>CM067487.1:6639667-6697417 GCA_034552555.1 Semaprochilodus insignis | reverse complement strand
CCCCCCCCGGTAAAAATTTTGTCCACCTGTTGTTTTACTATAAAATAAAAGTCCCAATTTTGATTCTTGTGGTGGCCATTTTTTTGGTGCATCTGTAATTCTGAGTAATGGGAAAGACTCTAATGGGAAAGGCTAAACTTAAAGGAGCATTGCAGCTACAACATGGCTAACAATAAACGGAAGCTAGCAAGGCATAAGACCCAGTAGTTGTCGTGGTTAGGTGAATAATGCTAATTGGTGGGCTTTATGTTGACTAATCTCCTTTCACTGATGACCAAATTAACATCTTTGAAAAAAACATTCTTTTAATTCTTTTCGGTATGAGCAGCTGTTGGTATGTTCACATGTCTGACCTCTGCATGTTCAAGAGGATCTACATTCTGCATGCATCAGAAATTCTGGGGAGAAGTCGAATGCTAATTACCACATGCAAGCATGCAAGGTGGTGGCAAAGTGGTGGTGTTTGGCTTGAATGTGTGTTGTATGTGTCTAGGATCAGTTTGCACTGATTTGCATCTGGTTATGGTGATATAACTTTCCCATTTGCATGGCTGGGATGTTTTACTGGCGTGGCCGTTTTTGGGCTGCTAAAAACGTTTTACTTTTGTTTTCCGTAGATGTCTGTGTTCTCTATGACAATTTTCTATATCCTAAATTTAAACTTGATGCATTAATGTGTTGTCTCTCTGTGTCTGTCTGTGTGTATGTGTGTTTCTGTCGTTGGTGTTCCTGTGTTCCTGTTTCTCTCAGATGTGGACGGTGTTGTATGTTCGGGCCCTGCTCTCTCTCCCATTCTGAAGCGAGCCCTGGCTGGATTCTCCTCTGCAGAGAACCTGGACTCTGCACCGTCCAGCCCTTCTTATCCCAGTTCACCTGACCTCAGCTCTCCACAACCCTGCGACTCCAGCGCCACCTCTGCTGACCCTAACTTGGACCCTGCCCTACTTCGCCAGCAGCTCCAGCAACTAAGGTCAAAGATCGAAGGTCAGCACAAGGTCATCCAGCACCTCCAGAGGCTGCTGAGGAAGAAATCCCTCTCTGCGGAGGCTTTGAGCAGCACCTCGGATTCTGTAGATAGGCAAGCAGACGAGGACATGCAGGCATTGAAGGCTCGTATTGCTCAGCTCACTGCTGAGGTGGAGAAAGAGCGGACAGTGAATAGAAGCAGCCAATCAGCTTCTCCGTCCAAGTAAGTAATTTGTTTCGTTCTTAGCAGTATAGCAACTCTGTAACACCTGCCCACTGTAGTGTAGAAATATTGCTGTATTTTTCATTTATTTATTTATTTATTGGAACTTTAGATTGTCAGCTGTTTTGCATATTTCTGCATTTGAATACTTTAGAGATGATGGCTGTTAAAATCATTGTCTTCTCCCGCAGGATTGAGTCTCTAGTGCAGTCTCAAGCACGGGAACTGTGTGAATTACGTGAGCAGATCCGTGTCTCTCGTGGCCTGGGTGTAGAGCAGCGCAAGCAGCTGCAGGAGCTGCGTGGGGCTTTGGAGGAACTGTTACAGCCCAGTCATGGGCAACTTGCACTGGACACAACACTCAAACAACAGCTGGACAGGAGCCTCAGTTTGCTTGAGAAACTAGAACAGGGTGAGTGTATCTAAATGTCTTCATTACAGATTGAATCTTTATTTGTTTATTAGACTATATTTGTGCTTTTACCTGCTAGTGGTGGAGGATATGATATAAATATTATATCACCATACTTTACTACATTTTTACGATATACAGCGTTCATCACAATAATCAATCTTAGGGAAAAAACCTGTGGTGGTGCGCACAAAAAATACTATAGGTCTAATTGTAATTGTTTTTTCAGTGTTTACAAACTGCTCCGCAGGAAAACCAATTAAACAGGTCAAATCACACTGTAATCAAAGACATGTAGTTAGTCACTGTTCTCGAAAGTACTGATGATATCCGCAATATGCTAAGAAAAGTGTGCTGTGGAATAATTTGTCACAGGAATGTGTATAATGTTTCTATCTATCTATCTATCTGTCTATACTCAGGTTATGTATTTAGGTAGGATTACCTAGATTTTCACATCTGAGTCTTCTCCCTTTTTCACAGGAGACACTAGTGTAGATAACGAAGAGAGGGCAGGGCCGGAGCTGGCTCAGAGGTGAGTATACAACACACATTCTCTCACGTTGTTCTGGAATATGAATACACTACTGGGAAAAACATACAGCTCCAAAACACAGCTGCTTTAATGCACCTAGACACCAAGAAAAACAACCGTACACTCATCATCAAAAAAATAGTTGCACCCAGAAGGACTCAACTGGCAGGAATGAAACTTGGTGGGTAGGTTTGGCATCATGAGACATGCAAATTATTCAAGTTTCACACTTGGCTGCGTATGTGACGTAAGCAAGGATAGGCCTTATCGGTGTACCTGACTGACCCAACAGCCGCAATCGCGGATGTCTGGCGAGCAGTGATGCCCTCCATGAGACATCCTGTTAGTGCCAGCACAGACAGCTGCACAATGCAGGACTACATACACGCAGACCGTTACAACTACTGCCCTTACTGTTATGGTCCAACCTGTCATGGAGTGACTCAGAATGCCAGCGGGAGACGGCCAACGAATTGTGTGTGGAGGCACAGTGGTCAGATGAGCGTTTTGCTGTTGCGTGTCACACGTCCAGAAGACCTGGTGTCACGCTGCAAAATCTGCAGGAACTGTGTGAGAATATTCAAGATGCATGATATGGATTATAGCTGGACACCATTAGAAACCTCTGCAACTCCATGCTGAGACGTCTGGCGTGTTGCATTAGCAAACGTGGCAGCCCGATGTCATACTGAGAGACACTACTTCTGTATGTGTAGCTCAATAAATATTACCCATATTTATCATGAAATGTATCATCATTTATTGTTCCTGGTAACCTTTATCTTCCTTCCCAATAGCACTGCAATCCCACACTTCCTTCTGGGTGCATCTAGTTTTTTATGACACGTGTAGATGTACATTTACTGTGCTTTTTTGATATTTACTCAGAACCGATTGTATCTCTGGGGTTGTAGTCACTGGGGAAAGTTTTGTCAAATTGAATCTGCTTGGCGCTAGACAGACTGATCCCCCAAATTTATCAAGGTCCTACTTCAAAGTAATTCTTGAAAAATGCACCAGACATTCTTGTATGACTATCCTTCGTTATCATTCCCGTCTTTTTATTTTGGACTTGGATACATGATTTTGATATCGATCAGCTTTACGTAGTCAGTTATATGCAGCTGTTTCTCAGCAGTTGTAAATGTAAGCACATTGTGTTATGGTGTCACGGTAGCAGTGAGTGTGACTGGCTGATGGAGGAGCTGCAGTGTCTGCGTGCTCGGGTAGAGGGCGACAGGGAGCAGCAGCAGCTGCAGATTGTGTATCTGTGTCAACAGAACCAGAATCTAGCACTGGCCACGCAGCAGCATATGGACCTGTGAGTGGGGCTGCCACTGTGGCCCAGTGTGGAGTAAAGTGTGTGTGTGTGTGTGTGTGTGTGTGTGTGTGTGTGCGCTCTCAAATTTCTTTTTCACTTGATTGTTTTGTTCTTATAGACAAACAGACTCGCAGTGTTTTCTCCGGTTTCCTGATGTGCATGCTGTACAGTTCTGTAGAATCTTCTTTCTGGCTCCCCTGCATTTGTCTGTAGTAGTTAATCTTTCAATTGGGGGATGGTCAAAAGTAATAATGAATGAACCTGCACACCTGCTGTTGCAAAAAATGTGAACCGTTACCTACATTTCCTTCACTCTATACTTAGGGTAGAGGTGGGAGAAATGACAAAAATGTTGTATCATGATATTTAAAGTTTTATTGGGATATTTAAAAAAAAAAAAAAAATCTGACATTGGACAAAATGGTACACAGTACTTAAAATATTAGAAAAATCTAATTTTAGTTTGGTTATTTGTGTTTAACAATTCTCACTGCATTAAATCTAAACAGGCCTCATGATGTTCAGTTTGTAATCCAACATACAGAGAGGAAGTGTTTTTTCTGCTCAGGAAAGCATGTTATGACACTGTGATGTATTTTATCATGATTATAGTCATATTGCCCAGCCCTAACACAAGACTTTATGCATCGGTTCATTTTTTTATTACTATTAACTATTATTTCTCATTCAGCTAGACTTTCAAGTGTTGTTTTTTTCCTCCATGGTGAAATGTTCTACATTTCATTATTGCTGTTCTCAGATTTGCTGTGCTGTGATCGTGTTTTTTTAAAGATGGTCTTTCATTTAGTTTAATGTTTCAGTGAATCTGCTTTTAGTGTGCTTTTGTAGTGAGTTTGAAGGTTTCATTCATGGTCTTTTATTTATTTCTTTCATTTCTTTTCATTTCACGTAACCGTGTTTGATTTTGCGCTGATTGTTTCTTTCTTTTCTAATATAAAAAGATCTGGGCTGATTTCAGAGTACGGTTGTTCTTTGGCTTAATTGCTCACTTGCGTATGTCTTTGTGTCAGGCTGTCTGCAGAGCTGCAGGAGAAGGACAAGCTCATCCAGCAGTTGAATGATCTTTTGCATGGCCAAGCTGCCAGAATACATCAGGACTCAGAATCTGAAATGAGTGATAGGATCTCTAATGATGGATCTGCCGCCTTTCCTGACAGTCCTTCCATCCTCCGCACTCACACCTTCAGTAGAGCATCCACAGGTAAAACTCAGCTGAACTCGCACATAGACACAGACTTCTGTAGGTATGAGCTTTCAGTCTCAGCACCTGCAAGCTCATACCTGCAGGAACCTGCTTCTCTCATGTAATTCCAGGCGTTTCAAACTATGTAAATAGCTCCTCCCTCCGCTTGTGAGGTCATGTACAATATACTGTCGTCCGTCCGTGTCCTGCAGGCATTGCTGATTGACAATATAATGTTGGGGGGCATGTTGAAGAAGAGGAAAAACGCTGCTTTGCTGCACCTAATTTGCAGTCAGTGGATCCCCTAAATTGATATCGGTGGCTCTTTTTTCCAGTCATCATATTCAGCAAGGAGAGTAGTGTAAGCTGCTTAAACTGGAGAAATGAAACATGCCCTAATTCCTGCCCTGAAACTCGCAGTTACAGCCTTTGAATTGTTTGTCGTTACTAGTATTAGCAGTATTAGTCTGGTGTCTGTGAGTGGACAGACATGTTTTCAGGGAGTCACAGAAGACTTTAATTATTAATTTCACTCTCCCTCATCCAGAGCCTTTCAGCTTCCAGTGGAGCCCTGACCTGGTGTTGATAGTCATGAGGTGGTGGTATTGTGTAGAAGGGTATGTGTGTACCTGAAGGGTCAGTGAAACTAATGACTGAAATGAAAACAGAACGTCATATATAATGTATTTATCCCAGACGCCCACAGGGCCACCACAGAGCAGGTGTTATTTGGGTGGTGGATTTCAGCACTGACACAGGAGTGACACTGCCGTGGTGTTGGTGTTTTAGTGTTGCTGGTCTGGTATGAGTGGCGGTGCTGCTTGAGTTTTTAAACACTGTGTCCGCTCACTCTTAAGACACTTCTACCTTGCTGGTCCACCTTGCAGATGTTAAGTCAGAGACAGGAGCTCATTTACTGCTCTACAGTTTGTGTTGGTCATCCTGTAGTCCTTCATAAGTGGTCACAGGATGTTGTTAGCTTGATATTCTTGGTAGGTGAATTATTCTCAGACCAGCAGTGAGACTGGGGTATTTAAACACTCCAGCAGCACTGCTGTGTCTGATCCATTTGTACCAGCACAACACAAACTAACACTCCACGACCATACCAGTGTCACTGCATTGCTAAGAATGATCTACCACCCAAATAATACCTGCTCTGTGGTGGTCCTGTGGGGGTCCTGACCATTGAAGAACAGGGTAGTATGCAGAGAAACACGTGGACTGTGCACCTATGTTAAGTGGACCTGATGACGTGGATAATGAATATAGAAAGAAGGAGGTATTTAAAAAAAATAAATAAATAAAAAGTGTGTGTGTGTGTGTTTGTGTGTGTGTGTGTGTGTGTGTATGTATATATTTATTTCATTCCTGTCGGTTGATTGAGTGAAACTCTTTCGGTGTGTGTGTTCAGTTTTTCATGAACATGACGTTTTCTGTGGACCTGTTTTGTTTGATCAGCCAAGCAGTGCTCTAAACATGAGGGAGCGAGATCCACTTTGCTTTTCAGATGATGAATGGATGAAACAGGTCATTGCAGTTGGTCACTTAGGTGATGGATTCCTGCTGGGAGGGAGGGAGAGAAGAGATAGGGGAGGGCCCCAGGGATTGATGAAAGCAGATGAAAAGTGCTTCTCTCATTTTCCTCCACGGGGTTTCTCATTGTAGGTAGATTTGCGTGTTTGTGCATCGTAGATATGCGTGTTTGTGAGTAGCTGGAAACTTTCCTCTCCGTTAAACATGCATATTTTAACCTGCGGTTGAGACGCTGTGAATGAATGCCCCACCTTGTTTAATAGCCATTATTTTACATGAATCCATCGTTGCTGTCTGTGCAAGTGTTTGGAGTGTTGCGTAGTGGAGAGGTCTAGCAAAGTGACTGGTGTCCTGTTACAGGCCCTCACAGGTACATTATTCATCAGTCCTAGCTGTATTAATCTCCTCTCTCCTCTCAGCTCTAAAGCCCTTGGTCCTTGAAGAGCCACATCACTCATTTAGTGTGTGTGTGTGTGTGTGTGTGTTCACGCGAGCACCTGACCACTCCTCTTTATCTGCTGTTTGACATGGCTCTGTGAGGGCAAACAGTGTTTTGGGAATAGTGATGTACGGCAGACCAGGAAGGCTAACTAGCGTGGTTTGACAGGCAGGGGCTAGTTAAAATTAAAGCACCCTATCTTAGCAGGTTTAGGTTTCCACTCAGTGTGAATAGGGAACATTATCGGAAGACTTTATTTGCAGGCTTTTTCTTCTGCTGGATATACCTAGCAAGACAAGGCTGACACCGAAGCAAAGGCTTACAGTTGAGTGGACTAAAATTTGGACGGACTACAACTCTCAGACCCTGGACTGCGTATTGTTTGATATATTGCATAATGTCTGAATTTTACTGGATTGCACAGTTGAAGATGTTTTATCAGATGTTGTATCTATTTGAGCTAGGCTACAACTGCTGTTTCTATTTTCTATATAATTCTGTAATTACTTGTCTGTAGCTGTGACAAACCTACCAAGACTATGCCAACTGTAAAGCTGTATGTAAAGCTGTAGTAGAGATATTGATTTTGCAGCCAGGATAATACTGAAATTGTAAAAAACAGTGTTGAGGCTTGGCTAATGCTGAATTTGTCCCAGCAGCATTGAGGCTACCCTAGTGTTAAGATTGCAAAAGTGATATTGTTGAAATGGTAATAGCAGTCTTTAGGCTAGGACAACAGTGTAATTGAATTGGTATTAAAATTTTATAGTATAGTATTTAGCCTGTGCTAAAATTGTAGCTGGCTACTCAGTGTGGAATCCACAGAAATGAATGAAGTAAAAGTGCTGCAAAATGGAAACTCGCGTGGCAGATGGAGGAAAGTTCTCCAAGCTGCTAAAGAGGAAGGTAAAATGAACAGTTTAATCCAGCAGTGTCACGGTCAAAATCTGTGAAGTGCAATTACAGACCATATACAATTACAAATAACTGGCGTGCTGATTTTAATCGTGATTCTGATTGTCTGGTTTACTTGTTTATTTTATATGAAGTTTTGTCTGATTTTTGTTCTATGTACTTTGTGGCTGTTTGTAATTTTTTTTGTTTGCTTGTTATTTGGAATAGCTGTTTTCGTAGCTCGCCAAACACAACCATGTTTTTCCCTAAAGCTTGATCTCTGCCTGACCTTTTGTAGGTACAAAGGTGAGCAACGGTGTGGTCGTTTCCGAGACTGACACCTTTCCGTTCCCAGGCAGCGTTTCCGGTGGAGTGGGCTTGCCTGAGGGGGGCGTTCGAATACTACAGAGGGAGAATGAACGGCTGCAGCAGCAGTTGAGGAACAGCGAAGAGCTCAATGCCACACTGAGGAGTGAGCTTGACCTCACCCGCTCTGTCCTCACAAACACACATGATCAAGGCAGCCCGTTGGCAGCAGACACACATGCTCAGAGCCAAACTACGGTCAGACAGAAGGAGCTGCAACCCCAGATTGTACAGGAATCGGGCAGCAAGAGCATTAGCTCAGGTAAAGGAGTTGGTGTGTGTTTGCGAGTGTGTGTGTTCATAAAAAAAAAAAAAAAAAAAAAAACTGGTTTCTAATTTCTGTCTCTGCTTCTCTCTCTCTTTTCTCAGATCTCTTGGCAGAGCACCTGCAGGAGATCCGTGCTCTGCGTCAGCGTCTGGAAGAGACCATCCGCACCAATGAGAGACTGCGTGAGCAGCTGGAGAAGAAACTGCGGGAGGCAGAGAAAGACCCGGGTATTACAATCACACACACAGAATGCCACACGATCGTCTACATTACAAGAAAAAGTAAAAGACTGTATGAAGATAAAGAAGCAGTAGTTTTTTGATATGTCTGTATAAAGGCTTTTATCTTCCAATAGGTACGAACATCTTTATTGCTGGATCAGAAGAGCCAGCTCAGCTCACCAGTGAGCTCCACTTCCTCTTAGCTCAGAACCGCACGATTAAAGAACAGCTTAACCAGGGGGCAAGAGGTGAGCACACCCACATACACATCTGCAGTTTACTCAGAATAATAAAGTAATACAAGTAGATCCAGATTATCAAACGCTTCTGCATTCTTCCTTCATTCCTTCTTAAAGACGTTAACACTGACTCTTGCGTATGTGTAGATAAACAGAAAGAGAACGATCGTCTGAGAGAGACTCTGGCCAGGCGTTCGGCCAAACTAGAGCTGAGCAGAAAAGAGTGTGAAGTGCTGCGTCAGGAACGCACACACCTGCAGGACAACCTTTACAGGTAACCTCCCCCCCTCCCCAAAAAACAGGAAACCTGTACCATACTTTACAACATATCAAGTCGAGCTGAACTGAATCGAACGCACCAAACATACATGAACATGTGCATTACCAGACAGTTTTTGATGTACATGCATTTAATTGTACTTACAAGTGAAGTTGATTTAAAAAGCTGCACTGCATACGTGGAAATGCTTGTTTGACCTGTAGCAGGTTTCTTTATTTATGTCTTTCAGCCTCTTTATTTTCAATGGCTGTTAGATGAATCAGTTCAAGTTGATGCAGGTGTACACATAAATTTACATAAGAAATTACATGGAGAACATCAATAGAAATAGCTTTCTCATTAGAGGACACCAGATACAGGTAATGTGGACGTTATGTCAGAATTACTGTTTTTCCAGTAACATTATAGGACTATTATGGAACGGGAGTGTGAGTGTGATGGGTTTGAGCTGTAATGAGAGGATGGGTAATTGGTTAATTAGCGTTTCATCTTACACACACATACAAACTAATGTGACCGTATTTGTTAATGAGTATGCAGTTTGTCTTTGTAAAATGATCCTCATTGTGTGTGTGTGTGTGTGTGTGTGCTTGAGAAGACTGCAGTGTGAGAGTAAACTCCAGAAACAGCAGTTGGCAGACACTCAGCAGCTCCTGCAGTCAGTACAAGTGGAGCTCCAAGTGCATGAACAGATCAAGAACTCAGCACACACCTATACAGGTACCCAACTCTTCCTCATATGTAATTAGTTACATGTATACAGTTATTACAGCTGTAATTAAATG
The DNA here is from genome assembly GCA_034552555.1 of Semaprochilodus insignis. Lineage (NCBI taxonomy): Eukaryota > Metazoa > Chordata > Actinopteri > Characiformes > Prochilodontidae > Semaprochilodus > Semaprochilodus insignis. The sequence goes on along the minus strand of CM067487.1, from coordinate 6,687,728 downwards.
GGTGGACGTATTATAAATATTCACTCATCTTTGAGGGAGTTTAGAAGAGAAAAAAAAAACATTTTGACCCAAAAAAAATAGAAGTTATGTGTGTGTGTGTTCATGTGTGTACTCAGGTGACGGGCACAGTGGTTCTGACTGTGGTAAGGTGGATCTGAGTGAGTTGCTGAGTGAAGTACGGAGACTCCGTCTGCAGCTAGAGAGAAGCATCCAGACCAACACAGCACTTAGACACAAACTAGAGCAACAACTGCTAACTCGCAGCGATGCTCCATCTACGATCAACATCAACTACCTACTTCATCAAACAGGTAACACTCTGAAAACCTACCAGGCTGCTTCCCTTTCTCACATTAAGGCCAAGTAGACAAATAGATTAATCTATTGCTCTCGCTCTCTCGCTCTCTCAGATGAAGGCGGTAAATCAGAAATGTTTCACACAGATGCCTGCAATGCTTCTCATGGTATGTTATTCCTCCTGTTCTTAAGTTTTGTGCCGTGTGTTTGATCTCATGGCAGGAAGAAATCAGTTACTGTTAGACTTGCTGTTAGAGTTGGAATTCGTTTGAATTTCTGGCTCATTACTAGTGCAACTAACAACACAAGTACAGTTGACCAACGTAACATAAGGTTCCAGTTGTAATCCTGGTTCTCTGATAGCATGAGCTTCAGAAGGTAAATTCCACTATCGCAGCCTATTGGCTGGCTGACAGATGTGATGTTATTGCTCCTCGCTAAACATCAGCAGGAAGCTCATTCATGTTTTTCAGAGAACCGGGGTTATAACAGCAACCTTAAGTTCTCTTTCAAGCATTTGTTTCTGTGTTTCACTATGAAATATCCTAACTCCTGTATTGCCACACAAACCTGTTTCGGACACGTGCTACCAGCCGACTAAGTATCTGTGTGCTGGGTTTGCTCATTCCCAGAGCCGGCCCTTGGCATCGCATGTGCTACTGTCTTTGCTGTCATGTCTGGTTTATAAAATCTGACGAGGCGAGGGCCAGCACGTCGCTGCGCACACATCCTGGATCAAGATTTCCTTGAAGACTTCCCAAGACGGTTTCTACCCCGCTTATTGAGTGTGCACATACCCCAGCTGGAGCTGTCAGACCTATGCTGGAGTATGCCACATTCAGTGCAGTATCGGGGTGATTTTCACCAACCAGTGTTTTCCTGGACCTTACAGATCTATCAGAATGGCCAACAAAGCGTTCTCCCTCACACTGGCTAGAGTTGGGGAGATTAATGCTATAGGCATACAGCAGCACTCGTAGCCGTTAGTACGCAAATCTTTACCCAGTGGTGCTGTGTGATCGTGCAGTGAGAAGAACAGAGGGCGCTGCCTGTTCCCCTTTGAGGCAAACAGATCCACCATGACCCTTCCATAAATGCCATATCTGAGTTGTTGAGTTTCCACTCTCCGTACAGGTTCGTGCCCCCTGATAGCAGGTGGACCCAGCGGTTTATCACCCCCTGCACGTGCGTAGCTTTCAGGAATAAAATAATTAGCAATTCTCCACATCATCAGTGGATAGTACCAGTTGAAGGGTGTAGACAGGCTTCTGGAGGGAAGCGAGGAGAGGTTTTAAATGACCTGATGTTGTGCCGCCGCGTTATATACAGGGGGCCAGTGGGCTGGCATAGTTTCTGAGGCATACGCAGAAGGAGTGTATCTCACAGTAAGACTCTGAAACAAGTGTTTGAATTGGAAAATACATTGCTATGTTGACGTGTGTGTGTGTGTGTGTGTGTGTGTGTGTGTGTGTGTAGATAGTAGTAGCTCTGTGAGAAGTGGCTCTCCAGCTCCGTCACGGTTGGTGCCAGGTCATAGGTTGTGGGCAGATCGGCATGGACGCCATGTTCTGGGCCTGATAGAGGATTACAATGCTCTCCGCAAACAGATCAGTGAAGCAAACAGACTCAATGCAGTCATGGACACGCAGTTACAGGAAAGCAACAGGGTAAGCCACACTACACATGCACAACTACAACATAACAGCAGCAGGAGACATGCACTGATGCTCTGTCTGATTTTAATTTCTTTTTTTTTTTTTTTTTTTGTCTGCCTCTTTCTGTGTGTCTGCGTGTGTGCCTGTGCGTGTGCCTGCGTGCGTGCATGTGTGTCCGTGTTTTAGACTGCGGAATACAAGGCTTTATCAGGGAGTGTGAACACTATGCAGCAGATGCTGGAGGAGGCAGGGAGGTTGTTAAAGCTGCTCTGGAGAGTGTCACTACCCTCAGGAGACCTCACACACATGCAGCAGGTAACACGCGTAACACAAACACTAACATCTGTGGATGAAAAAAATCAGTAATGTAATGATTGCACTGCTCTGCTTGAACACTTAAGCACTACTACTGAATGTCTCTCTCTCTCTCTCTCTCTCTCTCTCTCTCTCTCTCGTTCCTGGTGCAGGATGAGGTGTTGAGGAGTGAAATCTCTCGGCTGAAGAGCAGGTTATCTCAGCAGGAGAGGATGCTGACAGGAGCAGTCAAACGCTTGCGCTGTACCAATCAGCTTAAAGAGGGCATGGAGCGGATCATCATTGACCAGCGTAAGAGACACACACACACACACACACACACACACACACACACACACAGACAAATATAACAGAATATAAACACTTACAATTTCATGTACATGTTCTGATAGACTAACAGACTCAAATCCTGTAATCAGTAGTTTTTATTTATTAATTGATTAATTAATTTATTTTTATTTCTGTAGTCTCTCTGACTCATGGAGTGCTGAAGAAAGCCAGAGGAAATCTTGAGGTGAGCTTACAATCCATTAGTAACACTGATGAGGACCGTCACCATTTTCTTTTTCTTTTCAATTTAAAGACAAATCAAACAGCCTTCCTCATTCTCACACACACCTGCATCACAGGACACTTTAAAGTTGACGTCCTCAGCACAGTACATATTTAGACCATCAAAAAAACCCTTCACTGTGGATATACCACCATCCATGACTTAACTTGATTGGAAGAGGAGGAACTTGCACCTTATCTCAAGCTTCAGGATTTAGATCAGTACAGTATTTAATCCTAGTGTAATCTGTCTTTCAAGTGCTGTGCCACAGAAATTCAGAATTGTAGTTGTTGATGTAAACAAGGTGGATTTTAGTGTGAAGTTTACCTACTTTCTTTTAGGGATGCACCGATCCAGCTTTTCCAGTTCCAATACCAGCACCGGTACATAAACTTTGCATATCTGTCGGTACCCGAGATCGATCCGATACCTTTTTTGAATGAATAAACCGTATACTTCACCATGTTGGGGCGACGTAAGGCGCCAGGATTGACATAAACACTACTTTACTAAGCTCACTCATACAGCGCACTCTCTGGCTCGCTCCAGAGAGTTGTTCCTGTTCGTAAGTCAAGTCTACTGTAAGGTCTCGGGTTCCTGCAGATCCCCCTCCGGCCACTCGGGAGAGAAAGGGCAACCAATGAGCCATCAAGCAGCAAACACTAACACCTGCAGCTCACGCTACGTAAGTGTGAAAGTGCTGGCCCTTAGTTGCTCAGTTTTGAGTTCACGTTGTCTCTTATGACTACCCGGATCAAAGGTTTCGAGCCTCTCGAGGCTGTTTGCTTCTTCCTCTCTTCAAAGTGCACTCACGCCGCTGAAGTACAGAAAAAAAAACTGTGTATATGTATATAATTTATTTTTTAGGCGTTAGGAGGATTTCATTGTGAGGTTTTTCGTTTGAGGAAATGGTTTTGTTTTGCTCCGTTGAGCATGCCAGTTTTTCCTCGTGGCAGCCTTTGTTTGTTGCCTGTTTGTTTTTCCTCTGCACATTGAGTCCACTCTGCTGGGGAACTGTTAGTTCACCTCGTAGCATGCTGGTCTGTGATCACAGTGAGCACGGGTCGAGCCCCGCCGAGGTGTGACAGTCCCCCATTACATCTACAGACACCCCACAAACATGCTATTGACGGCATAGCCCACATCGCAAACGAATCAAAGCGGGGATCGGCCCCATGGATCGGCCTAATTATCCGATACCCGACCCAGCTAAAAAAAAAAAATTCCGTTAATATCGGAACCGATATCCGATCCTAATATCGGATCGGTGCATCCCTACTTCCTTTACAGTGGTGATGTGACACCTAGTGATACCTATAATACAAAGTGTCATGTGTCTCCTGAGTTCATAAATAGAATGTTGATGGTAAAATAGTGATGACTATTAAAAAGTCATGGAGCTGCTCTGAATTTATTGTGTACATGTTAACCGTCCAGTTCTGCAGAATTACAGTCAGCCTGTGTTAGTAATTACCGTCTCTCTATTCTGTCTCACAGTCCAATTATCTAAGCATTTTTGGGTCAAAAGGCCTACAGACGGAAGGTTAGTTTTAGTGAGGCGTGTGTGTGTGTGTGTGTGTGTGTGTGTGTGTGTGTGGGGAATGTAATGGGTTTCTTCCTCCCTTTGCATGACGTTCTATCAGTAAGGATCACAGCATGTGCAGCAGATTCCTCTTATTTTCTGGTTGTAGTTGTGAAACGTGTGTATCTGCATGAAACGTCACCTGATTCAGTCAGACTAGGAGCCTGAGGCTCGAGCTTAAAGAAGCACTCTGTGTCGCACTGTGACAGAAACTTCACTAAGGAGGTTTGATCTTGACGTGTGGTCGTGTGCAGATATGCATGGAGTCATTTGTTTGGTCAGGTTTCATAAGAAACTCACTTTCTAACTACCTGACAGAGATTGTTTTTTTTAATCCCCTCTTTTTATCTCCTTCTAGGAAATCCCACTGAATTCCCAGTAAGCAATCAACCCGCACATTTTGTCCCTAGAGGTGTGTCCACGCCACGTCGAAACTCCTCCAAAAAAATCTCTGAATCCAGCAAAGAAGGACCCAGTGATGACTCCTCCCACTGCAGCTGTTAGAAATCTGCCCTCACCTATTAAACCCATTGGATATACTCAAGCTGTCAGTCATATGATTATGATAATATGATCTCATATTAGTTCAGTGCTCTAATTAGAGATTCTCCCAAACTCCGCTTTCTGTTTCTGGGTATTTCCTCCTGGGATAGTCCCATATAATTGTTGAGGTGTGTTTAGACATTGACAGTGAATTATAGATTTTGGTTTGGGCTGTAAAAGGACACGTGTAATTTTTGGGGTATAAAGTGTTTTCGCTCCTGTAAATATTCCCTCTGGTTTAGCTTTGTATTTAATTAATTTGTAATTTTAATTTTAAGTGTTTTAAAAAGTTTCCCGTGGTCACACACTATTATCTCTGAATGTTATATTTCATACCGTATGACTTTGATTAGTACTGCTGTGTGATCTGTAGTATTACTCGGAGCCCTGAAGAAGACTGTAAGACACTGCACAGGAGTGTTACAGGTACATTAAACAGCTTGGCATTGATTCAGTGTTCAGTCTTTCATTTCTAAAACATTACAGCAGGTCCTAAAAAATAAGGTCTGGAGAGGACCGGATGGACCTTACTTGTGGTTCCTCATGATTGATCCTGCACACCTGGTTCGAGTTGGAGCAGCAGGACCTGGAGTTGGGACTGAACAGCTAGCTGAAAGGAAGGAGGAAGAACCCAGAAACGCCAGGGAGCTGCAGGGTGTGAATAATTACGGCACTAACTATTAGCAATGAGAGTGTTACACAGTACGTGATTAAATCTGAACTAAAGAAAAACAAGTAAAAAATAAGAAGTATTTTTTTAATTGTAGTGATTTATACTTGATGTTCAGCATTCAGTTACCAAATTTTGAGCTTAAAAAAAAATTGGGCATTTACAGTTATGTACATTTGAAGGATCAAATATCTCAGAAATAATTAGAATTGAACACATTTATTGTATTGTATGTGTTGTGTTTGTAATGCTGACAATATTTAGGTGTCAGCTCCACATGCTTCTAGGGCTTATGCTTTCCAGTAATGGAAGGAAAATGAAGCTGGATTTTTGGAAAAGTAATATCTGATGTTAGACAGTGATCTCATCTTCGCGAGAATGATCTGTTTTAAAACAGCAGTTTAAAGTACATAGACTGAGCTTTGACACTGTCAGCGAAGAAAGGCTGCAGCTGTGGGGGATGGTGTTTGGTGAACCTCCTACAGATTTCTGAGGAAAGTAAACGGGGTGTTGGGGGAGAAAGCCTGGAGCCTTGGTGGCAGTTTTGACGTGTCGGTGAAAAGCCTCTTGGGTAGAATACAGGCTGTGGAGACTAACAACTGTGTTTGTCTTTCTGCAAGGAAATTTGAAACTGAATTTAAAACCGTACAAACAGCATGTGAGGGTAAAGTAGCAAAAATGCTAAACGAGTTTAAAGTTCCGTTGGGATGGTAAGTGTTTCTAGGCTTGGTACAGTACCATTCCTGGTGATTGTAAGAGAAATAAAGCTTCTTTCTGAGCAGTGAGTTCTGTGCAACAATGGAAGCTTTTGGGTTAGCTGAAGAATTAGCCTTAGGTTACTGTAGCCCAAGATTTAAAAATGCTCCACGTGTAAATGATGCATGATATGCAGTTAATTCTACACCCTCGTGCAATGCGGCAGTTTTTGAGTCTTGATTTGGACGGTGGGTGTGCTGATATTTACCCAGTATTTTGAGGAAAGTTCGAGTTTTTGAATGACCAGCTTTTACGAATGTACAGATGATTTTAAACAGTACACTTATGAAAAGTTGCTTTTACAACGCACTGGCCGTGTGTGATGTGCAGAAGGCCCCACAGCTGGACAGTTTACAGCTGATTTAAAGGTAAGGTCAGAGTATCACGGAGTCTGGACCTGCTAGTGCAACAGCGGGCGGTGTTAGGATTAATTTGGATGGTAAATGCTTCAGAAGGTTCTACAATTTAACTGATGCGAGAGACGATAAAGCTGAACTGTCTTACCGGTACATTTTAGTAGTGACTGTTTTGGTGTACCAGTTCAAGGTTGCAACATGTTGTAGTACCTTGACTATGATTCACATATTCTAACTGTTTACGACCCGAGTATTGTTCTCAAAACGTCTGAAGATGAAATACAGAATAATGTGCCAGCTGTATGGGAGAATGCTAATTAAAACTCATTTTGTATTATTAAAAAAATGCAGTAGCCTTTATTTTTAAGAACTGTATATATTTAATAAAATACCACATATTGTTAGGGCTATTAAAAAGTTACAAGCAGTCAGTGAGGAAAACATGTCTTACTACTTTTTTTTAAAAAACAGTACAATTGCAAAATCACTGCCTTCCACACGGAGATCTTGCAAATATTTTCATCTTGCCATGCTGCATTATCAGAATATTTAAATATAAATATTTAGACTATTATTATATTTAAATATTTAGACTATTATTGGAAGACCAGTTAGCGTTACACTAACGAGTGTGTGCTTGAGGGCCTCCATTAGCCTGTATTCACTAGCCACTTGTTCTGCAAACAAACCTAAAGACACATCATTCATCCATCCAGTACCACAAACGGGCCCATCAGTTAACCTTTGGTATGAACAAGAGCTTAAACCAGCACCAATCCACTTTAGAGCCCTCACAGAGACCAGCCTATAAAACTAGGCCCGTGGACACCTGGAGAAACTCACTGTAGCACCTTGGAGTAATTTCCCCATCATGGTAGGCCACCCACCCTGACACAGATCCCCTCAGCACAGAAACCGCCGAACACACGGTTGTTCACAAACTTTGACAGCGACTGAAAGGAGTTTTAGATTCTTTATTCATCCCGGTACAGATCCAAAGGCTCAGAGGCCTCGCGTCCATTATTTACACGTTATGTAAAAAGTAAAGTGTTATAAAAGGTGGTTGTATAAGTCATTAACACTTGCATTCAGAGCGGTCAACAGTCCGCCAAGGGTCACTCTCGATCCCTGATGGTCAGTTTAGAAGTGTCTGCTCTTTCAGGCGAGCAGAACGCATGACAAACCCTCCGTTGAAATGACTGACGTAACAGTAAAGGCCCTCCCATTTATTTACATATTCTCTGCTGCAGCCGTTTCATTTGTGTATGTAAAAAAAAAAAAAAAATTAACACCATGTACTTTATATTCTTCACTATATACCTGCATGCAAAGAAGCAAATAATGTTTTATTAAAATACACGTGCCCTGCCACAGTTCAGGGATAGATGAGGACACAGCAACACTTTCACACAACAAGAAAAGCAGGATGGAAACCCAGCCAAAGACCTCACACGGCCGTCCCTCATCGACTCCACATGTACATTTTCAGACGGAATTGTAGCACGTGGGTTATGGCACAGTGAATACGTAGCTCCTTCATCTGAATCAGACGGAGGGATTCTTTATTATTTATGTATTTATTTATTTATTTATTCTTTTTTTTGATCCCCTAACTTCAAGTGTCTCTGATCCAGAAGTTGTTTCGAATGAGCATTACTCAGTGCAAAAAGTCGTCAATGAACGTGTGTATTATAGTTTCCCATCTTAGCGCTGGACGTGCCGTACAAAGGCCTGCACCAGCTGCATGAAGGGTTCCTGGCCTTCCTGCGTGACCTTTGCCCCTGGGGTGGTGGGTTTGGTCTGAGGAGAGGGCAGCAGGCCACTGGCAGGGGAGGAGGGGGATCCACGACGGAAAAACCGGAACAGTGTGGTCAACAATGTGCTCTACAGAGAGAGAAAAAAAAAAAAAAAAAAACCAAGGGACGATTTCAATGCTATAGTAATCAAAAGGGCTGCATGATTAGAGTCACAGATCAAATATTAAAGAGGAGGAGATAAAACAAACAAGACGTCCAACGTCTCAATATCAGTCTAAAGTACTCGGCTGTTCCGTTAAAGGGCTAATACTTTAGAAGAAAGGAAAAAAAAACGTAGCAGCAGAAGTAAAACTAATTCACTCGATGGTTCACATGTGGTGAACTTTAGGGGGAGAATTATTACCATCCGTAACACGACTAGTCATCAACGATACTCAAGTTATTCTCTCCTCCGGGATCGACCTGAGGAGGATGGGCTCCCCCCTCGAGCCTGGCTCCTCTCGAGGCTTCTTCCTCTTACTCTAAGAGAGTTTTTCTTTGCCACTGTTGCCTCTGGCTTGCTCATGGGGGGCTTGGACCCGGATTTCCCTTCCTACGTCTGTACACGGACTCCATGTTTTTCTTTTCCTTTATATAAACTGGTTTTCTGTGAGGCTGCTTTGAGACGACGTTAGTTGTAAAAAGCGCTATACAAATAAATATTGATTGATGGAAGTTAAATGTTGAACGAGGTGAGACGTTTAACACCAGTGAACAGTTTTAGGGATTCAGATCTGACTAATCTTCACTAATCTGATGATTAGTAAGCCAGCTGAAAGTCACAGTGCTGCAGGAGACTCTTCTTTTGGCTTTAAGATTATATAGTCTTAGTCAGAACAGTGCCAGCGGCCTGTCGGGATGCTAGTCATAACCCGAGTGCTACTTGGCTTGCATAAGCCTCATTAAGCCTTATAAACTGCAGGCTGGACAATCAGTTATTAATCTTCAGTCGTACTATGAACCTTTAAACATGTACTATGAAACTAACACGTATGTAGTTGTAAGAGAGGAATGAAAGTGTGTTGGTTATAATACTGTGTGGTTTGTGCAGATATGGTAAGATGGGTGTGCAGGTGCCAACAGACTCACCAGTTCAGAGCTGAGCTCCTGTTTGACTCTCTGCTTGTCACGGGGCAGGACGGCTGGGTCCTTTAGACAGCGCATGGCCTGCGAGATCAGCACATAGAAGCAGTTCTCCATCGAAAACATCAGCAGGGATCTAAACAAAACCAGAGACAAGCAAGAGATAGAATCACTCATCCAGAAGACACGACAGAAACAGTGATCAGGTTCCCAGTTTATCAGCAGGTCCTCTAAACACAGATTTGTTTTAAGGTAAATACAGTGCGTGGTTTTCTCACTTCAGTGCTTGCGTTTCCTCAGATGACACGACCGGCTCCTTCTTCTTCTCAATCTGAAGAAGAAACAAGAAAATACATGCAAATAAATCTTCACATGAACAGCTTAAAAACTCACATAACCTATAAACCATAAACCCCACATGGACTGCAAAGCTAGAACAGAATCCTGGCATAAACCATAAATATCAGTTCACTGTAAACGGTTAACAATGAGGAATAAAAGTCTTAATTAAACCTCCATACATACATACATACATACATACATACATACATACAGAAAGCCAGTCCAATCCACTCATCGTATGCATCATAACTTGCGTTTACACTCTGAAGAGAAAAAACAGAATGTGAAAAGGGCAATACCTCTCCCAGCATGCTCAGCGCCACATTGATGGTGGCCAACAGGGTTCCAAACGATGGAGCAACGTCCGAGTCAAAGGCGGGAGTGGTGAAACTCAGCACAAACAGAGTTCGGTACTCCGCAAGGTCCATGGACTAAACACAAACAACAGAATGGTCATTCAAGCGCATCTGTATTTTATGTGGGTGAACGAATCTTTAATTAATACATTATTTTGTGAAATTTCAATCGTTTGCATGTCTCACAATGTCAAACCTACCCACCAAATCTCATTCCTGTTGGCTGATTCCTTCTGGGTGCAACTCAGCTGATTTTAATTACTCAGATAAAATATTACAGTGATGGTGGTGAATAATAAGTAGACAGCTGAACGTGTGGCAGCTTATTAGGAGGAATAACACACGGCCATCAAGCAGCTAAAGTGTTTGAGGAAAAAGAAGCTAAGCGTGGAGCGACGATGCTCTAATAAACAGCAGCATGTGCTTTTACAATATTCTTAATATCCATTTTATTACATTTTAGTATTCTATTGAAGTTTCATGTTGGCAACAACGACAAAGTTGTTTTTACATTTTGATTACGTGTTTGCATTTCAGCTGTGTGTGTGTGTGTGTGTGTGTGTGTGTGTGTGTGTGTGTACCTGGTCCAGCAGTATCTGGCAGCAGTCGGGTGTAAAGTGCTGTAAAGTTGCCAGTGTTTTGCTTAAAATCTTCAGAAGGCTGCACTGCACGGCCTGCAAAGCTTTCGACTCCGCCTCCTCTCTGTCTCCACTTACTGGCTGCTCTTTGGAAGTGGCCTGTAGGACTCGCTGAGGGCGGGACCCCTGAGGTAAAGTGTCCCCGTTCTTTGCCTGCACGAAAACAATAAATGGCTCAAAAATAATGTACCTTGACTTTTTAGGTCATTTCAGTTTTATGCATCTTTTTGGCTCGTTTTTTTTGGCTCTTTATAAAAGGTTATATTTAATGCTATTAGAGAAGCCCCTAAGCATGCAGTCCTTTACACAGCGTAGGTCAGCTGCACACTGTAAACAGCTAATGTCCTGCACATGTATTTTACCCAGCTCAATATATGATTAGTTATTTGTGCATGCTCCTTACCTGGAGGTAGTGGTGTAGCATTTTCTTGCTGTGGAGGAGGTACGTACACGTCTGACACAGGTAACAGAGATTCACCTGAAAATGAGAAAACAAACTGTTCAGGATTGTCCTGCAGAACTGAAACAGGTATGTGTGCACACATGAACTGTGTGGCATGTGTGAGCTCACTTGTGTACATGTTTGTGTACCTGCACATCTCTGAGTAGTTGTGGGAGGTGGAACTGCCACTCTTTGCAGAAGCTGGAGAGCTGCAGCAGGAAGCCCACCGTGTGGTCGGCTTCATCCAGACATGCTAAAGACTGCACTGTCCGTACCGCACTCAGACACTGAAACACACGTTCAGGCTGCATTAATATCACAGTTTGCTAACATACTGCTGGGGGACGGACAACTTAATTTTAAAGTGGACAAATCACTGATGACATCATGATTACAGAGAAGGGAATGCTGTGCACCAACTGACTTCAAAAACCCAAATGTTAAAAACCATAACACATAACCACAGGTGCACAAGAGGGACGTGCCCTTTCCGACAAAACCTGGATCGCATTGCTAGCCTTCAGGGAACTGGCAAAGCGGACCCTGGAATTTCACATTTGTTCCAACCCTAGGTGGCCTTGCTGAGACGCTCAACCCTGGTCTTCCAGAAAGCCTGAATTTTTTCCAGAATTTTTATTACAACACCATGATTTCCAACATTACACGGTTATAGAGTATTCTGCTCCCTCGCCAACCACACAGCTTTCTATTTTGGTCTTCAGAAAACCAGAGAAGATCTGTAGATCAGCAGAGAGATGTTCAAATGAAGCCAAACAGTACAGCGTGACGTGTCCTATCTAATGTGTCCCCGAGAGCCTTGGCACTGCAACTCTTCAAGAAACTGGAGATACAGACCCAGAAATGACCTCACCTGTTGTCTTCTTCTACTGCTGTTAGTGTCACAATCACATGTCCAGCGACTAGTAAACATCAAGCTTAAAAAGCAGCAAACATGACCTGCTCAATCAATGTTTAGGACCAAAACCACCCATAGTTTAGATTTACCTTTTAATACAGTGTAGACTGTACAGTGGAACAAAACATGTACAAACAAACAGATCAACTCATCTCCACCTCCCGTTCCACACACACACCTGTAGAATACGCTCCTGGTGAACGCCTACAAAGTCTAGAGCCTCATTGATGAAGTTGTAGCGCAGCGTTTTAAGCAGACTCTCCATCAGAGATAGGCAGAGACGATATACACCTGGCCAACAAGGCGCATCCAGGGGCTTACGGGAGAACGCCTATGAAAGAGAAAGAGTGGAGGAGTCATCAACAAAAACAGCACAGTATAAATAAGAGATAGAGCTTTAAATATGTATACTTTTAAACTCCAGCATTTTCAGCCTAATCTCCATCTAATGCTCAGTCATGGTCTTAGAGAAGTAAGACCCTGCAGTGTTTGGCTTCAACCCAAATCTAACCCACCTGATCCAGGTAATTAGGTTGAAGAGCTTCTGCATATCAGAGCCAGGTATGTGGTGGAACTGACCTCTCTAGATTGGTAGACTCCAAAGACCAAGATTAAGCAACACTGGTCTACTGCATCTATAGCATATGGTCAATTACCTCAGACAGAAATGCTCAGAGAACAGCAGAACACCTGCTGGCTTGACATTTCTTTATAATACCATCAACTGGCCAGTGGTTTCTAACATAAGTGTCTTTCAGGTGAAGCAGTTTTCTGCCCCGCCCCCTTTTTTATTTTGGTAAAAGTGAAATTTAGAAGCAGATTTTTATTTTAAAACTCTGAAGTATTCTTCAAGGGCTGTTTGTAACTTTAAGACGCAAAGCCAACCTCTGGACCTTTTATGGGCCATGGTAAGTGCTCTAAACAACCTAGTTTAAAATTTGTAACCAACTCTGTGAGCAGCAGCTTTTAAACAGGAAACCTCAAAAACTTGTTCAGATTGTAACTCTACTGTATGATAAAGTCCTCATCTTGAACATACTACAAGTAGAGGCAGAGCTAGTAATACAGTAACTTCTGTTGTTCTAGAGTTAATGTCCATGTTCTCCACATTGAGAAATGTGAAGAGTGGCATTTCAGGGGTGAGTTGAGAGGGAGGAGGGTCAGCACCCTTGCACCTCTAGATGGTTGTGGCTGAGAAATGCTATTAAGGCAAATAACAAGGAAAGTGGGCAGTTGTATTTACATGGAGCGCTTTTGCTTAGCAACCATCATTGGCTGGTGCCACTAACACAATGTTCTCTGAAAACTGCTAAGCTGGTTGCAGCTAAGACTAGTTGAGACCACATCAGTTAAGACCTTTTGGCCCAGTTTTCTTAATGAGCAGTGTACTGAATGGAAGGAAGTCTGCGTACCTGTGTGGTTCCGTTTGCTGGACCTTCATACACACTGAGCAGAGGGAGGCAGATACTCTGGATCACTCCAGCACCTGCTACTGCTGCTGCCCCCTAAAGCACCAGAAGAACACCGCAAGCACAATTAGATCACTGGTGAGCCATAGTAGTGCTTAGATATGCAGCAAATTAAAGCATACACACATCAATCACATTACGTTAGCATTACTGTTGATGCAGAATTGGTGCTGGTGAGTAGCTCACACAAGAGTGTAAGCGTGCAATAATGTGGAGTAGTGGGAGAGTTTGTGTACCTGTGGTGTTCTAGCTAGGGTGAGCAGCAGATGTAGCGCAGCCTCTGTGAAGTAAAGGTTCTGTTTGGAGCGCAGGCTGAGTTCTAGAGCACTTAGAATGGAGGGCAAGACTGGCAGCTTTCTCATCACCTGGAGCCACTGCTCACCATCCTCATCTGCCCGACACAGCTCTTTAGACAGGTGCAGAGCCAACACGCACACCTGAGAGTGAGAGTGAGAGTGATTGTTAGGCCACTTAAGCAGTTATCTTGCGTGATAAAGAACACCTTATGATAATGCCGCAGTCATCTTTTAAGATCCCCCTTTGATGACTTGATGGTGGGAGGAACTTTTGAAAAACTAAAACTGCTGTAGGATGGACGTATTTTTTTGGTTGTATTGTTTTAAAATTTTGGGGAGCCCAATATTGAACAACTTCATTACAACAGAGAGAACAGATTACTAAAATGACAGGGCTCCAGACAGAAAGCTAACTAACTGGTTATCAAGACACTATCTTAGCTTGGCTTTTTTCTCCGGCTGAGAGGTTTAAATTTCATCTCTGGCGTCCATTATGATCAAATAAAGATAAAATCAATGCTTTCTTTACAATTCTATGCGGTGAACGAGATACGAATTACTTGTTTGATTGTATTTATTAGCTTATAGCTCAGTGGCTGGGCTAGCAGCCAGGACTGACTGACAACAGAGATTACCAATGCATTCTATGATGTATTTGCTTAATAGTGAAAAATTATGAATTGCAAGGTTGTGAATTCTCTCAAACTGATGAGGTATAATGCTGCGCTATAGAACATCGCATAACACTACAAATAACAAAGCTCGTTTTAAAGGGAATTTTTATGGAATCATTAAGAATAAATGATTTATTGAACACTTTTGCATTACGTTGCAATTTGTCATGATTAACACTCCTTAACTGTGATAAAACCACTGTAATACAGCAGCCCCAAAATGCTTTATCTATCCCAACTACGTCTTTAATATCATAAGCAATCATTTAAAAAAAAAACAAACAAACAAAAAAAAAACCCACACAACACAACACAACACAACACTGTAGAAAACATCTAATTATATCACACATTTACTGTCTCACACATACTGACCGAGTCTCGCTGGTCTTTCTGCACACTGCGTGGCGTATCTGTCTCCATGCTGTCTTCCTGAGCATCGACTTTCTGGGTCATGTGCCGCGTGCTGTCCATCAAAGCCAGAGCCTCGTCCTGGACCGTCTCACACACACACAGTAGCAGCTGGGGCAGCTGGGTAATCTCTCCACCTGATCAACAATTCAGTACAACTAAGGTATAATATTGTACATAGTAAAGTGTTACAGCCTTTCCAAGAAGGTTAATCTTGCTCCTGTGTGCACACAATACAGCACAGTGAATACAGTACACCTGGATAATGGGCGGGCACAGCACAGGTCTTCAAATCAACCTGTATTCCTACAGCCTGTTTTACTCATTTTTACTGCTTAGTTCACATTGTTTTGTTAAGTTCTGCCTCTGTGACATAGTATACTATAGGTGTTGAACTGAGGGCTTTCAATAACACCAATCTTAATATTACGCCAGGCCCGGACGTTTCTGAATAAGCCTGCTGAGAAATTTTTTAAGGGTTTTTTTTTTTTTTTTTTTTTTTTTTAAACAGTATATGTAACAAACTTTGATTATCCATTCCGGACTCCCGCACACATGCACACTTACCGTTAAGGCCCTGGATGTGTAGGGCAGATATAAGTGATGAGAAAAGCTTTGCTTTGGTTCTCTCCATCAGCTGCTGATCTGCCTGTAGAACATTCTCCAGCATCAGAGAGAGAGGAGGCAACAGGGCAGGAGCTGAAACCAGCACACTTAAAGAAAGACAGCAAGAAGGATTTAAATATCAAGATAAGCAACAAAATGATTTACATACAATATAATTAAACATGTGCGCACACACGCATGCACGCACGCACACCCACACACACACACACACACTTGAGGGGGCCGATATGGCTTCATTCAGGCCCACTGCCAAAGGTGTATAAAATCAAGCAGGTCATGAATTTCTTCCCTTCTAGATATTCCACAATCAACAATCAAGTGGTATTACTGGGAAAGTGGAAGCGTTTAGGAACCACAGCAACTAGAAGTGGCAGACCATGGAAAGTTACAGAGCGGGGCCGAGTGCTGAGGCACACAGGAATAGAATTTAGACTGGGATGTCATGAAAGCTCCTGTATGTGTCCCAATATTTATGCATGTACTTCCCCCCCCCCCCCCCGCCCCCCATATAGTGTATGTAATATCACAATACTTTACAACACACAGCTACATTACAGCCACATTATTTATTTTTTTCTGACATCCAAAAGCTTGAAACAGACAAAGTAGTGCCACATTGTTTAAAAAAAAAAAAACAAACATGAAAATGGACACAGTTATTTGTAGTATTCTTCATATTATTTAACAGTAATTCCACTTAAACATGATTGTTTTTCTCTCTAACCAAAAATGTATTCTGGAAATACTGATGATAAATAAGCCCAGCCCGAACACCCACCTCTTCCATTGTTTGAGAAGGATGAGCAGTAGGGTAGCCATCATGGAGCCCAGGCGCAGACACGCCACTGACTGAGGCATCAGCAACTGAGACACAGAAAGAGACACGCATTAGTCCAAGGCTACACAGTGAAACTATCAACTGTAGCTGTTTGAAAGTTAAATGCAACTAAATTTAACTTAAGGTGCATTGTAAGGAGGACTGAAACTCGGGCACAACAATGGCAAGCAACTTAATTTCATGGAACAACCAAAAACCCACTTATGTTGAGTGACAGGAAGCTGAAGAAATAACTCACTGTGGATGGAGCATCAAAATCTGAGTTGCTGACTTGGATAACTTGTGGAATAACTGAACATGATCCTGCTTTGTTTGTGAACTGCTTCAACTACACAGTCGGGTCACATTATGACAACAACCAGCCAACATCCAGAGAGTGACCGCCATGTACAGCAAGGACAGCAGCTAGACGGGCTGTGACTGACTCAATTAGGTCCTG
This sequence comes from Semaprochilodus insignis, assembly GCA_034552555.1. Taxonomy (NCBI): domain Eukaryota; kingdom Metazoa; phylum Chordata; class Actinopteri; order Characiformes; family Prochilodontidae; genus Semaprochilodus; species Semaprochilodus insignis. Next base: position 6,670,674 of record CM067487.1, on the reverse strand, counting down.
GTAGGTGTCACAGGTATCTGGAACCATGCTGATTGCAGTGAATCCCACAGCTGCTCAGTTGGATTCAAGTCAGGGGAATTATGGGGCCATAGTAGTACTGGGAAGTCTTGGTCTTGCCCTTCCAACCAATGTCAGAAATTTCTGGTCGTGCGACACTGTCGCACTGTCTTGCTGGAAGATTCCATCCAGCCCAGGCAAGACAATCAGTATGTATAGGTGTACATGACCTGCAGGGATGGATTCACACCCAAATCAGTTGAGTGTGCCTTCCACATGGATGAGTGAGCCCAGAGAATGGCATGAAAACATGGCTTCCTTCATGAGCTACACGCTGCTGCTCTCAAAAGTAGGCATTCACACTTCAGTCAGTCTAAAGGTGTGTCCATTAGTGAGAGACAGTGTGACTGAGCGAGTGACCTACACCTTACTCCCTGTGTTTATGTAAAGGTTAGACAGAAACCGACTTACTGCTACTTTGGTCCCCTCCAGAACATCCATGAACAGTTTCAGTCTAACAGAGTCTTCCTTCAGCTGCATAACATCAGACTGCACACATGCAGAAACACCCAATTTAGAACACTGTACCACTGTAGGCATTAAACAATATTACATAGGTATGTGCAATTGCCTTTATGCTGTGTTGTAAGGTGTAGTACCTTAATATTAATTCATATATAACATAATGTAGAGTAGTTTGTTATAGTACTCCCAAATGACAGAGTAAAAGTAAATTCCTCCATATGGAGTATAGCTTATTTTTTATTCTTACTGAAATATGGTGTAAAACAAAGCTTAGTGCATTCCTTTTATTGTGCATCATCACTGTCGGGACCAAATTTTGAGTCCATTTTACACGTCTTTTATATGTTGACGCAAGTTAATATTACTAGGTGCTCTTTAAATTATAAGCCAGAATTCAATGATGAATGGACCAACTGAAATGCTCCAAAATAACTTGGAACAAATAACTTCTCCATTACCTTCTATTTAAAATAAAAACGTTTCTGATTTCTTGTCCTGTAGGAGAAGGTACCTTTTTGAAGATCAGAGGTTTTGTCACAGTTTTTCTACAACTGTGTAAACATTTCATCCAGTCATGTTTTTATATTTACTGGATTTTTTAAAAGTAATTTAGAATTGTACTGTGGGGAGATTAAGATTTATTTGATTTAACTGAAATCAAACTGAACTGTAGATTCACTGCTGACGGAAAGTACAAATATATATATATTTGTGTTATGAGTACTCACGTGGCTAGTGGAGAGTATGAGCAGGGTCCTCCAGGCTGAGATGAGCATCTGAGACTCCGGAAGTGATCTCACCCCTGCGTCTTCTCCTTCACAGGCAGCACAAACCAGCTCCCTCACATACTGAGACCAGAATTCATACCGGCGTTGGGAGCTCAGCCGCTGCAGCACTGCCTTTAGAGAGCCCTCCAGTTGACCACTGCAACACACGTAGTACACAGAGCTGTAAATCTCTGAACTAATAACATTCGGTGCATTATGGAATCCCACATCTCACCACAATTCGATTTGATTTTGACTCAAATATGACTGGAGGAACTATTTAATACTATTATATAGGCAATGCAAACAAAACACTATCACAATAATTTTGTCAAAGGTTTAATTCTAAGGCTTATGTTTGAGTATTACAATTGTTACAGACCAAACACGAGGTGAACAAACAACAACAAAGTGCCAAATATATGTCAATCATATTTAGTGTGCAAAAGACTAAGTTATACAGGAGCTGAAATTTATTTGGCGTATGAATAAACTTGTGTCTAAAGGTCTTTATGCAGGTGTAATAATATCTTACCTGACCACATAGTAGATCTCGAGCCCTATAATCTTCATCACAAAAGCACAAGACTCCAAAACACATGGCTAAACAGAACAAAGCACAAGAGAGATTATTTAACAGATATTTGTTAGACAATAAAATAGATATTAGTCATGGCATTAAAATGTTACAAGAATAAAGTCATGCAGTGAGATGTTTTAGTACACACAGTCATCAACCAAAACACCGATGCACCCAGAAGGAGGTGTGGGATCGCAATGCTATTCATTCGGGAGATAAAGGATAAGCAGGAACAATAATATCCATTGGTCGTCTCCACCAAGACAAAAAGAGGACTCGTCACTGAAGATGACCCGCTGCCATTCTGACTCAGTCCATGACAGTCTGGCACGATACCATTGCAGTGTGGTGTTAAGGGCAGCCGTTGTAAGGGTCTGTGTGCATGTAGTCCTGCGTCATACAGCCATCTGCCAATGGTGCTGGCACCAACAGGATGCACTACTTGCTGAATGTCATGGCTGTTGGGTGACTCTGTGCATGTCGGACTGTTTGTCCATTCTCTTTCTCCATGGCTGGTGTGGGTCTCCCAGATCCTTCATCCACTGTTGCCAACAGCATGCTATTGCAGCATCTGCACGACTGGGATGGTGCTCAATATGTTGATAAGACCATCCCGCTTCCTGGAACACCTCTCCAATTCTTCCAACCGCTCAAACTGTTTTTGGACTCTTCTTTGAGACATACTTTGCCAACTCACTTCCAACACAACACCACAAGTCAGAATGGAAAGCTTGTGCCACAAGACGCCCTTATATAGTCAGTCAGGTACAGCGGTAAGGCCCGTTCTTGCTTATGTCACATGCGCAGCCGAGCGTGAAACTTGAATCATTCTCATGTCTCATGATGCCAACCCACCAAGTTTCATTCATGTCAGCTGATTCCTTCTGGGTGCAACTATTTTTTTTTTTTGTTTTTGATGATGAGTGTAGATGAGCGCAGACCAGATTAGATCGTTATTTTAGATGAGCTAGATTGACACAAAGCATCCACATGCCAGGCCCACAAACATAACAAAATTAACAATGTGTTTCAGAATTAACACGACCCAAAAGGATTTCATTATTAAAACTCACCTCAGTGGTTTCTGATGGGGAGGGCAGGGTCCCAAAGAGAGGCGTGGTCAGATTGTCCCAAAACTTTTCCCTAAGGAGAAACACAAGTGTGGCAGAATATAACTGCAAACTTACGTTTATGCCTCCATTTAGTGGAGTGTCTACTAGCATCCAATCTTTACACCAGGTCGTCAAACTGGGCTACTTCCGCAGTTCCACAACTATGCCTGTTTAAGCTTGTAACTCAACTCATCAGCCAACAAACAAGGCCTTCTTGAAAGAAAATGGAAAACACTAATGCCTGTGGTACTTTATACAAGGCACACCACAATTTGAACATTCTTGGTTAAGGCACCATTACTCTGCCTCAGTAGCAGGGCAGAGTATTTGGGTATTCAGATATTTGTTTGTTGGGAAGACACTGCTTCTTAATTTTAGGACTCGGAAATTCGCTTTTTCCCCCCTTTTCTTCACTAAATGCAACACGCAAAATACACTCAGCTGTGCATACTAACGTCACACTTTAATACAGGTTGGTAACGGTGAGAGAAATCCAAAATACAAATAACAGAACCTGTAAACCTTTTCATTGTCGCTTCCTTGATTCCAGCACCAGCGTGTTTTAAAAGCGGGTTACATTCTTTCCAGTCCAATCCGCTTGTTAACACATCGAGGTCCAAACCTCTACTGAGCGGCTGAGGCTCCTCTGTTTAACATGCCACAGTGTTGAGTTACATGTTGTTTAAATCAAGTCAAAAACACTACTCGGTTAATTCTAGCTCTTTCTCTGAAAAGGAAACAACTGCAACTGATAAGGTAAGCCACAATTCTTCAACCAATGAAGAACAAAAGGTATGGTGGCAGTGGGCTGTGATGTTAGCAAAGTATAGAACTTTACTTCTCACTGGCAAACATCAAACAGGACCTTTGTGAAAGCCCTTGACCAGACTGTTTATAGGGTTTTTCTTGCTTAGCTCTGCCTTAGCCAGACAGCTAGCTATCTTTGTCAGCCCTTTTGACCGACAAACCTGACAAGTGAAACATGATCGTGTGGCTTCATAGCAAGAAACATCCTAAAAATCCATGTACCTGCAAAGGGTTAGTTTGGCTTTGCCAGTAGGTGCTAAGGGTAGCTAGGTTAGCTAGCAAGTTAAAATTGGAGCCCTGTGACACCAAATTTAGTTTTTCTTTATTTGTTTAAGAATTGTAACTCACGTTATCAACTGCAGCCATTTCCTCTTCTTTTTCTCAACACAAGAAAAGCACTAAAATAATACTGAGTAGGTTTTGAACTCCAATCTAATGAGTAATGAGAGCCCAAGTCAGTGCAGTAGAGGCGAGCTTGGCGTGAAAACTGTTATGTCACAGCATAATATGCCATATATTAAACATATTAAATAACGCCCCCCACAACCCAACAAAGCTTTGAGTATTTCTCCTTGGTGCCGAATCTCCAGAGCCCCAAAAAAAACAAAAAACAACATAAATAAATAATAAAAGGCATTTGATCCAGCCATACCCTGGCAACTGTACACTACCATTAAATCGTGTTTTACTCACTTAGTGCGGAGTACAGACAGTGCGCTGTCTCTGCGGTCCTGCCACAGGGCATGCAGGAATGCCAGTGCAGCTCTCTGCAGCAGAGGGGGACACCAATACTGCCCGTGCAGCTCACAGTCCAACAGCTCTAGGACTACGGCCAGACAGCTCCACTCACCCAGAGAAAACTCCTGCATATGTACATATTGACATATAAATGAACATGGAGAGAAAATGATACACAGACATACATAAATCAAGTCAGAAGTGCTCAAACAGAAGGACATGCTGCAGTATAAATGTACTGAATCTGTTTCCCAACATCCAAATAGAGGTAACTGATTAACAAGCTTTTCAATCAAACAATATCTTCTGCACATTAATTGGAGGTCTTGGGGGGGGTTAACGCATAGTCCCAAAGACAAACCTTTGCCCCTTCACTGCCATCTTTGGTCTCGAGGTTGAGGAAGAGCTCAATGAGTCCAGGCTGTGTTTCTACTGCAACAGTGAGGAACTCGAGAATGGTGACTTTAATGCGCAGATCAACAGTTTTGCTCTGCAGTCGAGTGAGGAACGCGTCCCTGATCGCTGCTGCATCGCTGCCCAGACATGCATACACAGACATGGGAGCCACCTGCACAAAACACACAGAGAAAGCAGTATTTAGAGTCAAATTCAAAAATATCGATACATCACTAGAATGTGATGTACTCCAAAATAAATAAATAAATAATAATAATAAAAAATTCCACCTTTCTTTCACCTAATTTCTAGTCTAGAAATGCGCTACATACAAGATGTAAAACTCTTCCTTAAATTCTATAAATATTCAAATGTTTCATTTTTGACAGCCTCTGTGCAATTCTGGGGTTATTTCGGGGGAAAAAGGTTTTCCAACAAAGAAGGAAAACTAGCAGATACCAATTAAAAAGATATCAGATTCAACAGTTAATGAGTAATAAGTCATTCTGCAATTTCCGTTGGGGTCAGTAAAGTGTTATCTTAATCAGTGGTCTATCATTAGAAAGAGTGCTGGTTGTCAATCATTACCGAGGCGAGTCTCTTCAGCAGCTGGACAGCAAGTCGCGGCAGTGCCGGATCATGCTTGTGGTAAATGTATTTAGCCAAAACCGCTATCAGGTTGTTGCCGTGTCCCCCTGCAATTAAAATTATAACATTGTTACTGTGCAACTAAACATTTTCTCTATCTGCTAATTATTGTAATAACTATTCATAGACTTCTTGACTTCATACCGGTGGCAACTCAAATTGCTTTACAGACATGTGATAAAGTTTAATAGAAACAGAAGAAATTGAATTTAATTTCCTTTCCTTACAGTTATTGTTCGATAACACCAATGTAATTAATTGTAATTGTAAATGTAATTAATAAAAATAATTATCTAAAAATCTAACATCATATGAAGCAATAAGACAGATTAAATTAAAATGATAGAGAGATGCATTTAGAAATCTTGTAAAATTGGGTATTTAGTCCCACAATTTAGAACCACAAACAGATTGTATTTCACAAATAGACATTGCTGGGTGAAAAGCAAAACATAGTTAGTACCATCAGTGATGCAAAATAAGGTTAACACACTGCAGGTATCTGCAAAGCGCGCGCGTGTGTGTGTGTGTGTGTGTGCTCACCATGCTGTGTGAGAGCCTGTTCCAGAGGAGAAACGGTGTCTGACTGCGGTTTTAGTCTGATGACGTTATTGGTGACTGAAAAGGCCAATTTCACCGTCTGAATTAGCACCTGCCCAGGACCCTCACAGCTACCACTACTACAAGACAAATATGGACAGATTTCAGCAAAAAAAAAAAATAAGAGAACAAAAACATAAAAGCACACACACATGCTCTCTCCTACCTGCTGGGCTGAGCTGCCAGCACCACGTTGATGGTGTCCACCCCAACGCCCATGATATTGACCACAGCCTGACCTGCCTCAGTGTTGGCCAGGCTGTATATACAGAGAGACTGCAGGCTGGGTGTGCTGCAGGGTCACAAAGAGGACATCAAGGATAATTATACACACATACATGAAAGATGTAGGACTCAAACTCAGGAATAACAAGTGAAGTAGCTATTTTGTACTAGCCAATCACATAACAATAGAAGCATCTAAATCAGTCCTTTCTCCATCACCACCACCACCACCACCACCACGCTCCCATACCTGCCCTCTGACTCCCCCTCGGGGCTCAGATTGAGAATGGCATGGACCAGCTCCAAAATCAGACAACCTGAAAGAGAGTAAAAGTTAATTTAGTTTATGTGAAGTACTACATAAATATACAAATCCAGCATAATGTGTGTGTGTGTGTGTGTGTGTGTGTGTGTGTGTGCAGGTTGTGGTGTTTGGACACTTGCTGACAAGGACGTGGTGAATAAGAACCTTTCGAGGTCGATACAGATCTTTTCACAGTTGAAACATTTTGAGAACCGATAAGATTGGCCAATATAATTTATTTATAATTTAGATTTTAATTATATACCCCAATTATATTGGTTAAACATCGCTTTACTGATAACAGACAGGAACTAGTTCAGAAACCAGTCCCCTGTAGCAAAGAACGTTGGCATCTTTCTCAGACTAAACAAATACATTGTTCAAATTTTGTACTGTTTTCCAAGCATTCCAAAATATCCTTTGCTATACCAAGGTTAAGAGCTTCACGTGTATGAAATCTGGCAGGAATCTTCTTTAGAGAAAAGTAAACAGAGACCACTCAGAAAAACTTTGTCCATCATACGTTTGATTAAAAGGCTGATACTGGTTCTATAATGGTGCACTGTGCTTGGACCTCAATGACTGCCACTCGTAATGTATTCTGTAGACACAGCTTCTTCACAGCTAGTTAAGATGGTTCACAGGAATCATGTTCTACACCAATTTCAGATGAAAGCAGTTCGGAAGTTAATTGTCTCAGTTGATTATAATGATCATTTCCACATATTAACCTGTTGTTATCCACCATTCACCAGGGACTGAATAAAGAAATCCAAATGTGCTAAAAATAAATAAATAAACAAAACCAACTTTTGGCTCTCTTTTCATGTTTCCGTGAACCTTATAACCTATATTGCTTCTGTGCCTGTGAGAGAGGCAGAATTGTCTGCTGGTGGTAATCTCTCAAAACTAAAAATCTTCAAAGCTGCACAATTCGAGATAAGTTTGCAATTGTGTGATATGACTGTCAATTGTCAACTGACAGTTAGTTCCAAATGCTCATGCTTCTTAAATTTAAATAAATAGCAGAAATTCTTGCATAATATAAAGTAGTAATAATTACATGTTGCTGATAATGCTGAAAAAAAACAGAAGATAACACTACATCACAAATCTTTATTTACTTCTTGTTACCAGGTACTAAGTGTATTAATTTCCTAGGCTGAAAATGTACAGAAAACGGCTATGGGTCCCTATAAACTTTGCTTTTGTGATCAGGACAATGATGTCTTTGAAAAGTTATCTATTTTCCAAAATACTTGTGATGTAACAACTGATGAGTATTTTGATTTTATTTTTTAGCACTGACCGTGGCGGTTCAATAGTATAGATAGCAGTATAAACAACCATTAAAAACATCTCAGTTTATGTTACAGCTGAGTGAGTGGATAGCGGACACATAGCTGCATTTAATTTAGAGTGTATCAAGAAGTTGCATGCATCCGCAGATGCATTCTGTCATGTCTGTGGCCAATTTAAGAAAAGAGCGAAAAAGTACTCCATGAAAGCATCTGCTAAGATGTGCAAGGCTTACAAAGCACACTTCAGGATGCCTGTCGGGGATCAAGAAAAAGTTTTTACGATTAACTGAAGTTTAAAAAAGCTGTTCTAAAGAAATATGTCACAATTTTTGATGATATAACAAAATATACAGAGTATTACATTGCAATATATACATATATATTATGTACTGTGTTAATATCTTACACATCACTAAGTAATATGAAACAACATTTTTAATTACATTATCCTGGACACAGAAACAAAGTTTGTAATGAATATAGCTGTTTTTGTTTACATTTTACACATGAGTTATTGGAAAATAACAGGAACAGGAATCTTGTTACGTAGTGTAAATAAAAGGTCAGCCACAAGCATTATGATCATGTACTATGCATATACAGAATGAGATCTCACCAATCTTCTCTCGGACACCGTGCATGTTATAGCGCCACTTGTGGTACGTGGGCAGCATCTCCTTCAGCACCAGCAGCACACAGGGAATCAGTCCTTTACTCTGAGTGCTGCCCACCTGACCCTACACACAGAAGAGACATTAAACACGTGATTTCCAAAACACACAATCACAGAGACATTTTTGTGGCGTGTGTGTTTTCAGTTACCTTGACAAGTGTGGTGACCAATCTCAAGAAGGCAATCGTCACGCCATACTCTCCTCGAGGCTGCTCAATCAGCACCAGTAAGTTGCCATAGTTACCAGCTTTCATTCCCTCAGCACTGTCAGAGTCATACAAAAACAGTCATGTCACAAAGTCAAAACAAGCCAAGACGTAGTACACAGAGAAACTACTACTAAACTATTAATAAGTAAAGTCGATGCTCACTGGGCCCTACACCGTTACATTCACAAGCCAGGAGCCAGTTGGAGGCGTTTTAAAATATTGATTATTACCCTCAGACATCCTGCTAAAGCATTACGGCTAAATCTCAGGTGTAAAACTAAAAGGACTGACTACAAATATTAAACATTCAGTAGGGAAACATCCTACATGCAATGAAGTTAGATATTTTCAGAATAAAAGCAGTAACAAATTGAAAACAGCTGCTATAACAAATAATAAAAAAAGAATTATGATATTTAACTCAAAACAGTAAGGTTTTATTTAACTGGCTAAATAATCTTAAATTGGAATTCAGTCAGGGAGATTAAAAAAATATGGAAGTGATGAAATATGATGTTCTTCATAGATTTTTTATTTAATGCAATGCTCTTAACGGTAAAATAATGGTAAAAGAAAGAAAATTCATTTTCTTCTGGTATTTCTTTGAATTCATGTACCTCTCCACAATGAATAAAGTGAAAAACTGAAATATTTTAAATATTTACAACCAAAAGCGCATCTTAACACCGTCAAAAACCGAGGCAACATTTTCCGAGCCATTTTGTGTTATAACTCTATGAGGGAGCTTTTACAGGATTCCTATCACCACCACTGTGAGCAATTCTGACAGCGTGTTTCTTCAGAACAGAACTGTATACCAAGTGTAGCACCTGTGCTTACTAAAAGTAGAAAAGTGGCACTAACATCTAACTAGGTTCAATCAGCGGTATGCTTTAAAGTCAGAGAGACTAGATGGGAAGTGGAAAGATGAACACATTTATTGCTTCACAAAATGCAATAACATTCAGCGCTGGTTTCATGAAATAAAGGAAAATAAAAGAAATAAAATAGAGCTCTTTCAGACAAAAAGAAAGTTGGTTTGGATAGGAAAAGTGGAATGAGTCCTTTTAAATGGAAAACCACACTGTCCCTTAAATAGGTGGCTCCTGATCCAAGATAGAATCCAGTTCGTATCCTTGAATGTATGCAGAGAAGGAATTTGGCTTACTGCTGTCAGTAAGCTGTGTTTAATGACCTGTCTACCCGGGTAGGATAAATAATATGCTTAATGTCTTAACTGTTGTCGTATAAGGAATTTGAGATATCCGGAAATCCGTCTGCAGGCAGTTGTACGGTAGGCCACACCGCTTCTACAACCATCAGCAGTCTATCTGGGCTGGGCTCGCCATCACAGGAATTTCTCAACTCAATTTCTGGCTCGGAGCTCTCTTCAAACGCTCCAATATTCGATGGAAACTGCTTCCCTTCAGGGTTTACAGCTGAAATACGTAAATCTTTCAGCTGCTGGAGCACCCTGCACACATGGCTCTTCCATCAGTAAAAGGAAAAAACGATGGAACCCACTTCCTTTACTCCTATAGACGCACAGACAGTGTACAGCGCCCTCTTTAGGATGCTACAAGCTACTTCACTTCTAAATGACATATGGGGTTCTAGTAGCTCCATATTTCATATGGGTTACACAAGCCACTCTAAATGCCTGACAATTTATTGATTAAATTTTGAAATACAAGAAAAAAATTGTGTTAATATTTTTTTAATATTGAAAAAGAAGGGGAAAAAAATCCCACAGTGCAAGTCCCCATTAAGGTTGAATGGACACAAGGCAAGTTATGAACAGAACTACAAATACATGTCTGTGGGGAACCAACAGGCTGTTAATTAAGTACTACACAAGGCTATGCAAACAAAAGAACTAGCCCAAAGTGGCAAAAGTCTTTCTGTGTCAGTCGAGCATATCAGAAAACATCTCACTGTTTAACTCAAGCTGATTAAGCTTAATACTGAAAGCTGATTGGCCACCGTCTCTTCTTCCCCGATTGTCTGCCATACTGCTACATCAGTGCGCAATGCAATGCAGCAGGAAGTCTTATGACCTATTTAACTAAAAGAGTTAGACTGTTACCTTATGGCCTGTGCCATGGTGGTTAGAGGGACAGATGCAAAGGGCAGGAACCCCGTGTGCTGCAAGCTGGACCAAACCTGCACAAGCAGCACAAAGTCAGTTCTGTGCTGTAATAACATTCGATTAACTATATACTACCATATTCTACTGTGGCTCTTTAACTCCGCTTACCTTTGCAGGTTGCCGTGTGGCGAGAACAATGAGGCAGTTTACACATGAAGCAATCACATCCACTGGTGGGTTTATGACAGACGTCAACCTGAAATACAATCAATCTATCAGTGATCAATCAATCCGATCTTTATATGCTGGTTTTGAAAGTACAAAATAACAACAAAATCATTACATCTAAAGAGAGAGGTGAGCAATATGATGATATCTGATCATTAATGTTATACATTCAACATACTGTTCTTAGCACATCATGGGTATCATTAGTACAGAACAACTGCATGGTAAAATAGTATATTATTAGACGTGTTTAACTTGATTTATTGAAGAACATTATGAAATACTGAACTAAAATAACTGTACTCAGAGGTCTGACAGCTGGATTTATATGTAGCATTGCTAGTGCAATGTGTCTGTCAAAATACTGTGACGCACACATGTGAACTTGCTTTTAAGAGTTATGATAAATTTGCCTTCTTGCTGGAAAACATGACGGTATAAATGTCTTCTTTAGTGTATGCCCTCAGAGCGAACAGGCTTAAACATGCACAGAGGTTCTGTGTAAACTGAGTAAGATCGAGGAATATGTCTGAGGAATATGTTGCCTCACCTCTGAAGCAGCATGTAGATTCGTGAAGTTAGAGGCAGCAAGCAGTCAGAAACCGTCCAGTCAGTACTGATGATTTTGTGCACCAGGTCCAATATCGGCTTCACTCTCTCACAGTGGGCCAATACATCTAATAAACATGTACATACATAACCAGTGGATTTTACACGTACAATATGAAAAGAATTAAGATTGGTTTGATATACATATAAGCATTATCCAAGTCATCGCTGTACATTTGCTGTGTACCTGCGGTGGAGACCACATGCAGCAGCATCTCTATCTCACAGGTGAAGAGTGTCCAGGAGCTGTAGGAGTAATCCCAACGCACCACATAACCTTGCTCCCCCACGCACACCTGCCCAAAACACCCCTGAGGCATACGCAGGTTAGTTTGACCGGCACCTGCAGAGAGAGGGAGAGAGAGGGAGAGAGGGAGGGAGAGAGAGAGAGACAGAGAGAGAGAGAGAGAGAGAGACACAACAAGATGTCTGAAGTTTAGTCAAAAGAGTCATCCTCTTACTAGATGTGTAAAACAGTGGTGCAATCTGAAGGTGCTGATCCAACCATAATTAAACTGTAATAAACTTAATTCACCACATATTTAGTTACTGGTCCTATGATTTAAATTATTAGAAATTGTAATCAATTAAGTAATTAAGTAGCAAATATTACACTAATTATTAGTAAATAGTTTTGTCAGCAATCTTTATGCATTTAGGGCATTTCTTACGTGTCCACTACAACTCCATGCATCCCACAAGCTCACATGTAACTAACAAACAAACAAACAAACAAACAAAGATCCACTGACCCAGAGGATAGAGAAGTTTGGGTGTCTGTCTCCTCCACAGCGTCTCGTCCTCTCTGGACAGCACATCGTTTGGTTTGTGTTTGTACACTTCTGTGTAGAAGGACATTTTATCCAGAAATGTGTACACCTGAGAAGGAGGCGATGATGAGAGGTGAAAGTCAAACTCAGGAGGCAAAACAAATACACGATATTCAGGACAGTCCTAGTAATATCAGAACACGAGTGTTGGGACGTACCCTTTTAGCAGTAGATTTGTCAGATAGTAGGGCTGTGAGTAACTGCAATAAAGGTCCAGTTTTGTGAGGAAAGACCCCCACTGCAGAATCCAGGATCATCTCCAGACCAACATTAGGCTTCTGTAGGTCACAAATACACACAGGTTTAAAGATAAAATCAGACAGATGCTGTGGTATTGCTTATTATCCTTGTTTGACACTCACTGACTCCCAGAAGAGCTCTGCTAAACTTGGGGCTGCAAGGACCTCACACGCTGCATTGATCAGGTGCTACGATAAGACAAAAGACAAATAGTCAAGAAAAGAAAAAAAAGAAAAGAGAGGGAGGAAAAAAAGAACAATGCAGTAAAGAGAAATTCTCTTATAACAGGTTTGAACCCCATATTGCACTAAATTCACAAAACACTTACACCTGAGACAAAGAACAGTAAAGTATGGTTAATAAACTTGAAACACGTCTGTGTGTAATCTGAGCTTAGAGTGCTATAGAGAAATGCGGGGTACCTGCTGGCTGCCCAACGTGTCTTCTTCAAATGAGGTGACCACGAACGAGAGGAGGCCATAAATACACATCCTCGCAGTACTGGCGGTGCACTTAAGAGAGAGAGCAAAAGAAGAGAAAGGAAAATAAGAACATAAATCAGTGATTGAATAATATTCAAAATGAATCAATATATAAAATTCAAAATAAAAAAAAAAAGTAACAAAAAAAAGAAAAAATAAATAAATACATACAAACTGATGGATAAAGATGTACTTTAAAAGGAAATGAAACTGATGTTTCAAAATTTCTGCACAAATCAATGGTTAAGATATAAAGAAAGTCATCTGGAGAGGTTTGAGGTGTAATGAGGTGTAAAGTCAGGACTCTTCACAATCTAATTGTTCTGTAAAAGCGTATAACACCCTGTGGCATTGGTGGGGTGGGTCGCTGCCATTCCCTCCAGAAGAGGGCATGTGCTCCCCACTGGTCACGCACAGGTGTGTGGGATCAGAAGGAGGGGCACCATGCCCGTATAAACTGGCCCTCTCTCCAGTGTGGGGAATGGAAGACATGTGGCTTCCATGCCACACACGTGTGCGAGCCAAAGCGAGAGACTCAGAGAGGACCAAGCAGGCCTGCTATTTAAGTTGCGTTTTGGTTTGGTTGCTACTTCATGTCTATATAAAGCACTCTGGTTCACTGGCGCTGGGTGTTTGTATGTGGGTCTTTGGGTCTCATTTAGGTTTTTCCGGTCAGTGTGCTCAGCCCCTCCCCTGGCTGAGCCACAACCTCTTAGAGGAAAATATTACACAAAATAGTCAAGAACATACTGCCTGCTGCCCGAGACAGTTTTATGGCTGTTTTAAAGAAAGTTTTGGCGTACAACAGATTTTTAAAGGGAGTACATGCAGGGCGTAGTAAGACAAATTAGTTCACCGTTTTACCATCTTCAACATCACATTAAAAAACTAAGAAGGCGCGTGTAGTGTCACTGGTGGTTTCAGGTAGTAAATTAGTAGAAAAGAGTCTGTACATTCCTCTACATCTTCACATCTCACATTCGCATCTCAATTAATTAACTATACAGAAAGTTTAAAAACGTGTGATAAGTCCCCCTCTAAGATTACTATTTGCTAGCTGACCCTTCTGATTCCTCAGTAAGCCTTTCAGGCTGTGGTGCTCTTACGTTGTTGCCGGTGTTGCCGAGGGCTTGCAGCATGTCTGTGAGATACTGGAACACTCCCAGCTGAAGTGTCATGTGACCAAGCCTTCTAACGGTTGGACCTGCTTCCACCGGCTGAAGCGTATGCCTGAGGAGGACCCAGGCCAGCAGAACCGGGCCGTGGTGAGGGATATCACCAAATGTCAGTAACATCTGATCCATCTCCTACAGACAGAGACGGAGAGAGATGGCAAAGTAAATTAATTATATGACTGATGCACGAGAAGCTTGTGAATGAGTTGAGTGTAACTACTAAAGCAGATAAGCCACTAAGCAATGCAGTGTGCTGCTCCTCCAAATCTAGACTTGGAGTTGACTGGAACAATACAGCATGAAACTGCCAGATAAAGCATAATGTCATGCTGTTACTTTCCTGTCACAACTTTGAGATGTAAACAACTTTCGGGGTGATGGTGGAATACCGGAGATATTACTTCTTTAATTAGCAATTTATTCCCTTTAATAAAACTCTCCATAGCAGCACTGAGAAGATCAGGCATGATGTTAACACACATCATACTGTTAGCAGCACGGCGTCACTAAGTTAGCTTAGCAATTCAGAATCTGGAGATACAGCTGGCGGTGCAACTTGCTTTTCATTGAATTACTTAGTAGGATTATAAAGATTACAATCCCAAAATTACAGTTTTATTTTCAGGTAAATGCTATTTATCATAGCAAGAGAAAAGGGAAATTCTCATGTTCTCCCACAATCAGCATTTTTAAAACTAGTCCGATTTGGTAGAAAACCCCAAACCTGACAACAGGAGCTGTACCAAACACTCCATAGCAAAGCCATTGAAAAGCAAGCGCATGACCCTACTGAAGCACCTCTTCTGTAAAGGCACATGTTCTGCTCTGATCAGAACAGGAACTCCTGCAATGTGCAAATTCTACATACGAATGAAACGAAAACACTGATAAAAAAAATCTCATTAATAAAAAGAGGGATGGAAAGCGGAGGGGAGCAGTCATTTACAAGGGAAACAGCATTCACTCACATCAAGCCCTGATTATGACGTTTTGACTGGTCACTGATGAACGTGACAGCATGTTTCCATGCAAACAGCATGTCAACATGTCAAAGCGTTAACATAAAACAAACTTAACAGCCATTATGTGCACACAACAACAGATCAGATGACACTATGCTTGTATTAAGATTAGCTGGTGTAGGACTGGCCAGCATTACCTTGTTGATGTCCAGCGTGCTGCTGAGTTGGTGCTGTTCTGTTCGATCCTCCAGAGCACATTTATGCAAAAAGTCAATATCCATCCCCTCAACCAGAATCAGGCAACTGAAATACCTACAAACATACAGGACACCAACAGTTCATGTGTTTATGTGAGCAGACACAGTCTAATTAACTAGCTTATAAAATTGTCTAATGCTTTTGTTTGGAATCTGTGTTCTACATGCTACATTTTTGTTCTTCAACACGTATTTTCCTAATTACATTCATGTAGCACGTTCAGTTTCTAGCCTATTTAAGTCCATGCGTCTGCTCTAACCCAATTCGGTCCACCAGGCCGTCCATGCTCTTGTCTACGAGGTGTCTGTTGGTTTGCCGCTGTCCGAAGCCCTGCTCCTTAAACAGCCGGGTAAAGGTCAAAAGGTCATTAGGAGGCATCTCGAAGTAGGCATAGTACAGGAACAAAACCTCCAGCAGCAAGGCCTGCTCCCTCAGGCACTGAGTAAACCACTGAGACACCTGCCTCTCCGTCTACAGAAAAGAGGACAGAAGGAGAGATACAGAGCACCGAGTCAGACAAAACGCACTCCTCCAAACAGAGAGAAAAAGAAAGACTGAATTAGCCTCACCATCAGGTTCCCGTGAGTTTCCCATGTTGGTGCCTCGGCATTGAACAGAGCTTCAAACTGTTGCTGATAGTTATTCACCAGGTCCTTCTCCAGTTTCCCCACACAGCTAGCATACTCAGCCTACATAGCCAAACAAACAGCCCAACATTAAAAGTAACTGCTTATTTTTCAGTTTTTAATTAAAAGATAACCTGGTATGAGTCATTCAGTAACGGCTATGGAGTTATGTAGGGAACTATGGAATTACGTAGCTATTATGCATGGCCCAGGTCTTTGGCCCCAACCTTGATTTGAGTCATTTAATAGTTAGGCTCCACTGGAGGGAATTCAGGCACAAGACATTCATATAGGACTTCTCAAGATAAAAATGAAGGTGAACAAGTAACAACAACAGACAACACAACTAATACAGATGACACAAGTGTGATACAAAAATCACAACACAGGAAGAAACTGCATAATCATTATATAATATTATATAATATTATACATTATATAATATAATAACAATAAATAAACAAACAAACATTTACACATATACACTCACACACAGATACATACATACACACACACACACGCACGCACGCATATACACACGCACATACCTACATACATATAGACAGATACATACAAGTACATAAATACCATTAAAGATTCAAAACAAAGGAAAGCTGTATGCAAGAAAAAACGAATGTGCTTTCAGGTTGGATTTAAACAAAGACAGAGCTAGACTGTTGGATTTGAGAAGGCAGAGAGTTCCAGAGGCATGGAGCACGCCTGGAAAATTCTCAACCACCAAAGCTATGGAGGTTCAAAGGGAATGGAAATTCAAATGTCAGGAAAAACCCAATCCACTTACATATATATAAAGAAAGGTCAGAATAAAAAAAAGTCACATGAAAATAATTTAGGACTATTTGGTACATGAATCTACATGTCAAAATTGGACCTCAGATAAAAGATAAAATGCAAAAAAAATGTAAGATACAGGCTCTTTAACATTACAAGACACCCCACACTGTCGCAGGTCATGATAGTTATATTAGGCCTGATCCAATACTGAATGCCCATTCCGCAAAAACATGCTTGAATCAGTTTGGACTATGACTCTGGTAGCCATTGATGACCAAGATCTTTACCCTATAAGGATGTCTCTCATCCTGGAAGTAGGTGAGAAGGAGGAGAACACAGCGCAGGAGACACACCCTCTCCTCATAGTAGAAATCTGCTATCTGAAGACCAAACACAAATACAACTAATTAACATTCTTCCTTAAAACAAAGTACAGGCAGGTATGTATTAGAAGTGACAAACTCCAACAGAGTAAAGCCCGAGAGACATTAATATACATCAAACAACTGGCAGAGTGAGGGAGAATGAACAAGCTAACATAAACATTAGCTTTACCTATACACACACACACACACACACACACACAGCCATGTCAAGTATCAGGCACTGGAATGTGTCTAAGATGCTTTAACAATACGGACATGCCAATACATCTGAACTGAAGGACAGAAAAACAGGAGAGAACAGGACACAGACAGCAGGACATAAACAAACCTTGAGCAGTAAGGCCTGACTCTGTCTCTCGTCCTGCAGCACTGTCTTTAGTGTGTCGCGCGTCCCTCTGTAGTCCTCCTGCAAGTAACACTGCAAAATCTGCACACTCTGCTGTTCATCCAGACCCTGGCACAAACAAAGCCACATTTACATTAACCAAGCTCTAATCAGACACACACTCCTCAGAATTAAAGCACCATTACTGTGTACACCTATAGCGTTTGTCCCTCTTGATCATTTTGGAAAAAGACGTCTCGCTCTGCTTACCAGCAATTTGCTGATTCGGAGTCCAAAGTCTTTAAGAGGCTGAGCCACGTCTTTATTAGCCTTCAGCTTGTCTGCTGATGAAGAACTGAGTGCAAAAAAAAGCATCACAGCATCAAAACCGACTGTACAGTTCATTAATACAGGCGAGTACTGCAATCTACTGCCAAAGAACACCAGCAGTGACTTATGACAATACGGCATCCAAGTACCAACAGTGACAATATTGCGCAGCAGCATAAAACATTTTAAAGCATAAGTGCAACAGCAGCAGGTTTGTACAGAAGTATGCCTATTCAAGGGCCTATATCATGGAATTTTTTTTACATTAGAGATAGTTTAAAAAAAGATGTATTGTGTAATTAGATGTAGTTTAAAAAAAAAAAAAAAAAAGTTGTTTCAAATGAAGCCAGAAAACCACAGTTAATTACATTTATGCATATCCGTCTGGTACAAAAAACAAATGTTTTAAATGAACCACAAAAAAAATACAGAAATAAAACAGGATATGGGCCCTTTAATACATAATAATTTTCCTTTACAGTCTTCACAATGTAGTTTAGGACCGTACAGATATGTCACCCTTGGATGGGCTATAGCAGGTCATGGAGAGCTACATTCCTGCAGAAATTAGTTCCAAACTACATCTAACGTGATACTCTCACACTACAAGGAACCTTTTGTAGAAGGTTATTAGCTCCAATATCAGGCATCTAATAAAGTGCTACAACGTAAGTAAGAGACAACAGACTGTTTAGCATGAGTATTTGCTTACCTAGGAGGTTTGTAATAGGACAGGCCCTGCAGCAGCCGCTCTCCATTTCGCTCCAATTCTGCTTCTATCTGGGCCTTTTACACATTATAGCAGAGAAGATAAGAGAAAAGTATGAAGTCTACTAACGATATGAAAACTGACTGCCCCAGTATTAAACGACATTAAGCATCATGCAGAATATAATGCACTACATCAGCTTATGTCAAGCAAATTTACCGGCTCCCGCAAGGCAGATCTCCCGAGCAAGATGGTCCATAACTCCCGACTACTCCTACAATGCCAAACAGAAAGGGTTAACATTAGTATAGCAGTCCAACAGGACATACAGTGGCACCAAAAAGCACCAAAGCTTGGACATTTGTGCCATCCTGAAAAATGTGTCAGGAAACAAATGTCAAACCAAGCAGCACATGTTTTAAACAGACCACTTTGCAAATAATTTTTTGAAAATCTGGAAGTTTCAGATCATCTGAGCAGATTCTTTGCACCCAAAATGTCTTTGTACACTTTTGGGGTCATGATCTTTAAATGAACACAAGCTTAGAGGCACCACTGTGAGAAAGACACCCGCAGCTGAAAGTTAGTTACACTGACATAAAGTAGCTACATAAGTACGTGTTTGATGTTCTGCTCTTCCTCTTAGGTGTTGAAAGGATAACACTTCTACTGCTAGTTGGGTGTGCATGTGCAAAATGCCAAAGCCAGAAAAATAACCAGCGCTTACAGAAGGCCAATCCCACCACCCAAGATAAAATCCAGCATCTTATTATTACTTTTTATTATTAAGGGAAAGCTAAACTATTATTTTGATATGCTAAGCCACTATTTTGAGATGCTTTATGAAAAAAATAATTTTATGCAGACTAATATGTATTAAACATATACATATATTTCATTACAGTTACAGACTGTAGCCCATCTGATTCTCTGTATACTTTGTGACTCTGTTCTTCAATGGTCAGGACGCTCACAAGACCACCATAGAGCAGGTATTATGTGGGTGGTGGATCATTCTCAGCACTGCAGTAACACTGATGTGGTGCTGGTGTGAGTGGATCAGACACAGCAGTGCTGCTGGACACCTCAGTGTCACTGCTGGACTGAGAAACGTCCACCAACCAAAACTATCCAGCACAACAGCGTCCTGTGGGCAGCCTCCTGTGACCACTGATGAAGGACTAGAGGATGACCAACACTGCACTGTGCAGCAGCAGATGAGCTATCGTGTCTGACTGTACATCTACAAGGTGGACCAGCAAGGTAGGAGCGTCTAATATAGTGGACAGTGAGTGGACACAGTGTTTAAACACTCCAGCAGCACTGCTGTGTCTGATCCACTCACACCAGCACAACACACACTAACACACCACCACGTCAGTGTCACTGCAGTGCTGAGAATGATCCACCACCCACATAACACCTGCTCTGTGGGGGTCCTGTGGGGGTCCTGACCATTGAAGAACAGGGTAATAAAGTATACAGAGAAACAGATGGACTACAGTCTGTAACTGTAGAACTACAAGGTGCACCCTTGTGGTAAGTGCCACATAAACAGCGAGCAAGTTTGTGAAAATAAAATAATAGGAAAATTTCTCAAAAGAACAATTAAGTTTCTCATATAACCAGCCTGTTTCTCAACATTACTGACTGACCAAACACTCAGAAACACTTCAAACTGCATTTTTACAACTCAAGTTCGCGAGTGTTTAAACACACACTGAAACGGATCTTAGTTCGTATGGTAAATTAAAGTAAACAGAACCGGAGACGAAGGAAAACGTCAGCCACGGTCGCTATATTCATTACAGCCACCAAAATCTCAGGAATATGAAGTTAGTGAAGTTAGTTATCAGCGCCGTTAGCCAATTCAACAAACTCAGAAAGATACATCAACTAGCAGGTTTGGACAGAACAGTGAGGGGAAGTTTAATTTGTCTTGCTAAGTCCTATACAACTCGCCTCAACTCCAGAACTAATTTGTTAACGTTCTGTTGGCAACAAGCAGCATTTTATAAGCTCAAACTTTACTGTTAGCATGTTGCTACACAAACGCGGTTCCAAAGCAACATGCTCTCCTCCGCGTTCATAAACACCTTAAAAACAGCAGCGGAAAAAACGAACAGAGATTTTATACACGCTACAGGCCCGGTAATACCAATATAGAAATAACTCGCACAAAGCAAGTTAGGAGCCTATTTCATTATTTTTTTAACACTAAAGTTGACATTTCTTTCATTTACCTCGCGCACATCTCCGACTCCGCCATCTTCCGCGCCTCCATGTGACCAATAGCAGCGCGGCGTTCTGTCACGTGACGTTATCGTGGCAAGTTTGAACATTTTTTTAGTATAAATGATTCAAAACACGATATGTTTGTTGTTATATAAAATAGGAACGATAGTTAGTCATTTTTAAACATTTTAAAATATGTTTTAATATAAAAACTTCTTTCGTTCATCACACTTGTGTGCACGAGTTCCGGGGATCTGGAATCGACTCCGGCTCTCAACTCTTCCTACCGGTGTCAATGGGAGTCGACTCCCCGGCTACATATGATTGTTTTTTTTTAACACAGCGACAGATTAACGCACCCTCACTGTAGTTTACTAACTCTTTCAGTCGTCACTAGAAAGTAATTAGAAATGCCGTTTTAGTCCCATTGCGCCGAACACGATGTTACTTTGGAAATAACGTGGAGTCGACTCCAAGCGTTTCGACTCTCTGAGTCCTTGGCCAAGAATAGAGATCTACTCCAGGACGCACAGGAATCGAAGAATCGACTCCTTTGGAGTTGAATCACCAACGCCACATCCCACGTGACCCAGCTGTCAAATATGGCCGCTCCCCCACCCGTGTGCGAAACACGACAGCGATCAAATATCACAAAAGATCACCATTCACGGAGCAAAAATCTTCACTTCGAGCCGCTGGTAAGCCGAATAATCTTAGATTCGATATGTACAGGATGTACATCAGATGAAGTCTTGGGCTTTGTTCGCTGTTCATACTGCTATATGTGATGATCAACTCATCGCTGCCCTAAACAAAGGCTGATCACCTCCCGAACACTGATCAGAGCCATCGATTAGGCCCTTATATCCCGAAAATGTGAATGGATCATTGATGTCAGCCATTTAATTTGCATAGCAGCGGTACTGTACGAGGAGCGCCAGCTAACGTTAAAGGGGAATTCCACCGATGGTTCAAAATTTCTGCATGATAAAATGATTAACATGTCAACATAGCCATTCAGATTGCTTTGATGTGAAATGCTTCGTTCTACGAAAACACAACCGAGTCAGAATTGTTGACAGTGGTGGTGACAGGAACCAGACATCCACCTCTAAAAGTTATTGCATAAAATGTTTGTGAATACAGTGGCTGATGTCTAAGACACTGTTTTATGGTAGTTTTATTACATGGATTTGACTTAAATTGTATTTTAATCCATTTATGTTCAGATTTATCACTATTTTAGCATATTCAGTGTTCAGTATAAACACTTAGAAGGCATGTGTGGGTTCACTGGTGAAATTAAACAGCAATATTTGTGTTATAGACATGGTGATCCCTGCTTCCCATCACAACTGCATTTAAAGAGGTCTGAATTGGTGCAACTGACGTAAAATGCTCTGTTCTTGCCGACACTACATATTAAAACTCACAGGACTAGTCATGAATTAACATTTGCATTGGCCCCCTGGTTCCTTTCACCACCATTGTAAAGCATATCAGACTGAGTAAGATTCTCTACAGTTTTACCATTTACCCTCTTTACATGTCTCCACTGGTGGAATTTCCCCTTTAAGACACCAAGACCTTTGTTGACTGTTATTCTAAACCAATGTATTATGAATTACACTGTAATGTTATAGCACAGTATTCTTGGCGCCTGGTCTTGGAGAACGTGGTGCTACACCGGGTGGCATTTTCCGTACACTCCTGCACATGCTCCGCTGGTGTTCTACTCAGAATATCCGAACTAATATGTGGGAAAGACACATTTGCACCTCTGTCTTGTTCCAATTTATGCTCTGTAAGATTACACGAGGAGGGGTTTATGTGTGAGCGGCCTGAGTTCACTGTGCCAAAGTTCAGCGTGGTACAGTTCAGAGTTTAGCAACTCCCTGCTTATTACAACACCTTCCTGTTGATTTCCCTCCACATGCTTGTCTGATGATGTAAACTCTTAGGGGGCCTAGTTTCCGGATATACTGTAAACTAAGCCTTAATTACAGTGAACTACATGTAGAAGAACTACAAACTCAAACTTTGAAGTAATGGTGGATAATGCTGGCAGTGTTTCTGTCACTGACCGCCTTGGGCCTCACAGGGCCTTGCGTGATCGCTGACATTGCAGGCAGTGCTATCCTCTATACGGTTAAGCAGACGTTGAGTGTCTCGGAGGTGATCGAGGTACTGGAGGTGCTACTGATCTTTGTCTACCTCAGCCTCATCCTCCTCTACCTCCTGCCATGCTGCTTCACACCTGGAGAGGCTCTGCTGGTCCTGGGTGGAGTCAGCTTCATCATCATCCAGCTAATCAAGCGCTGGCTAGCCAGCACAGCCGATGCCGATCCACTGCATTTCTTCCTCCCTGGGTCCGTGGTGGGCTCCATGCTGCTGGGTGTCTCCTCTGCCGTCCTCTTCCTCTTCATGGAGTCCGAGACATGGGCAGCATCCGTCTTTTTCCAGCAGATGACCGCCGTGCTTGGTCTGGGCCTGCTGGTGCCGTGGCTGTCCTTGCTGACCCAGCATCACCCCATTGCCTGGATATTCCACTTCATTACCCTTAGCAACACCCGCCTCTGTTTGCTGGCATACTGGGACGTCCTTGCGCTTATGGCCGTTGCCGTGGTGCTCCTTTCCTTTCCTCTCCCACTCTTAGGGGGCCTAGTTTCCGGACTTACTGTAGATTAAGCCTTAATTACAGTGAACTACATGTAGAAGAACTACAAACTCGATTCCAGAAAAAGGTTGGAACCAGATGTGCAAATTCCAACTTTGAAATTAATCTGAGCTGTATTGAACAATGACCCTTAACCCCTCAGGTGGCACCGAATTAAAGAAGGGCATGTTGCTGTGATGGAAATCATCAAATGGGCTCAAGAATACTTTTAAAAAGGCTTCGTCAGTAAACACCACCCTTTTGCTGCATCCGCAAATGTGTGTTAAGACTGTGCTATGCCCAGCGGAAGATATATATTGAGGCTTTTGATCAGTGATGATAATGATGGTCAACAGATGATGATCAGTCAGTGGCTGGTGTGGCTCTAACCATAGATCTGTTTTGATGTGTCTCTTCTAGGTCCTGGATGTTGGTAGACGTTGGAGAGGAACATGTTGATGACCCTGAGCTATAAATGAGCAAGACAGTGACACATCTGAAGTCCTTAACAAAGTCCTGTCTATAGGAAACTTCTCTGCCAGGCCTCTCCAACTCTCATCCCACAGCCATGCAGACGGACCCCGTGCTGGTGGAGTCCTTGGTGGTCTTCTCCATTGTGCTGTGCGTGCATACAGCCATCTGGAACCAACTCTCATGGTGCTGCATCGCTCTGGCCGTCCAGGCCTTTTACGTCCAGCTCAAATGGGACCGCCTCCTGCGGACTGGTGCCGCCGTCTTCCACTTCCGCCCCTCAGCCAATAGTGGCGTGTTATCCGCCAGCATGGTCATCCCCTTGCTGGGGTTGGCACTGAGGGGCCGGTGCGTGGCCGTCGGCAATGTGTACTTTGAGCGCTTCGCCATGGTGATCACTGTGACGGGGATGATGCTGGCACTGTTTCTGTCGCTGATCGCCCTGGGCATCACCCGCCCGGTGCCTACCAACACTTGCGTGATCGCTGGCATTGCGGGCAGCGCTATCCTCTATACGGTTAAGCAGACGTTGACAGTCTCGGAGGTGATCGAGGTACTGGAGGTGCTACTGATCTTTGTCTACCTCAGCCTCATCCTCCTCTACCTCCTGCCACGCTGCTTCACGCCTGGAGAGGCTCTGCTGGTCCTGGGTGGAGTCAGCTTCATCATCAACCAGCTAATCAAGCGCTCGCTAGCCAGCGCAGCCAACGCTAATGCCGATCCACTGCATTTCTTCCTCCCTGTGGCCGTGGTGGGCTGCGTGCTGCTGGGTGTCTTCTTCGCCGTCCTCTTCCTCTTCATGGAGTCCGAGACGTGGGCGGCATCCGTCTTCTTCCACCTGATGACCGCCGTGCTTGGCCTGGGCCTGCTGGTGCCTTGGCTGTCCTTGCTGACGCAGCACCACCCCGTCGCCTGGATATTCCACTTCATTACCCTTAGCAACACCCGCCTCTGGTTGCTGGCATACTGGAGCGTCCTTGCTCTTGTGGCCGTTGTCGTGGTGCTGCGCCAGAATGGTCGGTGCTCCGGGAGCAGCAAAAAGCAGCAGGCGTCCACGACGGTAAGGAAGTACTTCCACCTGCTGGTGGTGCTGACCTTCACTCCTGGGCTGATCTTGGACCGGCCTCTGCTGCACGTGGCTGCCGTGGTTTGCCTTGCTGCCTTCCTCTTCCTTGAACTGGTGCGCTTCTTCCGTATACGGCCACTAGGGGCACCGTTACGGCAGTTGCTCACGCTTTTTTTGGACGAGAGGGACTCTGGGCCCCTAATCTTTACCCATATTTACCTGCTACTGGGCGTCTCCCTGCCCGTGTGGCTCTCTCCAGCACCGTGCACCCCGAAAGGTGGCATGGGGGGCGCTGGGGGGCTGGTGCCCTATGCCGGCGTACTGGCAGTGGGTGTCGGTGACACTGTGGCGTCCATTTTCGGAAGCACGGTGGGTGAGATTCGTTGGCCGGGGACCAAGAAAACCTTCGAGGGCACTGCGACCTCCGTGTTTGCGCAGGTCATTGCCGTGGTGATTTTCCTGATTGCTGATGGCAGTATAAACCTGAATGCCAGTTACTCCTGGGTGGTGGGGTCCATCGCCATGGTGGCCATGCTGGAGGCTTACACGTCGCAGATTGACAACCTGCTGTTGCCGCTGTACCTATACATACTGTTGCTGTTATGAGCATGCACACACACATACACACACGCACACACACAGTGCTATATCAGCACATGGTGATAAACTGAGGAACATTCAAAACAACACTATAGAAAATGCAGTATGTATACCACTTCTACAGACAGCTTTGTATGTGAAATATTCCTGGGAATCTTGAGCAGCTGTAGATGATGGATATGTTTATTTATAATGACGCTGTACATCCCCTTAGTTTAGTTCACTCTTGACTCAATTGCTGCATAGTAAGCTGTGGTAAATTGGCCTCCAGTACGTACATAGTTATTTATGAAAATGCACTGAGCAAAGAATTTTGGCTCCTCTGTAGCATGCAATAATTATCCAAACATTGTTCTTAAAGAAACTGTACGTCAGTGTTCAGGAATGTGTATGTGCTTGTGTTGGTTCGCACCTTTGGGTCATTCATGGACTCAACAACAACTAATGGATTGCATCTTTGAATGGACAGGAAAAGGGTCACCAGTTTTTCTCAAAACCATTCGTCTGTGCAGAGACTCCTTATGGGGATAATAATATAAAGAACATATTTTTTATTAATTTAGCCATGTC
Organism: Semaprochilodus insignis; assembly: GCA_034552555.1. Lineage (NCBI taxonomy): Eukaryota > Metazoa > Chordata > Actinopteri > Characiformes > Prochilodontidae > Semaprochilodus > Semaprochilodus insignis. Next base: position 6,644,150 of record CM067487.1, on the reverse strand, counting down.
CAAGATGACTTCTGTTGAAATGCATTGGCTTGACAAACCTGATTGAATAACAAAATGTTGAAATGTTCTAAACTGCCTGCCACATTGATGATGTCACAAAGGACCATCACAGTCTGTGCATATATACCAACACATATATTAGCAACCACCAGGGATACTATAACATATTTACCACCCATTTGGGATACCATAGGAAAGGAACACAACTTGATATGTAGTTTTGTTTTTTGTTTTTTTTAGATTTTATTTATTTTATTTTTGACATTTTGAAAATGTTTGTTGTTCCTTACATTATATGTAAATTTTATGATAAGCAGAACAAAATAAATGAGCCAAAATTACTTGGATAAAATTCCATTGACTTACATTGAAAGTAAAATACGTTTTTCTTTTTTCTGTAGTTACCTTTCTGGAGTTACAAGGTTTTGAGCTAAAGCCTATTTTCTTTATATCCATTTATGGTGGAGGGGAACACGGATCACTGGTGGCTGCTAAGGTGTTGCTAGACCATTGCTGTGTGAGTGTGAGTGTGAGTGTGAGTGTGAGTGTGAGTGAGAGAGAGAACTTGTTGGGTAGGTCTGACATGTCTATGGTATAAGTTTCATGCTTGGCTGCGAATGTAGTGTAGAAAGGAGAGATCTAATCCCTGAAGCTGATTGTCCCACAGCCACATATTTTTTCTGTGTGTGTATATGCACATATATACACTTATTATTAAAAGAATAGCTGCACCCACAAGGAAGTGTGGGATTGCAGTGCTATTGGGAAGGAAGATAAAGGTTACCAGGAACAATGAATGATACATTTAGACTATATAATAAGGGCAATATTTATTGAGCTGCACATACAGAAGTAGTGTCTCTCAGTATGGTGTTGGGCTACTGCGTCTGCTGACGCAACATGTAAGACGTCTCTTTATGGAGTTGTAGAGGTTCCTAATGGTGTCCTGTGATAATCCATCCCGTGAAGCTTGAATATCCTCACACAGTTCCTGCAGATTGTGCGGTAGGGGTGGAGGCAGCCGTCTACCAATGCTGCCGGCACTCTTTGTGGTTCATGTACATCTCCCAGATCCTACGTGTCGCTGGTGTGTGCCTTCTTCTATCCACTGCCGTCAAGAGTGTTATGGTACTATCTGCGCGACCTGTATGGTGCGCTGATGTCAAACCTACCCACCAAGTTTCACTCCTGTCGGTTGATTTCTTCTGGTTGCACTGTTTTTCAGTGATGAGTTTACAAAGCTGGATATTAAGAGATCGATGAGAAAGTGCTTATTGGCAAGTTCAGAAAAACTGGTGCACCTTTTTTTTCATCCATTTGTTTCTCCAAGTCAAATCTAAAAGTCGTTTTGCATTTGAAAGGTCCTGGTAAACAGGGAAGGCCACTCGCTTACCAACATTTACCCATAATAAAATCTTATTAACAAATTTTGTGAGCAGAGTCGTTCAGACTGGTTTGGTGTGCAAAGGTTGACTGTACAGACTCAGATCTCTTTATAGTGGTGGTGATGGGAACCAAGGGTCACCATGTGTACAACACACATAGAGACTTTTCACCAGCGAACCTACATGTGTCTTCGGAGTTGATGATAGAGCTGGAGCTGTGAAATGTTGATGAGGATAAAATAGTGTCAAATCTGAAAGTAAGTTTTGTTCAGGGACCATTTTGCCTTGTAACACCCATATGTTCCCTTCCACCAGGAACAGATCTAAAGAATATAGGCTTGTCATGACTCAGTGACTCCAATTGACCAAGCCAGACATGAAAATGAAAAACTCTTGTTTTTAGAAAATAAACTGACTCTGAAACGAAACCGTCAGATGCTGGGTTCTGGATTAGAGAGAAAAGCCTCCAAGCTTTATTCTCAGGTGTGTGCTGAAGAGCGTACTCCTGGGCAGATTGAATTCAATGGCAACCATACGGTACAAAGCTTCCATACTTCTACAGTGTTCAGGAAGAGATGTAATGCCCCGCCTGCTCTTCTAGACATTTCCAAACTAGGTGTTGTTACCAGTATTTCGAGGCTCGCTCCACAGACGCATACATTGAACATATTTTTAGCCCCTTATTTTTAACCAGAATGCCTGTGTTTTATAAAGAAATATGACTCCGGACTTCTCAGGACGTTCCCCCATCCTGAAGCACTAAGATTGTATATTAAGTTGTCACTTCCTGCTTTCAGATCTGGGTTGTAAATTAAATACTGCTCCTGGCCTTCTGAATTATAAACACTTCCCTCGACCTTTGGGGTCTGTTCATGCTGGGGTCTGTTTTCCATCCTGCCTCACTACAAAGGACATAATTGTGCCATTATGTCTAAGGCATTAACAACTATCTACTCCTTAAATGATCACCAAATTATTCCCTCAGTCTGATCCCAAAACAACATCCTGGACGCGAGAAAGCATTTTCATGACCATTGCATGTATAGCTTTCTATATGGGAACCCTTAGAGGTGGATGTTTGGTTCCTGTCACCACCACTGTGAGCAGTTCTGACTAAGATTCTCTAGAACTGAGCATTTCACCACAAACCCGCTCTGAATGATTTTGGTAATGTCTTAAACACTGAATCATGCAGAAACTCTTTGATTGGTCTAAAACATTCAATCATGACCCCTTTACAGGGAACAGTGAAAAAAAACACATCTACTGGGACACTTCCGAAATGTGCTCCGTGTTATCCAGCATAGCTATAACCTTTCATCTGTTCCACTCTGGCAGCAGAGGAATGCCTTGGAAGAACATGAGTTTTTATTTGAAGTCCTGGATGTTGTAATCTTATGATGATGTAGTTATGTGTCTTTCATGCACAACAAAGAACTGAATATTTTTCGCCTTGTATTTTGTATCTTGAAATGTACTGAAAACTGTCGGTAGATGTACGTGTGTAGGAGATGTAGATCATCTTTGGACCAACTGATCCGAGGCCAACTTGATGTACATGTGCCGTGATGAAAGTCAGCCGGGTCTCAGCCTTTAGGAAAACATCCCAAGAATAGAAATTATTTCTGATTTTGAATTCTTTTCCTTTTTCTTCCCAGAGATAAAAAAAGCATTTTTGAAGTATATCAGTTTTGAAGGCAGAGCAGCTCGTCCTGATAGTTCAATACGGTCCTCAGTTGATCTGACTGGAATGAATCTACATTGTGAAATAAACAGTTGTTTTGTTCCAGTGTGTCATGATAATGTACATACTAATGTACACGTTTGGGTCTTTGACTTGTTGGCCTGGTTGCCAGCGTTTTGTCACAGTAGCGTCATGAAATACATGCCACACGTTTCACTCTGGGGTTTAATTAAACATTGCACATTCAAAAACTGGGCCGCTTAGAATAACCACTTCTAACATCTAAAGCCTCTAAAGAAAACCAACCAATGAGAAATTGGAAAAGAAACACAGATTTTTCCCCACAATTGGCATTATTAAAAAGGCCCATTCCATGGAACACTGCATTACCCTCGCTTTTCAAAGTTTCAATGTTAGCATTCATTACACAGTCCATATGGTCCATATATGGAAACTAAGCTGCAAAAACAGTCTGTTTAAAACCCGCTGTTTCAGTGATGTCACTGAAGTTTACGAATATCCACCTATTCAGCCTACAGCAGTTTAGCTCCGCCCTCTCATATTGAAGTTATAAGGAATGTTTCACCTGTGAGTGCTTTCAGCCAATCAGAACACAGCTGATTTATTGTAGATCAGTCTTAAAAGGTACAGCAAAAAAAAGCCTGTTTCATTCTAAGGGATAAAGAGAGGTTGATAGATTGTGGTCATGCTTGGTATACACATGTAAAGCCACATAACTGTTATAAATTATCCTCAAGGAACTGAAAAATACAGGAAAACTGCAGGATATGGGCCCTTCAAAGCTGTCCTACGGGAAACCTCTGGTCACCAATTAGAAAGCAAAACCATCAGACGTTAATCCTAATGGTTCCAGTCTGCTTGGAAAGTCTACAATACACTACAATAAATCACTAAATCAGCCTAAAACACTACAATATATCACTAAATCAGCCTAAAACACTACAATATATCACAAAATCAGCCTAAAACACTACAATATATCATTAAATCAGCTTAAAACACCACAATACATCACTAAATCAGCCTAAAACACTACAATATATCACAAAATCAGCCTAAAACACTACAATATATCATTAAATCAGCTTAAAACACCACAATACATCACTAAATCAGCCTAAAACACTACAATATATCACAAAATCAGCCTAAAACACTACAATATATCATTAAATCAGCTTAAAACACCACAATACATCACTAAATCAGCCTAAAACACTACAATATATCACAAAATCAGCCTAAAACACTACAATATATCATTAAATCAGCTTAAAACACCACAATACATCACTAAATCAGCCTAAAACACTACAATATATCACAAAATCAGCCTAAAACACTACAATATATCATTAAATCAGCTTAAAACACCACAATACATCACTAAATC
>CM067487.1:6578940-6630575 GCA_034552555.1 Semaprochilodus insignis | reverse complement strand
ATTGTCCAACCCCTGTAGTTGTAGAAAATATTATTCCAGAATATTATTTTAAATACCAAAACCATCTTTTTTTAAGTCCTCGCTTGCTAAAGATGTATTCCATTACAAATGACTTGTTAATGAATTCTGTAGTCTGATCTAAAGGACTACTATATTAAAGTAACATAATTCTCCATTATAAAAAGTGTAGAGCTGCTCATACTGAGCCTCAAGCCAGCACATCTCACATTTAGTCAAACAATATCTCCACTGCTAACTTTCTAACATAGAGGTGATACATTTGTACAGCTTGAATTGTTTGAGTCGGTGTCAAATCCATTGACAATACTTACAATATATTGCCAAAAGTATTCGCTCGTCTGCCTTCACATGCATATGAACTTGAGTGACATCCCATCCTTAATCCATAGTGTTTAATATGATGTCGGCCCACCGCTATAACAGCTTCAACTCTTCTGGGAAGGCTTTCCACAAGGTTTAGGAATGTGTTTATGGGAATTTTTGACCATTCTTTCAAAACATATTTGCGAGGTCAGACACTGATGTTGAACGAGAAGGCCTGGCTCGCAGTCTCTACTCTAATTCATCCCAAAGGTGTTCTATCGGGTTGAGATCAGGACTCTGTGCAGGCCAGTCCAGATCTTCCACACCAAACTCACTCATCCATGTCTTTATGGACCTTGCTTTGTGCACTAGTGTGCAGTCATGTTGGAACAGGAAGGGGCCGTCCCCAAACTGTTCCCATAAAGTTGGGAGCATAAAATTGTCCAGAATCTCTTGGTCTGCTGAAGCATTAGTAGTTCCTTTCACTGGAACTAAGGGGCCGAGCCCAGTTCCTGAAAAACAACCCCACACCATAATCCTCCCTCCACCAAACTATACAGTTAGACAAGTACTGTTTCCTGGCAACCACCAAACCCAGACTCACACATCTCCAGTGCTCCACTGAGTCCAGTGGCGGCGTGCTTTACACCACTGCATTCGAAGCTTTGCATTGCGCTTGGTGATGTAAGGCTTGGGTGCAGCTGCTCGGCCATGGAAACCCATTCCTTGAAGCTCTCTACGCCCTGTTCTAGAGCTAATCTGAAGGTCACATGAAGTTTGGAGGTCTGTAGCGACTGACTCTGCAGAAGGTTGGCGACCTCTGCGCACTATGCGCCTCAGCATCCCCTGACCCCGCTCATTTACGTAGCCTACCACTTAATGGATGAGCTGCTGTCGTTCCCAATCACTTCCACTTTGTTATAATACCACTGACAGTCGACTGTAGAATATTTAGTAGTGAGGAAATTTCACGACTTGCACAGGTGGCATCCTATCACGGTACCACGATGGAATTCACTGAGCTCCTGAGAGCGACCCCCACTCAAACGTGTCCTGCCAGTTTAAACAGGCATGATTTCACATGAATACTGAGGGGGATATTACCTCAGTGACACAAAATGATCATTTACACAGATCAGCATTTTACTGCAGAACGCTGATGAATGATTATTCACGTTGATTGCCATGTCACAGTTACACAGGTGTGAAGGTGAGTGAAAAACTTAGGTGCATAGTCACTTGCAGTACATAAATACAGAACACAAATCAGACAGTAAATATACACAGTACTAAACCCCAGAATAGTCTGTTTATTCAAATATACAGTTTTACATAACTAGGTAAGATGTGTAGCAGCAGTCCCATTGACCGAAGTACCAGCACTACCGGCTGCCTGATGCCGTGCGGGAAGAATCTATGTCATTACCTTCTGGTTTAAGCTTCTAAACCTCCTCCTGCTCAGCAGCTGTGAGAACAGACAGTGACTTGTGTGGGTGGAGTCCTTCAGAATCCTGCTGGTTCTCCTCAGGCAGCGGCTGGTGTATAAGTCCAGGAGGTTTGGGAGCTGAACCCCAGTACAGGGCTGTCTATACCACCCTCTGCAGAGCCTTCCGCTCGATGGCAGTGCAGTTCCCATAGCAGGTGGTGATGGAGCCTGTTAAAATGCTCTCCACAGTACAGGTGCAAAACGTTCTGAGAATGCAGGGGTTCATACCAAAGCTCTTTTCCACCACCCGTGTTGTGTGTTCAGTCCACGTAAGTTCCTCTGTGAACTTGAAGCTGCTGACCCTCTCTACAGTTGTCTCATTGATGGTGATGGGGCTGTACACTTTCTCCTGCTTCCTGAAGTGCACTGTCTGGTCCTTGGTCTTGTTGACATTGAGAGAAAGGTTATTCTTCTGGCACCAGCATGTCAGGAAGCAGACCTCCTCTCTGTAGGCCTCCTCGTTGTTACTGGAGATGAGGCCCACAATCGTTGTGTCATCTGCAGATTTTTATGATGGCATTGGAGCTGTGTTTGGCTGGGCAGTCGTGGGTGTGCAGGGACTACAGATCATGTTGTTTTTCCAAGGTAGGGTTGGACATGGTAATGTGAGACCTCTGGTTACATGTGTGGTATGAATCTGGTAGTGCCCAAAAATGTAATATAGCAGAGTTTCAGAAATCTCTAAGCCAAGTCTCAAGTCTCTGCGGTGTGAATCTCAGTCAAGCTGTTTTGCCTCTTTCCTTTAATCACTACATTCACTGTGTGTGCGAGTCCAAGTCAAATTTCAAATATCTGAGGTGTAAGTCCAAGTGAAGTCTTGAGTCTTTGAGGTGTCTGAGTCAAATCTTGAATTTCTGAGGTGAAGGTCTGACTCATCTCTAGAGTTTTTAAGCATTGGGGTTGAGTCCCAGAGTCTATGAGACACGAGCACATCGGCTTGGAGGACTGTTACCCTGTTCCTCAGTACAGACTCTGGGATGTTAGAGTGGGTTTCCTGACATGAACTGCTTATTTTAAGTCCATTCACAACATTCCCATAGGACTAAGGCGGGGACTTTGACTTGGCCATTCCAAAACTTTAGCTTTATGTTTGTGTTACTTGTTCTTTGGTAGAACAGGTGTGCTTAGGTTCGTGGTCTTACTGCATGACCCGCATTCTCGTTGAGGTACGGTTCACAGATGTCCAGACATTTTCCTTTAGAATTTGCTGGTATAATTCAAAATTCACTGTTTCATTAATGATGGCAAGCGGTACTGGCCCAGATGCAGCAAAACAGGTCCAAACTATGATACTACCACCACCATGATTCACAGATAAGGTTCTTGTGCTGGAATGCAATGTTTTCCTTTCTCCAGACATTCTCCAAACACTTCTCATTTAAACCTAAAAGATTTATTTTGGTCTCATCCGTCCACTAAAGATAACTGCAGAGGGGCAGCAATGTTGTCTTTGGAAAACAAAATGTTCTTGCCAGCCTGCCATTAACACTGTTGTTGTTCAGTGTTCTCCTGATGGTGGACTTGCTTAGAAGTTACCCTGATTTCCTTCGTGACCTTGTACACTATTACCTGCCTTGCTCTTTGAGTGGTCTTTGTTGATTGACCACTCCTGAGGACAGTAATAGTATTATTATTATTATTATTATTATTATTATTATTATTAAAGTCATCCAAAATTGAAATACTCCAGTGAAGTACATACACACGGAAAAACTACTTAAGTGCAGTAACTTCTCACTGTACAGTTGACTTCTTCATTTGATGCCAGTATCATTTACTTTAAATCTTTATACTCAAATGTATCAAAGAACAGAACAGTTGTAATATAAATGCAGTTTATTAAAAAAATTTAAAATACAAGAGCAGAAAATATCTTTGCAACAACAAGCACACATTCCAAAAGACCCTAATAAGATGCACACATTCTAATCTCAACAAATCATTCAACACAGCAGTAACCATCAAGCTACGACAAGGACAGAAGTCTCCCACTACAGTACTCCTAACGTTCTCTGATAATGAGTGAATACAAGAATAAAAAAGTAAACATGTATAGTACATATGTATCAGAAATGGTTAACCTGGATTTGTACATTAAAAAAAGATGTAAACAGAGTCATTCAGAGTGGTTTGGTGGGAAATGCTCCCTTGAAAACAAGTGAAACCAAGTTCCAAGTCAGAATTGTTGGCAGTGGTGGTGAATGGAACCAGACGTCCACCTCTAAAAGCTCCCTCACAGAATGTTGGCATGGTTATGAATGCGCTGCCCACTGTCTGAGACATTGTTTTACCATAGTTTTGAGAATATTCAGGTCTAAAATCCATTCATGGTGGAAGGATACATGCTGGGTGCTGTGTGGTAAAATAATCCCCAAAGAAAAAGTATTCATTTCAGGTTTTCAACTATATTCCCATCATCAACATTCCATATAAAACTCAGAAGACACGTGTAGGTTCATAGAGAAACGTACCAAGTCAGAATTGTTGGCAGTGGTGGTGAATGGAACCAGACGTCCACCTCTAAAAGCTCCCTCACAGAACGTTGGAATGGTTATGAATATGCTGCCCATTGTCTGAGACATTGTTTTACCATAGTTTTGAGAATATTTAGGTCTAAAATCCATTCACGGCACAAGCATACATACAGGGCACTGTGAGGTCAAATTNGTGGTGAATGGAACCAGACGTCCACCTCTAAAAGCTCCTTCACAGAACGTTGGAATGGTTATGAATATGCTGCCCATTGTCTGAGACATTGTTTTACCATAGTTTTGAGAATATTTAGGTCTAAAATCCATTCACGGCACAAGCATACATACAGGGCACTGTGAGGTCAAATTATACCCCCCAAAAACTATAGTCATAACAAGTTTTCCACCAATTTCCCATCATCAACATTCCAAATAAAACTCAGACGACATGCGTCCAGGTTCACTGGTGGTTTAGACAGGAAATAAAATGACTGTGTTAGTGTTGTAGACATGGTGACCCTTGGTTCCTGTCATCACCACTGTAAAGAACATCCATAATCAACCCCATGAACAATCTCTGTCTACAGTATACAATCAACCATCTCACACCAAACCAGTCTGAATGACACAGCAGGGACTCCTAGCGGAAGTCCTCTTTAGGTTGTAGATTCAGCCGCATACATACCAGATTTAGACCACTCTGTTTCAATCTTAAAGTACCTTGAGGCCACAGTTAGCCAATCTTTGTCGGAGATCAGGGTTTAGAGCAGGATTTAGACAAGTCTAGACTTTAGCTCTTACGTTAAAAACAGCCCAAGGGAATAAGACAGGTCATGCTGTCTGCTGGATGATGAAAGGATCCTTAACCAGAAAGTACAAGAAGGTAACGCTATGCAGCAGATCCAAATAGGTCAGATCTTAAAAAAGAGGCCCCGTCTGTCGTATGACCTCGGGGCATAATAGGGAACAGATAGGTCATACTGTGCTGAACTTTAAAGACCAAACAGAAAGGAGAGGCCACAGTGGCTGCAAATTAAGAAGCCGATTTGATCTCAGTGCCAGGAAGTTCTTACTGACTGCTGTGAAAAAAGTGGACCTGGATCAGACTGGAAAGGAAAGGACCACGCCAGTGTTTTTCAACCCGATCTGTATCTGCCATGGCTGTAGCGTGCACTCGATTACCACAGAGAAGAGTTTTGATGTTTCTTCATACGTATAAAACAACAGAATTATTATTAATTAAGACAGGAGCTTACTAATTAACTAGCATTTAGAGGACTGAACTGCGGTTAGCTGGTAGGCGAGTCATGATGTCACATGACCTTGGTAAGACCAATGAAATGCAAGGCATGTCTTTTGACACGGACGTGAGCAGTCCAGGTACTGTGCCAAACGGAGGCCTAGGAGTTGGATGTTACTTGATGTAATAAATCACCCCAAATTCGTCTACTGTGAAACCAGTACCACTTCTGAAACAAATGCGTTCAACTAAGAAATTCATACAAGGTATGTTTCCCATAACTGAGCGAAATCAACTGCTGTTTTAATGTTAAGTTTTGAGTCAGCTGTGTCGTCTGCTGTTTTATAGTAACACACATTTCTGGCCTTGGTAATTGACTGCATTCTACAGATCGAGCAGATAGATACCGGGTTTAAAAAATGCTGGATGATTTCTTTGTTTTCTTTTAAAGGAGATTATCTGACACATCCAAAACGAGCCTTCATGCCATTTCATTCTTCTCTGTAACACTGGAGAGCTTCAGTCTCTCTTTCTCTTCCTGAGCCGCTGTTTCCCCTCTGTCTCGGGCCTCTCCTTCCACATGGAAGCCCACCATCAGCTGGTACACCAGTACGCCCACCACTGCACCAAAGAATGGGGCAAAGATCGGCACGAAGAACCAGTAATCATTAGCCCTGTGAAAAAGCAAACAGACAAGAGTCCTCACTCCCTCTTCTTAGGTTACACTGTTAGCATTTATATTATCAGTATAGATAGATAGATAGATAGATAGATAGATAGATAGATGACCCACGTGAAGACTTCACTCCCCCAGCCTGCAATCGCAGTAAACATGCGAGGTCCCAGGTCCCTGGCAGGGTTGACGGCATACCCCGAGTTAAAGCCCATTGACAGGCCAATCACCAACACTACAAACCCCACAGTGAAGGCCTCCAGCCCCCGCGGGATGGGGTTGTTATAGGGGTCTACGATGGCCAGGATACATACGATCAGAGCTGCTGTACCAATCATCTGTGCAGAAACATCGGGTACAAAGTTTGTTTAAACTGTATATACACAGAATCCAAAGGTAAACCTCAGTTAGCTGCAAACCCATGGAAGCCAAGGTATGGCTGTTTCTGGCTTACTTGGTCGAAGAAGCCGTTGACCAAGCTGAGATGGTTGGAGGGGTACGTGGCAAAGATTCCAGCTGTAGCATTCTCCCCCACCACGATCAGACTGCCCTTACGAAGCTCCCATAGAGCATCTGTAATTACACATAGTGCCATTTACACAAAATCTCATTACATGAAATGCCAGCTTAAGCATTTCGCTGGACACCTAACCACCACACGCTTGTAGGACATCCTAACATCATGAGAAAGCTCCATTATGGAGCTGGCTTTGTGCACAGAGACACAGTCATGCTGGAACAGAAGAGGTTCTTCCCCAAACAGCTGCTACAAAGCTGGAAGCATATCATTGTTTAAAATGTCTTTGTGTACTGCAGCACTAACATCACCCTTCACTGGAACTAAGGGTCCAAGCCCAAACCCTGAAAAACAACCCCAGACCATTATCCCTCCTCCAACGAAGTGTGCATTCACCAAACCCAGATTCCTCCATCAGACTGCCAGATAGTGAACACGTTATCACTGTTTCAGAATCCATTGTTAGTGCTTTACACCACTCCAGTCGACATTTGGCATCGCACATAGTCGGCTTAGGGTGGCCACTTTCATAACCCCAAAAAGGAGGACATCATAAGGTCTGGGGGGGTGGGGGGCCATGGGGAGGTGTTTGGGCATGATACTAGAACAGAATGAAATCCATAACCTAACCTATATAACACATAAATGATGCTTTACTTACCTAATTGGGTGGAATGGATGACATTCGTGAGTCAGACGGGAGCTTACTAATTGACTAGCATTTAATGCTGACCGATAGGCCAGTCACGATGTCCTTGTTAAACTAATGGAATGCAAGGAATGTCTTTTGACACGGACGTGAGCCAATGGCACAGATAATATTGTTTGCGAGTGAACATTTTAAATAGTTCATCCCAAAAAGAGGACAAGTAGGTGTCCATCCAGGTATTGCACCAGGCGGAGGACTGGGAGTTGAAAAAAACTGACTGTCTGGCCTAAAACGGAACATGTGGCCACCCTAAGTGAGCTTGTGTGCAGCTGCTCAGCCACAAAAACCGATTTCATGAAATTTCCAGTGCACAGTTCTTATGCTGATATTGCATGAACATGCAGTTTGGACACTTCCATTTCACAGTAATAGCACTTACAGTTGTCCGGGACAGCTCTAGCATTTCATAAACTGACAAAGGTGCATTCAATGACAGTGCCACATTTAAAGTCACTGAGCACTTCAGTATGACTCCTGCCAGTGTTTGTCCATGGAGACTTCTTGGCTTTGAGCTTGATTTTATACATCTGTTGCAATCTTTCATTACATCTTCACCTGTTAATCAAGCCTTTCATTTGATAGCGCAAGGTAGCACAAAGAAGATTCCCAGGCCAAATATATGCCTGGGAATGTATAAGGAGCACAGGATGAATGTAAGCTTGTTCGTATCATGTTAATTCTGCTCATTTCTCCATTTTGGAACTCACCAAAATACATCCCAAATATGATTCCTGAACCGAGGAAAGCTCCAATCGTCTGGAACAGAAAGTACACAGGAAATTTCCTCCATGGCTCTCGACCCAGTATGCAAAGGGCAAACGTCACAGTCGGGTTCAGGTGGCCACCTATGGAAATCAAAGAGGATTTAGAACAGTATATAGGATTCATCTTCAAATGAAGACCTTACAATAGGTGCTACTCGATGTGTGGGGCAGGTCTGGACAAAGTCTGCTGCACCATACGCTCAGTTAACTAACACCAAGCCCTCTCTCCATCACTGGTCTTTTTTATCCTGCTTAATAAAGGCTTAGCCTAATCTCTGAAATGCTCCCCAGGGCATCGTAAACTCCCCAAAGACACAAGCCACGCTCTGGAGGGGTATCGTGCAGCCACAACAGCAGCTCCTGTGTACCTTACTGTCGCAAACTCAAAATGCACAGGCTTCTGTGGTTTATTCAGCAATACATATCATTATAGGTGAAGCCAGAGGGATGGTCAGGGTGACACTGACACCCTGCATGTCACCTCCAACTTTCTTCTCACAACGAGAGCTGAATGTTCTATTTCTCCCAGTGACATTATTGTGACCTCTCTCACTGGTATTGCCTGTCCTATTACGAAAGCACAATGGGCCTTATTCACCAATATCATCCTAGGATTTGTCTGGAATTTGTTGTTGGGAAAGGTTCTAAGAACAAATCCCAAATAAGTAAACACTGGTGAATGTCGGAAATACAGCAAAAGTGAGTTTTAAGTAGACATATCTTCTTAAAAATGGTTGGTAAACGAGGCACAGCATTTGCCACAGTAATGGCCAATGGTTGGAGGGGTACGTGGCAAAGATTCCAGCTGTAGCATTCTCCCCCACCATGATCAGACTGCCCTTACGGAACTCCCACAGAGCATCTGTAATTACACGTAGTGCCATTTACACAAAATCTCATTACATGAAATGCCAGCTTAAGCATTTAGCTGGGCACCTAACCACCACACGCTTGTAGGACATCCTGACATCACGAGAAAGCTCCATTATGAAGCTTGAGACACAGTCATGCTGGGACAGAAGAGGTTCTTCCCCAAACAGCTGCCACAAAGCTGGAAGCATATCATTGTGTAAAATGTCTTTGTGTGCTGCAGCATTAACATCACCCTTCACTGGAACTGGAAGGGTCCAAGCCCAAATCCTGAAAAACAACCCCAGACCATTATCCCTCCTCCAACACACTTTACTTTGATGTTGACACTATGCATTCAGGTAGGTAGTGTTCTCCTGACATCCACCAAGATTCCTCCATCAGACTGCCAGATAGTGATGAAGTGTGATTCATCACTCCAAAGAATGTGTTTCAGAGTCTGTGCTTTACACCACTCCAGCCCACACTTGGCTTTGCACAAAGAGGATTGTGTGCAGCTGCTCAGCAAAAACAGCAAAACTGAGTTTTAAAAAGAAAATTATTTCTTAAGAATGGTTGGTAAATGAGGCCCAGAGTTTGCCACAGTATCACCCCGAAGGTCTCCATGCCTGAACTCCAAGATGTATACCTCTACTGACCTAAAACCCCAAGAAGAGTCGGCTCCAGTATGCTCAAAACCATATGAATAACCAATAATAAGCAGTAATAACACATTCATAAAAATGGCAGTACTGAGCCCCTCATGTAATGTATATGAATATGTTTTGAAGCTGACAGGGTTTATGCAAACTGGTGGAAAAGGTGAAGTAAGATCAGCCAACATCAAAATCTGAGCTTTAACAGTGTAAAAGTATGTGCGCTCACTGTCAGATTAACAACAGGTCACTGTTGCCCGTCTTATTTACTTATAGTTATTGTTGTAACTGCTTATTAAGGTGTTTATGACTATTTTTAAACCATTCATAAACTCTTTATAAAGGTAGCCTTATTTTAAAGTGGTACAGTTGAAGCTTGGTCAATTTTGCTAATCAGCCTGATTTGCAAGGGGGGTTTGAATAATTTAGATTGCAACTGTGTTTACCCAGATGAGGCTGGTGATATTCCAGTTTTCAAAAATGTTTTATGATACTGCTGTTAAAATTATGTACTAAACTAATTTACTAATGATAATAAAAGAAAGAAATGAGGGATAAATGAGTCAATTGGACTGCAAAATGAGCAAGGACACGTGCCATTTTTGATACAAGGGGCCAGTGAGAGGAAGTCCAAATGTTTCCAATAAAGTGGCCAGGAAGTACACAGTAGTGTAGAATTATAGTAAAAGTCTGTATTGAAAATTATATACATCTGCTGTATTTATGTATAATGTCCTGCTGTGTATCATTACTTCAGTTTCACCTGTCTCATTTGCTGTGCTAAAGAGCAGAAAGGTACTTATCTCCCATTCTGAGGCATTTTATGACTTTCAGACTGCACTGACAGCGAAAGGTGGATCCGTAAGAATGGTCTAATAACGATGCTTGCCTTTTAAGTTCCTTTCAGAAAGCGGCTAATGATACAGCTCCAGACAGCACATCTCTCTCTCCCTGGCCCTTTGTGTCTTCCTCTGTTTCCCTGCGTTTCTGAGGTTTAATTCATGACAAGTGCACGGATACCGCTTGGCAGCAGGACAGTTTAAGTTTGCTCTATGAAAATTACAGTTTTCAGGCCAATGCATCCCAGCCCGCATGAATCAGTAGATCAGAACCCACTTAACACAGTGACATCTCCTCCTTTTACAAAGCATAGGGCCTTACCTGAGACTTGGCCACACACCAGGATTCCCAGTGTGGCGGCAAAACCAAAAGCGAAGTTCACCGTCAGGAACATTCCATGAGATCCCTCACTGAGGACCAACTGGGCAACAGCGCCACACCCGAACATCTGTGGCAGAGAGAAGGAAAGAAGGCGGGAATAAGTGAAGAGCACTCATCTAGTATTACAACCATTGGTAGGTGTTAAATATAAATTTTATTTATTTGCTTTTATTAAATTTGTAACTTCACTTGAACTTCTCTGTTCCCTTGTTCCTAACCTCGCATTTTGTATGTCTCTTTTGGGTGATATGTGGGGCCTGTGTTTGAGTAGTCCCATTGTCATGTAGCGACCTCCAATGGGTAGCCTATTTTACATCTGCTTCCAATCTAGCAATGCCATTTGTTGTAAGGATATCTCGGAGACATCCTGGCTCCTAGATGGGGAGACTGTTCTTGGGCCTAAAACACCTCTATTATTATAATTACAAAAGGTAGAGGCAGTCGCCCATCAATTAGGGGGTCTGGGTCGTTCAGACAATGGGACAACAAGAAGGTATGGTGTAAATTGGTTAACGACGTAAGTCCATAGTATCGTAAACTTGGGTGCACTTGCTTGGACAGTGTGATCCTTTCACCAATACCACTGCACTCTGACACTTTATTATTATTATTAATAAATAAAATGTGTATATATATATATATATATATATATATATATATATATATATATATACATGTGTCTCTCGGATATCCTTTTTTTATATATCATAGAATTTCTACATAGAACCTCCTCTCTCTGTATATTCTGTACTTTTTGTGTATATTTTGTGTATTTTGTATTTATTTAATATATCTATTTTACATCTCTTTTATTTAGTATGTTTAACTAGTATGTATATTAATGCTGCTCTGCTGTAGAGTATTAACCTGAGCCTCACCACAAGCATTTCAATGCATAAATGTCCTGACATGCTGTGCAAATGACAAATAGACAAATAAACTTGAAACTTGGTAGGAAGACACACGTATTAAATTCTTTTCCTCGGCAAAGTCTCCACTCCTGTTCTTCAAGAAACCAACAATTTTGCCAGCAGAAGTCGACATATGCAATATTACTCTTACACCAAACCAACGCTGTCTGAGCTGAGGCCAATCATTCTCTGAGTAGAGAGTTTAGGGCCACTTCTTGCCATGTGTGTTTGCACTGAGGAAGTTGCGTATTGCATTTAACCCATCTGTGAAGTGAAACACACCCCCCCACACACACACACACACCCACCCCTGAAGTGGGTAGCCCTATCCACAGCGCCTGGGGAGCAATTGGGGGTTAGGCACTTCAATCATTACTATCAGTTCAGGGAATCGAACCTGGTCACAAGGCTGGTTCCCTAACCTCCAGCCCACGACTGCCGCCTTGGCGCACTGCTATCTACAAAACAGATGTACAAATGTACACCACATAGCTGCAAACAGTAGCAGCAGAAATAATGAAGCCGTCTCAGAAGGCTGCCCACTGTGTTTGGGCTACACAGTGGTTTAGTGATGCCCTGAACCAGTGTTTCTGAACCCTGGCCCTGGAGTCACACTGTCCTGCACATTTTAGTGGAGTCCCGGCTTTAACACCCCCCTGCAGCTCTGAATGGGCTTGCTAATGAGCTGATAAGTTGAATCAGGGGTGTAGGGAGCAGGGAAGGTACGATAATGTGCATGGCAGGATGCCTCCAGGAGATTTGAGGGTTGAGAAACACTGCCCTAAAGCACATAAACAAGCCTGAGCAGCCTTAATGAAGACCTGTTTGAGAGAATTGAGAGAAGTTTTATGAGCTGTTTGGGTGACAGCTGAGTTCTAGTGTTTGTTGCCAAAGTTAGCTTTGCTGCTCCACTAGATTTGAGGTAAGTAGGTAATTGTGTAGATTTGATTTTTCAGGAATTCCTTTATAACTCTGTATAACTCTTCACCCTCCTGTAGGAAGGACAGGTGAAAGATCAGACCCTAATAATCAATATCATGTGCAATATTACTTTTCTTTTTACTTTTTCTAATCATGTATAGAAGTGACTTCAGTATCATTGTTAATATCATGCACACATTTCCGTTTTGTATTTTTACCTCACTAATTCTCACTAAATTGTGGTGTTATATTTATTCCTGTATCGTTTTTATTCTCGTGTTTGTATATCTTTTGTGTCTGTACATCTTATTTTGGGATAAATAAATCTGAGAAATATTGAGGAGTATTATTTATTTAGCTAAACGGTATAATTCCTTGTGAACTACATTAGCCTTGGAGTTCTAGTGCCAAACTAGAGGAACACACTTCAGACTTTAAACATGTTCTGGCTGATTGACTAGAGTTGGGGAAAGTATTGGGCGGTTATCTGAATTCCTGCTTTAAAAAACAGCATAGACCAGCAGGAATTCCATTAGACCAACGGAATTCCAGCATGAATTCCATTAGAACAACTGAATTCCAGCATGAATTCCATTAGACAAACGGAATTCCAGCATGAATTCCATTAGAGCAACAGAATTCTAGCATGAATTCCATTAAACCAACAGAATTACAACAAGCATTCTGTTAGACCAATTTCAATTCTGGTGCCGGTTCAACTGGTCACCCATCATAGTCCTACTGGTTGATTAATATATCAGCATTCAAAACACAATATATTCTGGTTTTGATGTTTTTTTGACCCTATCAGGGATAATTCAACTTTAAACAAGATGTTCAAACCAATTACAATTCATTACAGCATCTGCTTCATACATAATGAATGTCTTGTAATATGTTTCATACATTTTCATACTATTCCTTCTATGGTACAAGATAGCGTGTTATTCTTTGTTATTCATTGTTATTCTGACTTTTTTGACACCGGCTTAAACCTGTAAGAGCAGAGAGAGTCATTATGGAAGGTATAGCTTGCATGGCAAGGGTCAGATGCCAGTGGCCAGTCCAAAGTGTCGCTGTTTAATGGGGAAACTTGTTACCTCGCTCAGCTGCCTAACAGCGTGGCATGGTATTAGCAAGGGAGCTCAGAGCGGTTTTTACAAGACATGTGATTTGGTCAGAACCCAGCACTGGACTAACAAGCCTTTCGTAACCGTGGACACAAAAACTGACGCAATTCTTACATCGCCCACTAAAAATGGACCAATTGGCATGACCAAAGCGGACCCTTCAGCGAAGAACAGGATCAAAACTGTTTAAGGATTCTGTTGCGTTCGGAAGGTCACGTAGCCGAAAGCATGATAACACTGTTTCTGTTCTGACAGTGATGTTGATACTGATCTGATTATTTGTTGCTGACGGCCTGTCCAGAGTGTTTCCTGTCTTCTCCCTAACGAGCACTGCGACCCAGAAGGACAAGCGGCTTAAAAGATGAATGAAGGTATTTCCAATCATGCCCCAGTCATGTAGGTGGGAATCTGAGAGGGTTGGTACCCACTAACAGCACTGATAGTTCACTGATAGTCTGTTGAGCTATCTAGTGATGTTGCATTGGCAGTAGTTTGCAAAGACGCAGTGGAGCTTCATCCTCCTTGGTGTTATTGAAGGAGACTTAGCCTGAGGGTCGAGCTGGACACGAGTAAAGGTCTACCACACAAATATAGACATTTTATTTCCTATCCAAAACCAAGAATGAGCCTACAGGTGTCTTCTGAGTTTATGTATTTAATGTCGATAATGGAAAGCTCATGAAGAGAGTTTTATTTAAGGACTGTTTTGTCTTCTTTATGTATCCCTTCATTAAAATAAAGTAATTAAAATTAGTTTAATTACAAAACTTGATCTCAGGCAATGTATTTAGAACTATTTAATGTAACAGTTGTCTTTAAGGGAGCTTTGAGCGGTGGACGTCAGGTCCACCACAGTTCTGACTTGGTACGTTTCTCTAGAATGAGGCATTTCACACCAAACCACTCTGAACGGCTTTGTTGATGTGCCATTTCTGCCACTTAAAAAGGCCATATAGTATCTCATAATTATGACTTAGCATCTCATAATTATGACCTAGCATGTCATAAATTTGACTTACTATCTCATAATTATGACTTACTGTCTCATACTTTTGACTTACTCTCTCATAATTATGACTTAGAATCTGAGAATTATGACTTAGGATCTGATAATTATGATTTAGCATCTCATAATTTTGACTTACTATCTCATAATTATGACTTAGAATCTGAGAATTATGACATAGCATCTCATAATTATGACTTAGCATCTCACAGTTTTGACTTACTATCTCATAATTATGACTTACTATATGGCCTTTTTTTCTTTAAGTGGTGGAAATGTGCTTACACACACACACACACACACACACACACACACGCACACACACGCACACACACGCACACACACACACACACACACACACACACACGCAGAGAGAAACGGATTTGCTCCAGTAATGGCCTGATACCAACACTGGCTTCAGTTTGTAATTTAACAGTGGCATTCAGTTGGTCGGAACACCTGGATTATTTATTGGAAATCCAGACTGGGAGCTCTCGGAAAACACACATGCATGCAATGATCAAAAGGTTGAAGAAGTCTCGGCTATAAACACGCCAAGTAGAAATAAAACTGAAGACAGGACTGTAATATGGGTCTGCAGTCTGGCATGTCAGGACAGGAAATGTTTGCTATTTACAGAGCCATGCTCGGCTTAGTGTACCTGCTTTTGTCCGTGCGTGACGGGCAAGGAATGTGAGGTATTATGCACACCATGTGCTGGATATAGTGTTTTTGTGTGTGTGTGTGTACCCGTGCTACCCCCTGCAATGCCGCGCTCCCCAGCTAAGCTAAGTAATAAGGCCAAACTTATGGGCCAAACACTGAGACTAAAAACAACATGGGCTGAGAGATGCTCTGCTTTGGAGTGCCGCTGGCATTTGAGGGAAGTTTGGAAGGCCGCCTGAGTCTGATCGGAACCTTCATTAAGAGCAGTGAAGGTTGTCTGTTAAATTCAACGCAAAGAAGCCCTCAACACTATTTCATGAATATGTTTTTAATAATGGAAATGATCTGCCAAAAAAACATTTCAGCTCTATTAGAAGTCAGTGGTCCATCTGTCTTTGCAGTTTGTGTTAGCCATCCTCCTCCACTTCATCAGTGGTCAATTTATGACCACAGAGCTTCTCTTAGCAGGTCAGCAGTGGTCTGCAGCTCAGAAACTGACCACTGATGTACGGGATATAGCAGTGGGGCTGATATAGCAACACATGGACTACCGTAACTATATATCTATAGCTATAATGTGGCCAGTGAGGTGAATGTACAAGGTAGGTGTTTCTAATAAAATGGCCAGTGAGTGGAACCACAAGGCAGATGTTTCTAATAAAGAGGCCAGTGGGCATGACTATTTGGTGAATATATGATGACTGGTGAGTGGGCGTGGGTAGTTGGGGAAAGTATGTAGTGTGGGTGAGTGGGCATGACTATTTGGCGAGAGTATGATGACTGGTGAGTGAGCATGACTATTTGGCGAGAGTATGATGACTGGTGAGTGAGCATGACTATTTGGTGAGAGTATGATGACTGGTGAGTGGGCATGACTATTTGGCGAGAGTATGATGGCTGGTGAGTGGGCATGGCTATATGGTGAAAATTTGTTGTGTGGGTGAGTGGGAATGGCTATTTGGTGAAAGTATGGTGACTGGTGAGTGGGCGTGGCTATTTGGCGAGAGTATGATGACTGGTGAGTGGGCATGGCTATTTGGTGAAAGTATGGTGACTGGTGAGTGGGCGTGGCTATTTGGTGAAAGTATAGTCTGGGTGAATGGGCGTGACTATTTGGGGAAAGTATGAAGGTGGGTTGGCGTGGCTATTTGGTGAAAGTATATAGTCTGGGTGAGTGGGCGTGGCTATTTGGGGAAAGTATGAAGGTGGGTTGGCGTGGCTATTTGGTGAAAGTATATAGTCTGGGTGAGTGGGCGTGGCTATTTGATGAACGTATGAAGGCTGGGTAACTAGCTGTGGCTATTTGGTGACATTTCACATTTTTTTCGGATGGCAGACAAAATGACAAGCACAGTATATGTGAACAGGTAAGGAAAATTCCGTTTGGACTCTTTCAAGTTAAATACAGTGTCAAAGCCAGCATGTCTGCTACATACCACCTAGGCAAGATATAAGATATAATCACATAATTATATTCAAAGAAATGAAGCTTTTTCTAGGTGTTCTTTTTAAGAATGTCAAATGAAAGTCTGCCCCCTCACGGGTCGATGCACCCCAGGAGTTTCATAGCACCTTTGTTCTCTGAGGCATCTTTTACCCAGTGTGGCTGACAACACATCTGCAGTAGACACTGTTATCCATTACTAGCCATCTGTAGAATCTTATCACCCCCACTTGCTCTGGTGAAGCACAGCAGACTGGAGGCATCTTCCAGATCCTAATTGGCTATTAGCTGCCATGTGGGAGAATGAGAATGACCTCAACTAACCTGGGGCCATTTGACAGAAACATCAAGTCAGGAATATTACTGTTTAGTAGCCATGACAATAACTTAATAATCTTCTCCATTATCTCCAGTTTTTAAAACCAGTTTTGTACACTCTTCATCAACAGAACAGGTTAGGTTACTATTTAGGATGTTTAGTCTAGTTAGGATGTTTGTAGACTCATCATCAAAAGAACAGTTGCACATATAATTGCACCCAGAAGGAATCAACCCACAGGAGTGAAACTTGGTGGGTAGCTTTGGCATCGTGAGACATGCAAATGATTTAAGCTTCATGCTCATCCACGCATGTGACACAAGCAAGGAGGGCCCTTATCGCTGTGCCTGACTGACCCTACACCCCGACTGCAGATATTCAGTCAGCAGTGATGCCCTCCATGAGTCATTTTGTGCCAGCACCATTGGCAGATGACTGTGCGATGCAGGACTACATGCACGGCAACTGTTACGACGACTGCCCTTAACACCACGTCAACATCACCAAAGACTGCAACAGTGTCGTGCCAGACTGTCATATAGTGACATCTATAGTGACGAGTCCAGCTTTTGTCTTGGTGGACATAACCAAGGAATCCGTGTGTGGAGGCACCGTGGTCAGCACCAAGATGGACAGTTTGTTGTCACATGCCTGGTGTCACTCCACCTCTACTCCTACCGCACAATCTGCAGGAACTGTGTGAGAATATTCAAGCTGCATGGGATGGATTATCACAGGACAACATTAGGAACCTCTACAACTCCACCCTGAGACGTCTGGCATGTTGCGTTAGCAAACAAGGTGGCCCGACTCCATACTGAGAGACACTACTTCTGTATGTGTAGCTCAATAAATATCAGTCTAAATGTATAATCAGTTATTGCTCCTGGTAACTTTATATTTGACGATGAGTATATTATGGTTATTGTTATCCTCATTACTGGTATTATAAGAGCTGATAAGAGTTCAGGTTAATTAACCACACATCAAGCTTTTCCCACCTAAGTTGTTAAATGTATGTGGCAAACCTAACAGACATGAGTTTAATCGCACAGACACGTTGATGTGTGGTAATGTAATCAGATTTGACCGTGTGCAATATTGAACTACACCCAAAGCCACTGCAAACAAAAGATGCCTCAAGTAAAAGTACCTTTTCACACAACAACTTGAGTAAAACCGCAAAAAGGCATGTCCAAAAACAAATTAATAAGGATCTGCAGTTAGCACATCCATTACTATTAGCATGAAACTGCTACATGTTTGTTAGACTATATTCTATAATTTCATGCAAAGTACAATAACGCCTAAAAGTGAGAGGCTATTTGCAACAGTTAAGAAGATAATGATTTTAATTATGATTTAAGAGTAACAAAATATTCGAATTAGTAAATAATTACAATGTGACACAGTGAAAGGTAACATTTGTATCATTATACTAGAAGTAAAATTATGATAATTGAGAATTACAAATCTAACAAAATTGAACTTGAACTCAGCAAATGGAAGTGTGATTTACTACCACTTGCTTTTGCTAACTAGCTAGCTGTCCAAGCTAGCAGTAAATAAAAACCTTGCGTATGTTATAGTGTTGAATGGCCATCACAGACTCTCATTCTTTAATGTTACAATGTTTTTGAGGCTTAATGAGCAAACGTAATTTTAAAACACTGTTTTGTAGTTTTATTCTTTCAGGGAAATGTAGCAAGTACAGCTAACCTATTTCCACCAGCTAGCATCTTAAGTCTGTACAGTTCAAGTTAGGATAATGTCAGCTTTGACTGCCCATTACAAGCTTTTATTCATTAGTATAAAATATTTTGAGGATTAGTGAGTAAAATTAATTAATATTCTTTATGCTAGCTAGCTGTCCAGGCTAGCAGTGAATAAGGGCTACACAGTAACACACAACATACGGGATAAAGAAAGTAAGAAACGAAAATTCCAATAAATTGGACTGTGAGTCCCAAAAACGAGTGATGAAAAGTGGCATTTTATCTAACGCCCAGAGGGCAGTCAAGGAAACAGCTAACCTTCTGCTGGTCTTTACAAGCTCTCAGTCATGAGCATGATAATGTTTTTGAGACTCAGTGAGCAAAGATCTGTTATATCACTGCAAACAGACTGTAATTCATCTCTCCTGACAAAGATTTTGGAGTCTTTCTCCAGCCTCAGGAAAAGGTAACAAGTGCCTGCGTGGTTCCATAAGATAACATCTGGAGTCTGGACAGCAGAGCAGTTCAGTTCCAGGCTTTAACACAATTCATTCGACCCCAGAAGGCTTTGGCAAGTTGAAACGGGTGTGGAGAACATTAAAGTGGGCAGTGCCGGGGGGGTGGGCTGGACCAGCACAGAAACTAAATACAGGATTCAGAGTGGTTAGGTCAATACGAAGCTAAGCACTAGGTGGTAACCTATTCTGTTGCTCTTTCACCGCTGGAACTCGAGCTCTTTCTAATGTAAAGTGATCTATTATGCATCATTGTGATCTACTGTGCTCAAGTGTTCCTACAAGTTCATTCGTCTTCTAAGCCCTATCCCTCCTAACCTATCCCTCTCTCCCACAGAGGGTGCTGGAGCCCATCCCAGAGCTCTTGGGCAGAAGGCAGGAAACACCATGGACAGGTTGCCAGTCCACTGCAGTGCAGACACACAGATATGCATCATCACACACATTCAAACCTGGGGGGTCAATTTATCGTCTTCAGTCAGCCTCACTGCATGTCTTTGGACTGTGGGCGCAAACCCACGTACACACAGGCACAACATGCAAAGTCCACACAGAAATAACTCGGCCCGAGCCGGGAATCGAACCCAGGCCCTTCTGCTGTGAGGCAACAGAGCTACCCACTGTGACACCATGATGCCGTTTCTACTTTTCTCTCTAAGTTAATGTAATGTGTAATGGCAAGGCCATGTTTCCTAAGTTAAGCTATAAGAGCTCACTAAATTTGGGTTTAAGCATGAAGCCAGTGTGGCAGAATTAGACTTCATGTCTCTGCTATGGACAAAATATTAGTCACCTGTGACTGAAATGTACCTAATTGCGTGCAAAACCTCTACAAGCATGAATAACATCTGGGATTCGATTTGACATGGAGTGGACAAGTTTCTGGATGTAGACAGTGTGCAGCTTTTAGCCAGTGCTGCTGGCACTAACAGGATGACTAATGGAGAACATCGCTGCTCACTAAATGTCCGCAATCGTGGCTGCTGGGTCAGTCAGGTACAGTGATAAGGCCCGCCCCTTGCTTACGTCGCATGTGCGGCTGAGCATGAAACTTGAATATTCAAACCCACCAAGTTTTATTCTTTTAACTATTTGTTTGATGACAAGTGTATTTAATTTAACATAGAGTATATAATTAATTCAATATATAACATTTACATTATTTTAAAAAGGTGTTTTCATGTGCTTTAGAGAAGTACAGTTGCTTTGCATTTTGAAGTGATGGGTTTTACATACAGTTCCCCATATAAACCCTACACTCAGACGACCAACCAAGACATGTTTGGTTTAATGCAGGATCTATTAGGCTAAGTAATGGAAGCTTATGCCTCACCAATTAGAATGATGCTAATTGCATAAATCAAAACACATTTGCCTCTAACCGTGTGGAGTCGTAAAGTAATTCCTAATTCCTAATTTGTTGTTTCTGACACCATACATATAAACATGTTAAAAAGTAGCTCACATTGCTAGAAAAACGGTATTAGCGGTCAGTGTGCTTTCATAGATAACAGCAGGCCATTGACTGGAAAAGTGTGCTAATTAGATTTTTGCTAAATTATAGCACTAAACAACAAATGAATAAATGACTGTTTGCCATATAAGCCTCTTTTCTACAGTGAAATCAATTAATGCTAAATGTCATGTCTGACAGCAATTGCTAAATGTTAAACAACGTTGCTAAGTAGAAAAGAGGAGTGGGTTAGCATTTGCTTTGCATGCTACCAGCTCTGTGCCAAACAGAACAGGTTTGATTCTGGCTTAATGATGCTACACTGAAGTCGAGATGAAGTTAGATGACTCAAATCTGAGGAAGCAAAGCCGGTCCGGCGTTGAAGGGACAGAAAGCTGAAATTAAACCTGTTCAATGACCAGCCAAGACATGTTTGGTGTCTGAAAGTTTACTTTAGCCTTAGTGCTGGATCTATGAAGCAATGGAAGCTAAATGAAACCTGTTCAGTGGTGTTTAGAGCTGTAGCTTCAGAGCTAAACTAATGCTAATCAGCTCCTCTCTCCTATTACCTATAGCGGCCTACAGATCTAAACACCTTTAGTATGAGAGTTCGATTCCGACAAACTGCTCTGCTGTTACAAGTAGCCTTGGACCACTCAGATCGCTGTTCTCCATACAAGATATAACTAGTTCTTAATCTCCTCAAACAGATTTAAAATGGACAGGGACTTTTATTTTAGAAAAAAAAAGACAAATATTACAAACAGCTGAGAGAAAAGAAGAATAATGACTAGGCCTGATATAACATGATTTTACTGAAAATAAAATTGTTGCTGATAAACTAATGGACAAAGAATAATAAATGTAAGAAATGAAAGTAAGAAAATGAAGAATAAGTCAATTGGACTATAAGCAGAAAACGAGCCATGAAAAATGCAACTTTGTCTAACACTCTGCTTAACCACCAGTGGGCTGCCCAGAAAACGCTGAGCAAAACACAGTGGTTGTTGACCCACCAGCTTTGCTGTCAGTGGGCCAACAGCAGACTGCTATCCTCTTGCTATCGGAGTAAGCTAACGCTAGCGTATTTAGCAGGCTGAAGGTGCCACTGATCACAATACAGGCTCAGTTCCAGCTGACTGATATAACTCAAGTAAAATATCTTGTATCTTACATAACACACATTTAGGAAATAATATCTGAGAGCACAAAGTGGTATTAATGGTGCTGAAGTTATAGAAAATAGATGCCATAAATAGTGATAGATGCCAAAATCTAAGCTGTTCTATGGTGTTTCAAGCTGTTGTTTGGTGGTTTAAGCTAACGCTAGTGTAGCTAGCAGGCTAAAACCCAGATAGTGAGCATATATAGGTCGGCACCCCGCTCACTGTTTGCCACTGATGGTCCACCCTGGGACCACCCAGATTACTATCTTGCGTATAAGATCAAACTATTTTTTTTTACCTCTGGGGTCGGCTTGGGATGCTCATGTCTGTGTAAGTTGTGAGGTGTTATCTTGTAATTGAGGTTGAATTATCAGAGTTCGAATGAGGCATGATTGTGGCTGCCAGATGGATGTGACATTCCATTTCCAAAGTTGTGTAGGCATTCCACAGTGTCATTTGTGTACTGGGAATACTTCATAAAAGATGCAACCACCCACAGTTGACAGCGCAGTGGTCGACCACGGATGCTAAATGATAATGACCGGTGGCGTCTGGCTAGAATTGTCCGTGCGCAACAGACAAGCGACTCTGGCAGCAATCAGATCCACATTCAATGCACAAGGCCCCACACACATATCCCACAGGTCAGTGTAGCATTCTTTAGCTTCCACGGGATATGGAAGCAGTAGATCAACCAGGGTGCATACACCACTGGACCCAAGAGGACTGGCAACATGTTTCATGGACCAAAGAGTCATGATACCAATTGTTTGGGGCTGATGGTGGGGGCACTCAGAGGATCCGTCTTCCACATTTAACCCATCCATGAAGTGAAACACCCACTCACACACACACACAAACACACACACACACACACACACACACACACACACACACACACACTCACACCCACACACAAACACACTAAGGGACAGTGAGCAGCCCTACCCACAGCATCTGGGAAGCAGCTGGGGGTTAGGTGCCTTGCTCAAGGGGACTTTAGTCATTACTGTCAGTTTAGGGAATCGAATCCCTAACCTCCAGCCCACAACTATGAATTGTGTGTGGTGAAATAAGTGATGAAAATGGCATTTTGTGTAAAACTCTCCTGAACCGCTAGCAGAAAAATGCAGAATTAAAAAAAAAAGCAAAAAAAAAAAAAAAAAAGCACAAAACCATGTGCCATGGGCCAACAGTGGTTGCTATCAGGGCAGGTGCCACTCACTACAGTAGCTTGATTCCGGCTATTTAAGGCTAGAATAATACATGTGTAGAAGATAAAGACTCATATCTGAGAGCATAAAGTCAAGTGACTGATGAAGAAGAGAAAGCTAGCAAGTGAGCAGTTTGGTGTTTTGAGCAGTATAGTCTTCTGGGCTAAGCTAACAGTAGCATAGTTAACAGGCTAAAGGTGCCATGCACCACGATACAGGCCTGGTTCCAACTAATACTAAATAACACATAGAAAGTATAAATAAAAGTCAAGTGACTAATGTTGGCATGATGGCTAGATTGAATATGCTCTGTAGCCTTTAGCCCGTTAGCCGTTGCTAAGACACTCACATAATCGCATAGTTTTTCTCCAGTATTTTCATAGTTCTGATTTAGCATCACAGCAGAAACCATAACCAGTCCCACGGGTCCTCACCAGCTCAGAACAGCTCAGTACGATTCTGGGAACCAATTAACAGTGGGAATGAGACTGGCTTTAAATATACACCCACCACCAAACAGATCTAGATACAGTCTTGGTTGTTCAGATCACTCAGATGTATCAGGAAACAGTATGTTTGTTTGGCATGTTTTCACAAAAAACCCTGAATTAGTACAGCTTTCAACAGTCACTGGTTGGTACAGGCTGACGAGGAGAAGGGAGGTCCTCTCCAGTCTTGCACAAACTTTCAGACTGAGACATTGATTTGCAGCCCTAGAGGCAAAGGAGTAACCCAAACACAGTATCCTTTAGAGATCATCCGCCTGCCGTGATTCATACATCACCTAATCGTAATTATTTAAGCTGACTGCAGTCATTTTCCATAAACGCAATGTGAATTGGGTGTGTTATCATCCCTTGGATTCCGGTAAACACATGTGAATGAAAGAAAGCACAAAATGCATTTACAAACAAGTCTTACAAAAATACTGACTGATGCTGGAACACCTTCAGAGGGTGGTGCCGGGTAATGCTTACTTACTTGAAGCTTGTTAAAAAAGACAGTAACAAATTCTATGAAGCCGATATTTATAAATAGTGCATGTCTACCTGTAAACATGCTTATGAAGGCTGCAATTAACTGTAATTAATTATTGGAGGAATAAACATTAAAATATAATAAGCAAACATAAACTGACCTGGGCATTAATTGTAAACCATCTACACTATATTACCAAAAGTATTCGCTCATCTACTTTCACACGCATATGAACTTCAGGAATGTCGGCCCACCCTTTGCAGCCATAACAGCTTCAGCTCTTCTGGAAAGGCTTTCCGCAAGGTTTAGGAATGAGTTTATGGGAATTTTTGACCATTCTTCCAGAAGCGCATTTGTGAGGTTAGACACTGATGTTGGACGAGAAGGCCTGGCTCGCAGTCGCCACTCTAATTCATCCCAAAGTTGTTCTATCGGGTTGAGGTCAGGACTCTGTGCAGGCCAGTCCAACGTTGTATTGTTCATGTCTGTCAGTGCTCTATAATCTATTGTATATCTTTTATTATTGCAAGATCAACTGCAAGAGCTTCCTGTCGCTTACTAACTAGCTATTTATCAGTTAACCAGGTAATAACATGATTACATGTTGTCCTGTTCATGTCTGTCAGTGTGCACTCTATAATCTACCATATATGTTTTATTACTGCAGCATCAGCTGTGAGAGCTTCCTGACCTGCAAGATTAAACAGGTTATGTGTTCTGGTCATATTTGGACATTGTAAGGTGAACAAACGTCCAAAAATAGTTGCCCTTACTGTACAAAACAACTGTAAAATTTTCTTTCATTTTTTTTTAAATTGCACCATGTTTTGTGCTTTTATCATCAAATCTCACATTATAAAATTATAGTTGATTTCTGACAAAGATTAACATTTAATATCAATCAGTTTACTTACAGCACTCAGTGATGGCATTTTACATTTTAGAAAAGTTTAGAATGTTTTATAATTGTTAATATATACTTATATAATTATACTATATTATATATATATTTGTAATGATGCACAGATCATTGTTCATTTAAAAGACATTAAAATGTTTATAAGTCAACTAAAAATTGATTATAGCTTATTATTGG
The DNA here is from genome assembly GCA_034552555.1 of Semaprochilodus insignis. NCBI lineage: Eukaryota > Metazoa > Chordata > Actinopteri > Characiformes > Prochilodontidae > Semaprochilodus > Semaprochilodus insignis. The sequence continues at coordinate 6,605,131 of CM067487.1, read as the reverse complement.
AGCCTTAAGGATTTCCTAAAAATGCTTCCAGAGCATTGACTTATACATTTAGTAATTAGACCTTCATAAGACCTCCATAGAAAGTTGTGCTATGACAGATCAAACATACCCCAGTCCCCACCTCACTAACCAACTCATCCATAAGAAAAACAGCCTCACCACCAGTATGAGGGTGCCAAGACATTCAGCCAGTGCCTGGCGCATCAGCAGGTTCCGGATCTGGAACGTGTGCGCCAGCTTGTCCAAGAGCGCCTTCTGTCTGCCCATGATGCTTCAGTCCGCCTGAGACGTGCCCACGAAGGTGAGTAGGATGAGGACGAGGGGGCCTGTAGTGGTTGTGCTGAACCTCTCACACTGAATGAAGGGCTGTGCAGTTATCCCACCCTTTTAAACACACACAGAGAGAGAAAAAAAACACATGCAATCCAAAACTATCCTTCTACAGATCTCTGAGCCCTCCCTTTCTCCCTTCTCTGCCCCCACCTGTCTCTCTTTCACAGCATGCACGTCTTTCTTCAGGGCTTTTTGCACTTTGTTTTGTTTCAGGCTCTTTTCTGTCAGTACATTCTTTTTTGACAGATTTGAACCAGATTGCTCGTGTGCAGTGGTCCAGTTATCTCCTCTGTAACAACCATATACCTCCTGGTTGTGGTTACAGAAGAAACCCCCCCAAAACAAAAAGCTGCAGCTTAATGAAATGAAAAAATAAAAGACAGTGCTGCTCTTTTGCTTGCTAAGGTTACAGGAATAGTTCAGTGTTTTTCAACTTAACCTCCTTCTTCTATAGCTGTAGCCTACGATCAGTTGCTGTGGACAAGAACGTCAACACACCTCCCTATACTTAGAAAAGAACAGAAAACTCGTGGCCTCGTAGCTGACCTACAATAGAGGGCAAAGGGCAACGGCTGAGGCAACGGTTACAGTCATGGAATGTTTTGTTTACTAAATGACAATATGTTTATTTGCTGATATTAAGATGGATAAACACAGAACAGAATTATTTCCTCACCTTTCCTTTGTCTGCATGTTTTCTGCAGACAATTGGTTCTGGTCCCTCTTTTGGGAAACGCTTCCTTGCCAGTGTGGTATTGTACTGACCCGGGTTGGAAAAGCAAACAGACACAAGGCTGAAGTTGGCATCTTATTTGCCAGCTTCTTATTCTAATTCTTTTTCCATTCCACCTTAAATGGTCCAGCTGTTAGCAGCAGTTGCCTGAGGTGCCAAAACGTAACTGTTGCACCACCATTTAAGGTGGATCGGGAAAATTCAAACAAAAAGGCAGACCGATGCATCCGAACAAGAAACAACAGGTAGCCTGAGACACAGGAATGTTACTACTGCCCCATTTAAGATGGAACAGGGCAATTTAAACAAGAAGCTAGAGAGGTAGACTGAGTGACCAGAGTGTTACTACTGCATTATTTAAGATTATTGAAACAAGAATGTTACACCTGCAACGCTTAAGGTGGAATAATTACATTCAAACAAGAAGCTGGACAGATAGACTAAGGTACCAGAATGTTACAGCTGCAATGCTTAAGGTGGAATAATTACATTTGAACAATAAGCTGGACAGGTAGACTAAAGCATGGGAATGTTACTACTGCACCATTTAAGGTAAACAAAAAAATCAAACAAGAAGCAGGACAGGGAACCAGCATGTTACTTCTGCATCATTTAAGGTGGAATTGGAAATTTTGAACAAGAAGCTTGATGGGTAGACTAAGGCACCAGAGGGGTACTGTTGCACTGCTTAAGGTGGAACGGGAGAATACAAACAAGACACTGGAAACTGACTGGGTTGTCTTATTTCAGTTTTTTGGGTTGGTAGGAGCTTGAGATACACAAAAGCAAGAACACAATAACTGAAAAGGTGAGTTCATAATATGTCCCCTATAAGGCACATGTTATACATGTTTTATTGTTTCCTATATTTTAGCTTAGCAAATGAATCCGTATTGTGTATTAGAATTTCCCAGAAAATGCCATATTTTAATTCCCTATAGAGCAGTGCTCACCATCCTTCCTCCTGAAGACTTACGTTCCTGGATAGCTGCACATTCATGCATTTACACAACTGGCCTTTGGCTTAAGTATGATTGATTTCGGAGTGAAAAGCATTTCTGGAAAACTTGTTCATATGATAGTCTGTGCTAAACAATGGTACAATAGAGGAATGGCAGGTAGAGATGAAAAAAAAACATTCTGGAACATTCTTTTGGAGATTGGGTTAGATGGAGCACAGAAACATTGAAAAAAGTGTTGTTTCTTCTAAATACAGTGGTTCCTCAATCACTGTTGTGCCCTAGTCCATGTCCGAGCCCACTTCACCTCAAGACGGGCTTGTTCATGTCCTACTTTGTATAGCACTTTTAAAGGCGGGCGTTGCCACTAATTAGCTTTACGGAAATCCAGGTCCAAGCTCTGAGCAAACCAAGCGTGAGAGCTGCAAAGAAAAGCATTGTACTCAAGGGCAGCATTCATAAGGCTACACAACACCTACATAGCCCTTCCAAGACATAAACCTATGTAGACATGTATACGGGCTGCTTTTATCATTTTCACTTCAGCCAATGGTAAGACAAATGAAGTCGAAGGATTAAGCCTTTATAAACGGCTATGCCAGTTGTCATGTTGCTCTCGTGTATGTGTTGTGTAGTCTTATAATTACTGTCTTACACTAAAGTGTTGCTCCATAAGAACCAGAGAATGAAACCACCCAGTATCTATCAGCTTAAAGCCCCATAGAACATAATTATCTGTGTTTTGTTTATAGAATAACAGGGATTAGGAATAATTTGGTAAACTTTTAAAGAATATAGAAATGTTAATAACCTAGAAATAGTAGCACTGTTAAATCCTGTGTAGTGAGACCAACCTATAGGATGGAAAATTCCAGCATGTACAGACCCCAAAGGTCAAGGCAATTGTTTGCTAGTTCAAGGCTGATGAGCAGTATTTAGTTTACAATCCAAACCTAACGATGGGCCAAGAGCAGTATTTCATTTGCAACCCAGGACTAACAACAGTAGGTGACAACTTTATTTACAATCCTAAGAACTCAGGAAGGCAAACAATCTCAAGAAGTCAGGAGTCATATTTAAAAATAAACAGGTAGACATGACATTGACATTCGGATACAAGGGTTCTAAAAACACGTTCAATGTATGCGTCCTTGAATTGAACCTAGAGATATTGATGACAAAACCTAGACTGGAAAGGTATGGAAAAGCAGGGGGTGCATTACACCACCTCCAGAACACTGTATAAATATGGAAGCCTGGTACCGTACGGCAGCAATTGAATTTAATCTGTCCAGGAGAATGCCGGAAATAAACCCCAGAGCCCTTTGCTCTTTAACCCAGATCCCAGCATCTGATGCTTTTTGTTTAAGAGTCAGTTTATTTCATAGAAACAGAAGTATTATTTTGATGTTGATTAGAGTCGCTAAGCCACGACAGAAGCTAAATACCAGCCGCATTAGTATTAATCCAGCCGCAGTGGGGGCTTTTATTTTGTAACTCTTTCTTTTCTATATCATTAACGTGGTACTGAGGAAAGCATTTTGCTCGAACAATAGTCAGAAATAAATCCATAAAAAAATTGAACCCCACTAAAACTACAACTGCTTTGAATACAGAAGGAAGGCAGGTTGCTAACCTCACTGCTAGGAAGCTAAATATGGTTAAAAGCTAAAGGCTATCTAGATATCTTCCCTCAGTTTAGTCCATTTTTGGGGACTAAAGGAGTAAAAACACTTTAAAATCACTGTTTTCTTCGATTGTGTTTGACTTGCTTGGCTGTATTTATTAGCCTGTAGCTCAGCGACTAGGCTAGCACAGATAACAAGCATATATCAGTGCGCTAGCTCAATAATGTCAGCACCCTGCTAGCTGTTTGCCACTGCTGGTCCACTGTAGGACCACTCACTCCTGGTCCACTGCGTACCACTACTTTTAAATCCCCTCAATCAGATTTTAAATGCTTATGTTAGCATTAGAAAATAAAATAAGACAAACTTATAAACTTTTGTACTGTATTGAAGCCGAAGGAGTTGATGCTAGGCTACAGAGAACTGCAATGTGCAAAAAGCATGTTACGTATTAAATAACATATTAAACTTTAGTACATTTTAGGACATTGTATGTGCATTATTAGGTTTCTGAACAGGAATGGACACTATTGTGCTTTGTTAGTGAGAGAAAGTTGACCAGCTATGTGCAATTAGTGCAATAGTTCATTACCACTGTTTACTCCTCATTGCTCGTGGTTGGGTGGAATGCGATGTTCATGACAATCACTGAGTTCTCTCCACAGTTTATTTCGCTAACGCTGCACTTATGTGGACTGTGGTTTCTCTCACACAGATTTGACGTTTTCTGGGGATACTCCGGATGCCACTAGTGGTTTGGCTTAAGTTCAAAACCCATTTCGAAAATAAAGCTCCATACTGGATAATGTCTGCAGGACGTAATGCATGCAATGGAAAACATTCCGCCCACTATCTTTTCTGACCCTCTTATCCTTAACAGGGTCACATACCTTCCATATAAGGTCAAAGGGTCGAAAGCTGTCCAGCTGTTATCTTATCTCTGAGGAGAACGTAGTCCATGCACTGTTTCATATATAGACTGCACCTTTAGTATGCAGGAAGACCCTGGAGGTCCTTACAGCTCCTTTAATCCAGTTTATATGGGGCGGGTTATACGTCTTTCCTTATATAATTTCCTTACTTTCCAGTTATATTCTCTGGGCATATTTCCCAGACACAAATTAAGCCTAGTCTCAGACTAAATTAAGATAGAAACTTTAAGTGACTTTGATGCTGTAGTGCACTTCTGTTAAGAAAGGGGAATTCCAGCCATCTTCCAAACTCAGATTTCTTTTTACAGTGGTGGTGATAGGACCCAGGGGTCACCATGTCCACCCTCCCCAGTCCTGAGACTGGATACTTTAAAAACAAACAATGTTTTGTTATGAAATATGATCTCTGCTGCATACTAAGTAACATAGTAGTAAACACATTTGTTTTTTGTTAACTGAGAAAATATAATATTCAAAGTCCGGTGGACTGGGCATTTGGACACATTTAATATCACCAACATAAAAAGACACAAAGCAAGCACTTACCTTTACTGTCTTTACTGTATGTACAGTGGCATAAAAATGTTTCAGGACTGTTTTAACAACCTGGACTTCTGCATGAACGGCTCCCAGAACATTTCATCATTTTCATAATAATATGTACATCCTAATGATAAACAAAGAGCTTATAACACAAACATATTTACATTAATATATCTTCAATGAACAAACAAGGAAACTGATTTCAAAAAGTCGGAAAACTTTACATTGCACATATATGATATTCTTTTGAACAGAAATAATGTTTTAATGTTTCAGAAATGAGAATTTTCAAACTGCAAGAGCCGCAGTGTTATACTACTACTACTACTAATAAAATAATAATGTTCTAATTATTATTTATAATACTATATATATATATATAGTAGTAATTATATATAGTAATTTATAGAGCATTCATACCATTGGCAGCTCAAAGTGCTTTACAGACAGTTGACATCAGTCATAATAATAATAATAATAATAATATATATATATATATATATATATATATATATATACATATATAAGGGGCAGTTTGGAACTCTGTAGTAAGCGATGCAACAGAAGACAGTTTGCATGGTCGACCACTTCTGTAGTAGTCGTTGTTGCTCCTAGATGCTTCAGTTACTCAGTAACACCACGTACAGTTGAACAGGGCAGGTCTGGACTCTGGATTGACAGTTACACATCCTTTCAGACCCGTACCATTTAGTCATCTTCTCACAGTGGAAGGACAGACAGACAGGATGTTTTCAGATCTGAACAAGGCACAAGTGGAGCTTGATGTTCTCCTCTCCCTCAAATGTGAAACCTCTAGATGCTGTTTATCTGAGGGAGCAATTTTGGTGTTCTACCAGGTCTTCCAGGTAGTTGTTAGAAATCTCTTGGTCTGTAGCTGTGCGTGATGTTTTGGAAACTCCTATTTCTGTCCCTTATTTTCCATGAACTTTTCCTTCCTTTATGTAAGTGAATTACTTCCCATCTTTCCCATCATAGTGTTCTCCGTAATCTCGTTATTCATTATGCTGCTAATTTTCCAGCAGGTTCTAACTGATTCTGATGTTATATAACTCGCAATGTCATAGCTTGTAGAGTTTGGGCATGTTTCGTCTGTGTATAGAATGATCAAAGCTGAGCTAACAGGCTGCAAGGGATATGCTGGAGCATTTTTCTCAGATGTGTCTTCTAGACGGGCTTTGCTTTTGCACTCTGAAAGGATCCATACTTTCCCACATAAACAATGGACAGCAGCACAAAGAGCAGGGTTATTTGGAGGAGTTTAAGCCAGAAACCCAACCTGCCTAAACCTTCGGTCCTTTGCATCGACTTTCAAAGGGAATTCCACCACTTGTCAAATGTGAGTGTACAAAGTCAAAGCCTTTACATACGTTTTCAGCCGCTCCAGATAAGGAGTTTGAAGATCGAGAGGAGATGTACTTTGTGTCTTTGTGTTTTAAGCTCTAGAACAATCAGAAATCAAAATTGAATCCAGAGCAGAAACCCGTTTCTTGGAAGATCCTCACGAGATGCTCTCCTTTAGACTCTTCATTCGATGGACCACAGACCACTAAAATGTGCATATGATGATGTGAAGCTTGGCCCAACATTTAGAGCTGATAGTTGTGCAGATGGTCAGTATTTCATGTCATATCAGAATCTCATAACCTTGTTTTCGGTTGAGGGGTTGAGGTCAAGGCTCTGTGCAGGCCACCGGAGATCCTCCACACTAAATTCCACCATCAAACCATGTCTTTATGGAGCTAGCATTTTGGACAGGATCACAGTCGTGCTGGAACAAGAAAGGATCTTCCCCAAACTGCTGCCAACAACTTGGAAGCATATAATTGTGTGAAATGTCTTTGTGTGCTGTGGCATTAACATCACCCTTCACTAGATCTAAGGAACCCCCCCCCCCCCAACACCATACTTTACTGTTGGCACTATGCATTCCAGTCTCCTGGCATCCTCCAAACCCAGATTCATCCATTCCATCAGACTGCCAGATAGTGAAAGTGTGATTCATCAGTCCAGAGAACACGCTTCCACTGCTCCAGAGTTCAGGGGCAGCACTTTACACCACTCCAGCCAACGCTTGGGACTGTGCACAATGATCTTAGGCTAGTGTGCAGCTGCTCGGGCATGGAAGTCCATTTCATGATGGTCCACGCACACGGTTCTTGAACTGATGTTTCTTCCAAAGGCAGTATGGAACTCTGTAGTGAGTGATGCAACAGAGGATATGCTAATTGTGCGCATGATTTTGGTCTAGTGGATCATGGCTGAACTGTTGTTGCTCATAGACGCTTCCATTTCATAATAACAGTCCAACAACAGTTGTCTGGGGCAGCTCCAGCAGGACAGATATTTCACATATTTGCTTGTGGCAAAGGTAGCATCGCCAGTTTTTGCGTTTGAAGATTGCATGGCTTTGTACATTACTTTATGCACCTCTGTTACCACTGGGTGTGACTGAAACACCTGAACTTAGTATATTAAATTGACGTCTACTTACTTTTGTCTATATAATGTAACTTTACTGGAAAAACTAAAGTTAAGAACAAGTTCCCCTTCTTCTTCAAAGTTCTCGCAACAGCCATTGGCGCATCAGCTCACAGATGTATGAATAAAGAGCCTGGAAAAAGGATTTCACCAAAGGTTCCTCACTGACTGTAATTTAATCCTGCGCTGGACTGGTTTTAAAAAAAAAACAAGCTCTTACTGTCAGAGCCGGACTTTGTATTGACTTCCATGTAATTTAGCCAACTTTCCATGTTATTTAATCCTCCATTTGTCTTTAGATGTCAGTAGACAGGGAGTAATTACATGATCTGTCTCCTAAGACGCCAGCACGTCTTAGCAGATGCGTTTGCTTGCCAGTAGAGGTGATGTATCTTGCCATAGATGCGTTGTTTTGGCAAGTAAGCTAACACAGATGATGTTAAACTTACTCAAACTGATGTCTATTGAACGTACACTTACTGTGCGCTTTAATGCAAGCTCCTCTGTCCATAATAAAATCAGTTCAGCAGTCGACAGTCCTGTGGTCAGAAACTGTCAAATGAGGTAGAGGGTGACTAAAAGTTATCTGTAGTAGTCTTAATCAACAGTGGACTGATGCTACTAAGTAAAAGAAACATAGCCCACCATTAGGCCAGCTACAATGGAGGACTTTTATTTTGAACTGTAGAAATAAGACAACAGTGTAAGCCTAGAAAACATTAGCAAGAAAGGCTAATACAAAAACAGCTGGAAAACATGTGTGGCAGACATCATCATCACGTTTCTCGCATGCTCCAATACAATCTGGCACTTTACAAAAATAACAAAATACACACTCAATACACAACTAAAACACACACAACTAAAACACCATTTATGGAATTTATGAGCTGTAAATCATAACTTTGCCAGGATACAGTAACAGTCTACTTTCTGTTACTGTGACTGTGAACCTTGAGGCTGGAGCTTTAACACTGGCTAAAAAACACTTGATGAATTAGCTCATTAACACTGCTTAAAGTGGGCCGGTACTTACTAGTATGCAGTACCGGAACTTCTACATTTTACTTTTTGGCTGACCTGGACGTTTTCTTGCAAGCTACCGGTGTCATATGTGATTATGTCAGTTCCCCCTTAAATTCACGATCCCTCTTGCAAACCCGGTCCTCGGGCGTGCACGCATTCGCTGAACACAAGCCAGCACACAGCAGCACAAGAAGTATTTATCAGTACGGCTGTTCACTGCTTACTCAGATTAAAAACAGTACTTCACATAATCTCAATCATATCTTCTGTTGATCCTGCTGAGTAAATAAATAAACCACAAATGCATTATGATGGGCGGCATGGTGGTGCCAAGGATACAGCCTGCGTTCAACTCCCGGCTGTGGCGTCCACGATCCTTCCTGTGTGGAGTTAGCATGTTCTCCCTGTGTCCGTGTGTGTTTCACACGTGTGCTACCATTTCCTCCCACAGTTCAAAGACATGCTGTCAGGCTGATTGGAGATGTTAAATCGTCCCTAGGTGTGAATGTGTATGTCTGTGTCTGCCCTGTGACGGACTGGCCGCCTGTCCAGGGTGTTTACTGCCTTCTGCCCAATGGACGCTGAGATAGGCTTGGCTCCAGACCCAGAAGGACAAAATGGTTTAGACAATGAATGAATGAACAAATGAATGAATTAATGAATGTATTATGACATCATTCATAATAAACATTGCTGTACTGAATAACATATTGATGTAGTGGCTACACAAGCTGGATTACATCTGAATGCTGCAGACACACACATAACAGTACATTTAGACATTACATTATTAAATTATTACATTCCATGCTGATCTATGCTGGTTTATTCTGGTCTGGTGGTGATTTAGCTGGTCATACAGCTTGGTGGTCATCCTGATTGACAAAGCAAGTATGTACCGGTCTGCTGGCTATTGTCGGCACCCCACTGACTGTACACTACTGCCGGTCCACCCTCAAACCACAAGCTCTAACTGGTTTTAACCAACACATTAACAAACACCTTTTAAATGCACAGAGACTTTTATTCTGGAAAATAAACTAAGGCACATATCATAAACAACTAAGAGAAAATGAGTTAGTTGAAAAATTATTGCAACTGAAATTATTCACTAAAGTGATTTCCAAACAATAGGAAAAATAGAAATGAAGGAAAAAGTAAGTCAATTGGACTGTGAGTGGGAACTGAGTGGTCATTTTATGTAATACTCGGTTAACGCTGATTGATGCTGCTAAATAAAAGCAACTTCAGCCACAAGTAGAGTACTTGTATTTTGAAATGTTTGCTGAAAAAAACACCAACAATGTAAGCTCATCAAATATTAGCCATGTAGGCTAATTTAGCGACTGTTTTCTAGGAATAAATTAGCCTGGGTTATCTGTAGTAGCCTTAACCCATAGTTGGCAGTGCTAATTAAAATCAAATATTACCCAGAAAAAAACAGTGGTGGACAGTAAGGAAGTAAATGTAATTGGTTACTGTAATTAAGGAGTTTTTTTCGTGTATCTTTACTGAAGTATTTCCATTTTGGACGACTTTGTACTTTAACTCCACGACATTTCAAACTCTAATATCTCACTGTTTACTCCACTACATCATGTGAAATTTCTCCTTCCTTTCGGCTTATGTGTGTGTGAAAACAAAACATGTCGAAACGAAACAAGCTTATTCGTGGATTCTTAGTATCCATGGATGCTTGGACTACATCAAGGACCGCCTGGAGGGAGGCAGGTAAAGCGGGATGGGGTCAATGCAAATACTGACCGACAATCACACATCAAAGCATCAGTGAACAGATCAAACATACTGTTCCTGACTTTGTGGGTAAATAGACCACAATATATAAACATGTACACATGCACTTGTGACTGGCGAGTGTCTTTTTCTGAATTTATACGAACACAATGTCCTTTATAGTAAACGTGTTTTGGCTAGTTTATGTTTATGAACAGAGACCTACAGATGAAATATAGTAAAGGAAAACTCACTTTTAAAACAAGTTTATATTAAACTTAAACTTGTAACTAAGATGCAAATAAATCGCAAACTGAAACTTTGCTTGTTTGCAAAAAGTTATTTTATGGTTCTAGCTAATGGAACCTGCTCTCCTTCAGTGTTCTGTGCTTATGATCATTTGAACAGAAATCAGTGTCAATTAACTAATTAACGACCTTCTATTAAAGAGTCTCTTCACCCAAAATGAGTTGACTCTTGTTCCAGTAGGACATATAATAAGGACAATATCACATTAGAGCCATAATAAATCTATTTATTAAATGCTATTTTTACTCTCCATACTTAAGTACATTTGAAGGTAAATACTTTAGTACTTTTACTCAAGTGGAGGTCTAAAGGGAGGCACTTCTACTGAGACTGGAGGAATATTTTACCTTGGTTATCTGTACTTTAACTCTTTAACTACATGGTTTGTGTACTTTCGTCCACAAACACTCAAAATGCGGTCCTAGATAAAACTGAAAGATTTTGGCTTGATTGGCTTGAAAGATTGAGGCTGAAACGGCCTTTTGTCAGGCTAAACTCAGCTAGCGCTCGAGTGTCTTCAGCACAGTCATTCTGTCAGCAAAATAACCCAGCCTGCTCGCAGTGCAGCAGTCATAGTTTTGCCTTTAGAGGAACACCTTTCTCTACTTTTGACAGTTACGACTTTTCTTATTCTCCTGATTGAGTCTTATCTGTCCTCGTTTTGCCCAGTAGGCATTTTATGGGCACCACAGGAGCAGTTTGAAAGTTTTCCGCGAATGCTCCGATAATTAGGCTACTTCAGCGGAAAGCACTCTCCTGAGAAGTTGTCCTCTAACAGTTGTCAACTTCCACTAAGTCTGAGCTTCCTCTCTCGTTTCCACCTCTGCTCAATAGCTCCAGTCATGCGAGAGATATGTAGGCCAGATTAGAATGCTCAGGACCCTCCAGAAACGTGACATATAAGAAACCCCAGTGTCAAACGGTGGCCCGGACAAAACGAGGCTTTGTTTGCGTGTGTAACTTGAACGCTGCAGCTTAAAAGGTAAAGGTCGTAGTATAGGTGGTATGTTCCAACCTCAAATGGCGTTACCCTCTTGTTCTACAAAGAAATGAAAAGCAGAGGATTTATCTTATAGGTAAAGAGATCTTGGACAAGGGAATTTGCCCTCTGACCCTTACCTCTTGAACTGGCAGAATCACACTGCCATATATTTTTTAGGAGGCCACGCTTGAACTATCTTTAACCTTCTAAATGCTGACCTTCTAGATACCCTGTGTGCTATCAAGAACCTTTCTTGCCTCAGGTTTTTCATATTTGAAAAGGTTCAGCTAGTTTATGAATTCTGGTATTTAAATCAGGAGGCTCCAACATAGGGTTGCCACATGTCCGGTTTTAGGCCGGGCAGTCTGGTTTTTCAACTCGCAGTCCTCCGTCCAGGTATTACACCTATTAGTCCTCTTTTCGGGATGAACTATTTAAAATGTTCACTCGCCAACAATGTTATGTGTGCCATTGGCTCATGACCATGTCAAAAGACATGCCTTGCATTTCATTGGTTGACAGAGGTCATGTGACCCTCTAGATGCTAGTCAGTTAGTAAGCTCCCGTCTGAGTCGTTGTTATATAGGTTATGATTTTAATTCTGTTCTAGCATTGTGCATGACCCCCCCCCCTTTTATGATGTCCTCCTTTTCAACGTTAGCTAGCTAATCAAGCTAATGTTAGCACCCACTGGTAAAAGTGGCTCTTTGTGGATACCCTTGATATAAGCAATGGGTTTTCTAGGGTGTTTCCTGCTCTGAACACACATCTTTATGTTTCGTTTGTCATCCCCTTTTTCTGTGCTAAGCTACCTTCGTCTTAGCTATGTATCCATCACCTTGGGTAGCTATCTAGCTGTCTTTGTCAGCACCGAAACACGAAGATGTGGGAGCAAGAAACAACCTAAATTCCATGACCTGTATCAAGAGTTTCCACCAAGGGCCAATTGGCTTTTGGCAATGGGTTCTAACATTAGCTGGATTAGACATCTTAACAGGTGGATTGGAGTTCAAATCATTTAGACTGTTTTTAACCGTCACCAAAGAAAGAAGTGATGGTGTAAAAGTTCACATGTTGTGAAAATGGCTATTGCACCACGCATAACATCAGACCCAACACGTGAATACACTCTTCTTGACCACTCTTTTGAATCTCCTGTCCTTTTATACAAGGTCAGTTTCTGTCCATAGGACGGATATTTTTTGGTGGTGGACTGCTCTCACCTTAGAAATAACACTGATACGGTAGTGACATGGTAGCATGAGTGGTGCTTATACGAATGATCCTGTGGTCAGAAACTGACCAACAATGAATCAATGAGTGACAAATTGTGCAGCCACTGATATATAGACCTATACAGCAGGCCTATACGAAACACTGTAGTATTCCTGGTCAAGTTCCATGTCCTCTACAGAGACACACTTCTATACATTTGAATACACATTTACTGTTTATTAACCAGGGAAATACAACTAAAACATAGACAAATAAAGCATAAAATGGGCTTGGGAAAAGGTTATGAATATCATGGCTGTGCCTCCGTAATTATAAATTTACAGGAGAAGGAAAAAACATAAGTCGCTTTTAATGTAAATCTGTGTAACCAGACTTTTGTGCAAGTAATTTTGGGCAATTTATTTTGGTCCATTCATCATGAAATTGAAAAAATGTAAAGGCCAACAGCCGTTTTCAAATTATCTTAAAAACTGAAAAATGACAAAAATGGAGATTTTGTACGTGTGTTGATGGACAAACTGATTGTGATGAGCACGGAGCTAAAAGCAAGGCGAGGTTTATTTAACAGGTTTGTAATCAAACACAGCAGCAACAAGAGCAAGGCGGACATAACAGAAGGGCAAGACAGGTTCAGGGTCAAGAAAAGGGCAAAGATAAAAGAGTAAATAAGCGAATTAGAATAAAGTCAAAACCAGAGTAACAAACAAGAGTAATTGCAGAGAGAACCGCTCGGTACGCACAGATCTGCAATACTTCACCACGTGTCAGTGGGAGAGAGGAGCATTTGTACAAACAGACTGAATTAACAACAGGTGTGATCAATATTCGGGTGATTTGGATCTGGAAAACGGAACGGGATTGGGAGATGGTGGACATGTGACAGTGATGTCATCGGGTGGTGGGTTATGGGAAATGGAGTCCGGGAGATCAGGGGTGAGAAGAGAGCCAGCAGGCGTGACAGTACACAAAAACATAGAAATTCTACCAGGAAAAAAAGGATGTCAAGGAAGGAAATCATTAATTGATGAAGATGGAGAAGTTATAAAAAAAAGATTATACATTAGAAATGAAGCACTTTTCCAGGTCTTTGCAGATCCTGCCAGATCAGGACAGACAAACTGACCAAACTGGTGGTGGTGGGGAAGAAGAAGGGGACTAATTTAAGGACTACAATTGGCAGAAAAACCTATCTGTCCAAGTTTGTTCTTTACTTTAGGCCCTTCTCATGAATAAATGCAACTACTGTAAGGTATTGCTAACACAGGCAACAAACACTGACCAAGAAAAAAGGCGATTTACGCATGAGCCTCAGGTCATAATGCCAAATGCCAAGTGTTGGCTAGAGGGATATAAAGCCCCCCAACACTGGGCTGTGGAGCAGTGGCACTGGCATGATGGAACTCCTTCCTATTCCTTTGGAATCAGTCAAAGGTATTCCCAGTAAACAAAGGCCCTATTAATTGCCTTGATCTCACAAGAAATGCTGGATGAGCACGTACCTTCAAACTTTTGGGCACAAAGTTTATGTCCTATTAGTACAGATTTGTAAGGGTTTTAGAAAGTAACATAGAAGTAATCTAATGAGTAGCGAGACGACCTTTTCCAGGAAGCAGTAAGTCCAGTAATCCCCGTGTGAGTCATTTGTAATGGATTAGTTTTAGAGTAACTGCCCTAACAGAGGTCACAACATGTCCAGGACTGATGGTAGGTGCAGGCTTATAAAGGCCCAGCAGTGAACACACCTGAGCCAGGTAATCCCTGTCATTATCAAGAGGAATGTGGTGTTGGATCACAACACTAACATTTCTGTCATGGCACAGTATAATTGGTGCGTCTCGGGCATGTCTGGGCGCTGGAACTCTGATCCGGGGGAGGCTGCGGAGTTGGTTATTTTTTCCACTTTAACACTTTTGGTTTCACTCATGAACGCTTGGGAATGAGCTGATAAGATAAACCAGGTGTGTTCAGTAAGGACTACAGCAGGAATCCCAAACTACAGGCCTCACTCAACCTGTCACATACATACAAACCATTCTTAAAGGACGTTTGGAAGATGTTTATGTCCCAAACGAACCACAAATATCAACAGAAAATGAAGAATATGGAAGAAACAGTTTTGACGGGGGGTCGAAGGTGTCCGTGTATCATGTTACAGAGATATGTACTGCATGATAACCAGCCAGCCCCGGCCTGTCCTGTCTTGCAATACCACTTTGATATTAAATTATGAATATGAAGCGGTGATATTTGAAATATGTGCAGTATGTATGCAGTGCCGGAGTGGGTAATCGGGAGAGTCCAGAGAATTCCCCTTGGGGGGCGGGGGGCTGGTGGCGATTTGGACCACTTGTTGTGAGTTAATGAACAAACTCGCATGTAAAAGCATTCAAGTGCTTATATGTAGCGATGTACGGATGCAACCAGTGACCCACACGTCAAGTGCTACAGTTTACTGACCGTAACTCAGCACAGTAGATAGATATCAGATAAAGCTGAAATGAGCTTATTAGCTTATTCTTATTTCCCATTCCACCTTAAATGATGGAGCATGTTTGGGCGCTAGCTTGTAACAGCGGCACTATTTAAGGTGGAATGGAAATTCCAGTAAGAAAATAACATCATATCAGAGATGTTATCAGAGATGAACAGAGATTATCAGATGCAGTGTGACGATGAGGTGCTGGCTAACACAGACAGACGGACAGACAGACAGACAGCACTCCACAGAGCGTGTTACTGTTTTCAGTATGAATATGCAAGTTAAGGAGCATGAGTAGATGGCAGGTGAGCAGGCGGGCAGTAAGAAACCTTGACAAGAGGTTAATTGAAGTTACTATACTAGCTAACATTAGCATCGCTTGCAGCAAATTGACGGTCGTGATTGTCACATTTAGGATAAAAAACTTTCGTCCGTTTTCATTTTATCATACGCATCTTTTATCCTAGTATTGCATATAAATAATAAACAATAGATAAGAGTAGGAAAGGATGATGACATTGCATGGTTATGTTATGTTGCATGCATGCAATGCTTCACCTGTTTGCTCTGTGTGGGATACTGTGGGCTATTATAAAATGTCAGTGTTACACAAAAACACACACCCTCTCCACACACATGCCCACATACACACACCCCGATTCACTCCCACACAAACAAAAGAGAATGATCACCCAGCATCTCGCAACATGCAGGAACACAGCTGTGAGCGCCGACTGACCCTGCAGGTTGTGCACCATCATCACTCCAGCAGAGTGAATAAGGAGAAGGTGTCTTCATGACAAGCTAACAGCTGACGTAGCTCAAAAACACTGACGTAGCTCCTTTGCCACTGCTTTTATTAGATGACCACTTTAACAGTGTTTGCTAAGCTCATCAGCCATCCCGAATGTGGTGACACACGAAGCAGGTCTGTGTAATTTCCTTTGAATCCGTGGACGGCTTTTGAAAGATTCAGGGGTTTCTGAGTTGCAGCGTTTTCCGTTTTTTTCATCCCCTCAGAAAATCCTCAATGGCTGTTTATTGTGCAGCTCAATAAATAATGCATGGCTATGAAAGAGATATGAATTGGTGTTTAGAGGCTGCCAAGCCTCCACGTACTACCCAGCCTGATCCCCAGGTGGCAGCAGAGTGTTGCTGGATGAGAAAATGTCTGGGCGCCGACTCCATCCAGCCTTGTGAGAAGCGTATGCTGCGCAGGTGATGCGTGAAGGGAAGCTGACCGGGAGCAAGCGGGCAGCAGTAGAACAGCCATCTGGCGACAGGTTTGTCCCCAGGGCAGCGGGCAGCCCTTCACTAACGCCTACCTGAATCACCCAGGAAGCCGCCAAGGCTTGAAACACAAAGAGAAAATCCCCAAAAAGACCCTGTGGCTTGCTTCGTCTGTCTGTGTCTGTCTATTGGAAGGTTTTCCTGATGCCCTGGATTACACCACTGGATCAGTGGGGTACTCCCGTTACCATTGATACTACACCCATTGCCATGGTTACACAACACCCATTTCCATGGTTACCCTCCACTCATTTCCATGGCTACACACCACCAATTTTGGGTGCTTATGGTAGAGTATAGTACTTCTCCAGTATCAAGTTACACCCATTCATACCTTTTTAATGGTTACGCCACACCCATTTCTATGGTAAAGCACTTCCATAGTTCGACTTATGACCCGCTACAGTACTGGCTGAATTGGGTTGCTTTATGGTAAAGATGAAAAGGCAGATATATTTGATTGGCATATTAAAAACTGACCAAAAATGATGCTATTTCAGAGAAAGTAACTGTATGTGATCATATAGAATGAGTGAGTGAGAGAGAGAGAGAGTGAGAGAGAGAAAATAAAACACAATACAATAAAAATAAATGAGAGAGAATGAGAGCAAAAAAAAAAGAGAGAGCAAAAAAGAGAAAGAGAAAAGAGTAAACGAAAACTGGAGAGAAAGCATGAGAATGCAGGAGAAATAGTGGGTATAGGAGAGTCAACAAGAGAGAGAATGAGAGAAAGAATATGAGAATGAAAAGAGAAAGAAAAATAAGAAAAGAGAAAATGGGAGAGAGAATGAGAGACAGAGAAAGAGAGAGAGAGAGAGAGAGAGAGAGAAATTGGAGTTGAAAGAATGAATAAGAAAAAGTATAAGAGCAAGAATAAAAAGAACAAAAAAGAAAGAATGAGAGAGAAAATAAAAGAGAAAATTAAAGAGAGAGTATAAAAGGAATGAGAGAATAACAGTAAGAATAAGAGAGAATGAAAGAGAAAGAATAAGGAGAATGAGAGACAATAACAAAGTCGGAACAAGAGAGATAATAAAGGAATGATAGAGAATAACAGGATGAGAAAGAGAAAGAATAACAAAAAGAGAAAGAGAGAATAACAGAATGTGAGAGAAAGAGAGAATAACAGGATTAGAGAGAGGGTGAGAGAGAGAGAAAAAAATAACAGGATAAGAGAGAGGATAAGAAAGAAAATAGCAAAATGAAAGAAAGAATAACAGGGAAAGAGAGAAAGAAATAACAGAATGGCAGAAAGAGAGAAGGAATTACAGAATGACAAAGAGGGCGAGGGAGAGGGTGAGAAAATGAGAGAGAGAAAGAGAGAATGAGGGAGAGGGTGAGAGAGAATGAGAGAAAGAATGAGGGAGAAGGTGCGAGAGAATGAGAGGGAGAGCAAGGAAAAAGGTGAGAGAATGGGAGAGAAAGAGTGAGAGGATGAGAAAGAATGAGAGAGAGAATGACACAAGGGTGACAGAGAGAGAGAAAGAGAGAGGGGGAGAGGGTTAGAGAATGACAGAGAGAGAGAGCGAGGGAGAGGGTGAGAGAATGACAGAGAGAGCGAGGGAGAGGGTGAGAGAATGACAGAGAGAAAGAGGGCGAGGGAGAGGGTGAGAGAATGACAGAGAGAAAGAGGGCGAGGGGAGAGGGTGAGAGAATGACAGAGAGAGAGAGCGAGGGAAAGGTGAGAGAATGACAGGGAAAGAGAGCGAGGGAGAGGGTGAGAGAATGACAGAGAGAAAGAGAGCGAGGGAGAGGGTGAGAGAATGACAGAGAGAGAGACGAGGGAGAGGGTGAGAGAATGACAGAGAAAGAGAGTGAGGGAGAGGGTGAGAGAGAATGAGAGAGAGAGAGAGAAAGTGAAGGAGAGGTGTGGGTCCTTCTCACTCTCTGCCATCCATCTGCGTTTGGCCATTGTTATTGCCTTGGGCACTGTTGCCATGGTTACCCACGCCATGGATGCAGTCTCGGTGTTTGTGGAGAAAGTCAAAGGGGAAAATGTTCCTACTTTTCCACACTGCACCTTTCAGAGGGAAGAGAATTACACTCCTATCACGAACTGATGGGAACACAGCACAGATGATGATGGAGTTCTGTTTGCGGAGCTTGTGGGGCAGATATGGAATGTCAGGTGTGATCTGTCTGTATGACCAGCGTGTGATGTGTATGTGGTATATTTAGGAAGGGCCACTGAAAAGCACTCACGTTCATGAGGCGCGTTAATTAGCCAGCTGAGACGCCTTTTGCTGTGTGACCTGCTGCATTGTCATGCTGGAAGTAGCCGTAAACGGTAGAGTCATGAAGGACACACGGTCAGCAGCAACACAGCCTGCGATTTTCTGGTCCTCAACTGTCCAGTTTTGGTGAGCCTGTGTCCACTGCAGCCTCAGCTGTCTGTTCTTGGCTGACAGAAGTGGAACCTGTTTTGGTCTTCTGCTGTTGTTGCTCCTCAAGGTTGGACGTGTTGTGCATTCTGAGATGCTTTTCTGCACCACAGTTCTACAGAGTGGTTATCCCAGTTCCTGTAGCCTTTCTGTCATCTGGAACACGTCTGGCCATTCTCCACTGACCCCTCTGCCGCTCGCTGGATGTTTTTTTCTATACTGCTCCATTCCGAGTAACTCCCGAGACTGCCGTACGTGAAAATCCCAGGAGATCCGCAGTTATAGAAATACTCAACCAGCCCCACAATCATGCCTCGCTCAACATCCCTGAGATCACATTACCTGAAGATGCTGGACCACATCCGCTTAAGTTTATCTGCACTGCTATCATACGACTGACTGATTAGATAATTGCATGGGTGGGTGTACAGGTGTTCCTAATAAAGTGATCTAACACTGTATTTATCATTCATATCATATGTAAGGCTAACTACGGTGGCTGAGAAGTGCAAAACAAATTAACAATTCAGAAAACCAAATTACAAAAATAAAAACAATTTTACAAACGGAAAAAAATTACATTCAAGAAAACAAAATTACAAAAGCAAAAAAAATAAATTACATTTCAGAAAACAAAATGACAAAAGTAAAAACAAATTTACAGGACATGAAACACGTTTACCAGTCCCGAAACAATTTGACGGAAAGGGGAGGTCTAACACACAGGAAGCGCTTGTTGCTGACGCTTGTCAATCAGACTGTTTTGAAGAATGAGACGAACAGGTGACGTCTAAACCGCTTGGAGTTGGAAATGTTAATGAAAGTAAGTGGGCTGTAATGCTAGCTATAGTGAATAACCAGTGGTTTATAACCAACTCCAAGCGGTTTAGACGTCACCTGTTCATCTCTTTCTTCCATGTGCTCTTTAAAAACCCTAAAGAGCTTCCACAGGAAAAACAAAAGCATTCCAGCTGGCTAAAACGCATGCCACAAAATGGACAAAACACAAAGAGAAAATCCCCAAAAAGACCCTGTGGCTTGCTTCGTCTGTCTGTGTCTGTCTATTGGAAGGTTTTCCTGATGCCCTGGCTCACACCACTGGATCAGTGGGGTACTCCCGTTACCATTGATACTACACCCATTGCCATGGTTACACAACACCCATTTCCATGGTTACCCTGCACTCATTTCCATGGCTACACACCACCAATTTTGGGTGCTTATGGTACAGTATAGTACTTTTCCAGTATCAAGTTACACCCATTCATACCTTTTTAATGGTTACGCCACACCCATTTCTATGGTACAGCACTTCCATAGTTCGACTTATGACCCGCTACAGTACGGAATTGGGTTGCGTTATGGTGAAGATGAAAAGGCAGATATATTTGATAGGCATATTAAAAACTGACCAAAAAATGATGCTATTTCAGCGAAACAATTTTACATCAAACATCAAAACAAGCTTTAGTGTTGTGACCATCCCAAACTCCACTCACTCTACCACCGTGAAACAGTTTGATTGACCAGGGTCCACAACAAGCACTTCCTTTCCATCAGAATTCGCAGTTTGTAAAAGTGTTTCAGTACTAGTAAAAGTGTTTCACGTCTTGAAAATTTGTTTTTACGTTCGTAATTTTGTTTTCTGAAATGTTAATTTGTTTTGCACTTCTTGGCCACCGTAGTTAACAGTTCATCTTCTCTGTGACTGTAGCAACATGACTGTGCTGTAGTTGGGCTCCGCCCTGCTCTACTACAGACAGAAGACAATGCAACGATGGCACTAAAATGATCCTAAAAGTAAAAACCATAGTATTAAACTCAACGTGAAAATGTGAAAGTGAATGTGCACCACAGCTAGCTTGACGTCAACATGACTCTCAAGCAAGAGACTGAACCTCATGGGCAGCCGAAATCAGCATTATCACAGCAGAACATCATACAGCAGCTACCACAGTGAGTGAATGGTAATCTACTGAACACTAAATGAAGATGTGTAGACAGGGATGAGGCAGAGATACTGTACCACAAAGAGATTCATCCCATAATTCACATTCATCTGAAATATTTCTGCAGTAAAAAGAGACCTGTGGCTACAACGTGGCATTGAGTTGTAGAGGTTCCTAATGGTGTCCTGTGATAATCCATCCCATGCAGCTTGAATATCCTGACACAGTTCCTGCAGATGGTGCGGTAGGGGTGGAGGTGGAGTGACACCAGGTCTTTTGGACGTGTGACAAGAAACCGTTCATCTTGGTGCTGACCACGGTGCCTCCACACACGGTGCCTTCGTTGGTCGTCTCCACCAACAGAAAAGCGGGACTCGTCACTGAAGATGACCCGCTGCCATTCTGAGTCACTCCATGACAGTCTGGCATGACACCACTACAGTCTTTGGTGACGTTGACGTGATGTTAAGGGCAGTCGTCGTAACGGTCAGCGTGCATGTAGTCGTGTGTCATGCTGCCAATGGTGCTGGCACTAACAGGATGACTCGTGGAAGGCATCACTGCTCAGTCACTGACTGTTGGGTCAGTCGAGTACAGTGATAAGACCCGTCCTTGCATGAATCAAGTTTCATATGTCATTTGAAAACTTGAATCCTGAAACTTGAATCATTTCTCACGATGTCAAACCTACCCACCAAGTTTCATTCCTCTTGGTTGATTCCTTCTACAGCCCAGTACCCAGACCCTAAACACACCACAGGGCTCCAGTTTTGGAGAGGTACAGATGGTTTCTATCACCATATACCATAAGTCATATTTGAATGCTGAAACACACGCCCCGTCCCCCAACGCACCACCCCCTTGCTACACTTGCTAGCTTTTGGTGGACTAAGGCAGCTCTTGCTTTATATTGGTAGAGTCTAATACATCAGTGTACTTTAAAATACACCCAGCAAGTAATAGAAGTGGTCAGCAGATAGCAGCAGCTCCCTCTGTTGGCCAGAACAAGCACAATGCAATATTGTTCGGCCCATCTGTTCTGCTTCAGGTCTTTCTTAGAACTTTACACTGTAGTTTTAATTCCCATTTAAAAACGAGGATATTTCTGGGGACAGCTGAGCTCTAGCCGTGGACACGCCACCAAAAACTGGGGACGTCTGGTCACCCTGCCATGCAGTGAGGTGATAAAGTATAATCTGCCTGTATTGTAAATGTTTCCCCAGAATTCGACATGGGATGCTGTAAAAACTGCAAAACTCATTTAAAGTATCATTCTGGCTTGAAAACAATATTTTGAAGTAACAATAAGAGGAAATCCTTACAGTGTAGAGTTACAACAACACTGCGAGCCCACCAGACCCAGGAGCAGGGTTAACTAGAGTAGGGGGTGACAGAGGGCAATAGACATCTCTGTTTCTGCTAATACCACAGCCAACCTAATACTTTAATGAACAGCAAACTTTGAAGAACAGCAGCAGCTTCCCCACACCAGCCACACTTCCATAGACACCAAAAAAAACCCAGCCATCCGTGCTGCAGCCAGCTTACCCAACACATGTGGCACAAACCTTAAAGCACACACAGTGTCGCTGATGTGAATCACCACTCTTACAAGGTGTTGTTGATGTGAATCCCCACTCTTAGACGCCGCTCCTGCTTTGTAGCAGTTTGTTCCTTTTTAAATGTCACTTAAGTGCTGTAGCTCCCTGCTTAATTACTGCCAAGCACCAGACAAAAACCACACATCTACCCTGACTCAGAAGAGCAGCAGCCGTCATGGGGAAGCTTTGAATCTCCTGAGCAGTTTCTCTTTCCATTCACTGTGGGGGAAGTTTTGTTTCAAGGTCCCATTCAAATGCTCAGATTCATTTAGCTATGCCATCCTGGTGTGCAACATGCTCCTTCTGCGTTCGTTGAAAACATCCTTCAATTTGGGAAATTACACTCGTTATCAAAAGAATAGTTGCACCTAGAAGGAAGCGTGGGACTGCAGTGCTATTGGGAAGGAAGATGAAGGTTACCAGGAACAATGAATGGTGATAAATTTAGACTGATATGATCAATATTTATTGAGCTACACATACAGAAGTAGTGTCTCTCAGTATGGTGTCATCCCATGCGGCCTGAATATCCTCACACAGTTCCTGCAGAGTGTGCGGTAGGGGTGGAGATGGAGTGACACCAGGCCTTCTGGACGTGTGACACATGACAACAAACCGTTCATCTTGGCGCTGACCACGGTGCCTCCACACACAGGTTCGTTGGTCGTCTCCACCAAGACAGAAGCGGGACTCGTCACTGAAGATGACCCGCTGCCATTCTGAGTCACTCCATGACAGTCTGGCACGACACCATTGCAGTCTTTGGCGAGACAGATGTGGTGTTAAAGGCAGTCATCGTAACGGTCTGCGTGCATGTAGTCCTGCATCATGCACCCGTCTGCTAATGGTGCTGGCACTAAAAGGACTCGTGGAGGGCATCACTGCTCAGTCACTAACTGTTGAGTCAGTCAGGCACAGCAATAAGGCATGTCCTTGCTTACGTCACATGCACGGCTGAGCCTGAAATCAACTGCATGTCTCGCGATGTCAGACCTACCCACCAAGTTTCATTCTTGTTGGCAGCACATAGCCATAGCTCCCTGTGGCCACTAGGGGGCCCTTTACCAACTTCTGGGTTATTAGTGCCCCATTATTCTGTCTAAGATGCTCTAGCTCCGTGTTACTTGCCCTGAGGTCTCTGGAGAGTTGAGGATGAGCTCTGCCATCACCTCCTCAACATTGGCCTCTTGAAGGCCGACTGGGTTCCTCCAGCCGCAGCATGTTCATGAAATTCTCCAGTGTCAGCTCCTCCTGCGCGGCCATCTTGAATGCTGGGCATGTCTGTTGGACCATCATATTCAGCTCCTCCACCAGCATGCTTTTTTTTTCCACCATTCTCCCTTTTGCCTCCGTCTGTCTGGGAGCAGAGCTTCCTGATTGACTGCACCTCAAGTGCCTGCACAAACCGTCGCTGCTCTGCTGGCAGGGCCGTGACCACCTCGAGTGCTTTTCCTTCCACGGTCAGGCACAATCGAATCACGGTGATCACTTGCAAATTTGCCAAGTACAGCTCCCAGTCTACCTCACCACTGTAGCACAGAAGGTGGATGCACACCGGTTCCTTCTTGGTGAGCTCCATCTGGGCTTCTTCCACTGAGCCTAGCCTCACTGCTTCTTTCAGCATCTCCGAGCCCCCCTGCTGCTCTCTCCAGTTCTTTGCAATCCACTTGTAGGTTCACTGCAGGACCATTCAGCTTCTTGCCACTTGATGGCGCCATCCCACTTCTGACACCACTGTGGTGTTGCTGTAGAAGGAGCCATGATGACAAGCATTTAACGTGCTCTATCTAAACCTAGAGGCCTCAAAGGCTAGAGCTGGCCCTAGGCTCCCCTGTAGGACTTGCTTAGCAAGGTGAAAGCAGCTTAAAAGGCAGAATTGAATAGAAATAGAAAAAAGTTATTAAAAATAAACTCAAAATTACATTCCATTCTTGGGTTCCTAGTGGTACCGGGCCTGGCACCTGTTGGGTTCTTTTTTTAAACTCCGTGGTAGAGATCTGGATTCATTTGACTTCGGCTGCATTTTGCATGTATGTATGTAGGTTTGTCAACATCCTACGTGGCTGCGGTTTCAATGGGACTCTTGGCTTGCATCTCCAATAGTACGGCCATGTGCAAGCTTGTATGAAATTACTTCTGTTCCAGCGCTCATACTAATGACATGAGAAAGCAGTAGCTGCAAATTGATCATCTTTCAGTGGAGCGACCGTGTACGCTTGGTGTGCTCAGTGATTAGTTTTGATGTGCATTGACGTGAAAGGTCTTGCTATGTTTAAGAATCCTAAGGCTGATTTGCAGACACAGTGGAAGAAGGCCTCCGTGGAACAAACCACATTGAGAGTGCCAGGGAAATATCAATATTGTCCGACTAAGCCAAGAGACACGATCTTCTGTTTATTCTGAAGGCCACATTAGGTAAACATCTCTTCTTCCATATTATATTAATGAAGCTCATTGAAACAAGTGTACATACTTTATATTCTAAACTATCCATCCACATTTGTGACTGTCTGTCAGAAGAAGTGATAGTATTTAATGTGTGCACAGACTTGTTTTGCAGAGAAAACAACCTTTTTTTTTTTTGACATTTTGACATAAAAAAAAAGTCACAGAATGTAAATTAAATGTGAATGTTAATGCAAACAGCTCTGTATAACATTTAAATAATTATGCACATTTGAGAACAACAAGGATGCTCTTGACGAATCATGGTCTGGAAATCAGAGATAGCCAAAACAGGAATAGTCCCCGTACTACTGTAAATGAATCCCAGAAGCAAACTACGTCTACTGGAGTTAGGCCTTCAGCTGGGCCAAAAATCTCAAAACGGCATAAAAAAACCCCCTCTATGAATATGCTAATTTCTGATATGGCATTCTTGTATTATGTTATTGCTTAGCTAATGGCTGTTCACACTTAAATGTTTAGCCATTCTAGATTAACCCTCCCAGGATGGCAATGTTGTATGCTACATCAAAGGACTTTGTACATAAAAGAATAAATAATCTCACAAACGCTGCACGCTAGAAACATACTTTTATTTTGCCCAGAAGGGTAGCGCTGCTTTGTTGACATGCCATGAACACAGCCTTTGCTTGGGGAACAAGTTATGAACACAGCCACCAACTGTTGGACAAGTCAGGAACACAGTCTCTGATTAGCTGACAATTCAGGAACACAACCTCTCATTGGGGGGCAAGTCAGGAACACTGCCTCTGATTGTTGGGCAAGTGAGAAACACAACCTCTTGTTGGACAAGTCAGGGACACTGCCTCTGATTGTTGGGCAAGTGAGAAACACAACCTCTGATTGGGGGGCAAGTCAGGAACACATACTCTGATTGGTGGACAAGTCAGGAACACTGCCACTGATTGCGGGACATGTGCCTCTGATTGTTGGACAAGTCGGGAACACTGCCACTGATTGTTGGACATGTCAGGAACACTGCCTCTGATTATTGGACAAGTCAGGTACACTGCCACTGATTGCGGGACATGTGCCTCTGATTATTGGACAAGTCAGGTACACTGCCACTGATTGTTGGACATGTCAGGAACACTGCCTCTGATTGTTGGAC
>CM067487.1:6564673-6578644 GCA_034552555.1 Semaprochilodus insignis | reverse complement strand
CACTTTATTAGAATCACCCACCTTGTGCTTCCACTCACTGGCCACTTTATTAGAAACACCTACCTTGTGCTTCCACTTGCTGGCCACCTTATCAGAAACATTCACCACCTTGGGCTTTCACTCACTGGCCACATCAGCAGTCTAACAGGGGTTTCCAATAAAAATGGACGAAGGGCGTAGGCCCACTTAACCACAGTGCTGGGGGGCTCGCTTTTTTGCTAGTCAGCTTAGAAAAGCTGCTTTGGGTAAAAAGTGCGAGCTAAATGTATAAAAGGTAAACCTGCACCCTGAGGCTCAGCTCATCTGCAGCATCTGTTTATGGAAATAGTCCTGCTTTGAGCCTTGATCCCTTCAGGCTCATTAAGCATGCTGAGCAGAGGTTTTCCATTGACCCTGCATATATATATGTGGGTATGTGTGTGTGTACTAGATGGGTGGTCTAGATACCCCCGACTCCCACTGTCACACCATTGATCGCCGCAGTAACATCAGCCCAAGACTTTCGCATTCTGCGTCCATCCTGCTCGATACGAAGCAGCCAGATTAACATCCTGATTTAATTAACCTGGACATTTCACCGCCAATCAATAGGTAGGGAGGCCAACAACCAGTATAACCCCGTGCTGATTAGCGACTGATAATGATTCCCGCTCTGCATCTGGATGCACAACTGCATCGCTGAAGAGTCTGTCATTTAGATA
The DNA here is from genome assembly GCA_034552555.1 of Semaprochilodus insignis. Classification (NCBI taxonomy): domain Eukaryota; kingdom Metazoa; phylum Chordata; class Actinopteri; order Characiformes; family Prochilodontidae; genus Semaprochilodus; species Semaprochilodus insignis. The sequence continues at coordinate 6,577,943 of CM067487.1, read as the reverse complement.
TAAAGGAGGGGGGGATTGTGGGTATGTGTTTGTTTAGGAAATAAAGAGTGAGAAAGGGAGGGGGAAAAAAACATAATACATAAATGAGGATAACAGTGACATGCATGGGAGATTAAAAAATCCCCGTTGGCTGAGAACACGCCGCATGTGTGCGTGTGGGTGGTTTTCTTTTCGCTTTGCTATTCCGAACAGACGGCTGAATATTCAATTAGAAGCAAAACATAACCCCGCGCTAAAAAGGGCCGGAGAGCCTCCATCAAGTATATGAACAGGTCGTACGCATTCTTCCTGCCAAGTGGATGAAAACTCAAAACTCATGCGGCTGCTTTTCTGCAGGAACCCAACTTTCTTGAAAAGTTGCTGGCTGAAACTTCGCTTTGAGGTTGGCTTCATGACGATCAATGGGTAAGCCATCCGCAGCACCCTAGTAAGCGTATCATTTGTAAGCAGACTTGGAAATATGGAGTGAAAGCCCAATACTACTTACAGTACTTCTTCTGCTTAAGGGATGTAATGAATCTGCAACCAACGTGCATTTTAAATGGTCATGTTTGAGTGAATTGTTAAAGAAAAAAGGTACAGAAGAAAAAAAAGACTCTTGACTTTAAAGAAAAAAAAGAAAAAAAAACCATATTTTTACAGATAGGTAATAAGTCTGCTTTCATACGTTCACCTATAGCCTGAATAATCCATAAACACATGATGTGGTAATGCTGTTACTTTACAAACTTTACAAGCATAAACATTCACACATATGACCTGAATTATTACGGACACGGCCTCTTAGTTATGACACGGATAGAAAAGTGAGAAATGACCGTCAAAAATACGTCATTGATTCGGCTCGATTCGGCTCAGTGCGCATGCGTCTTCGCTGGCGTCCCGTGTAGCACGAGCTGACCGATGTTGGAAGCTCCTCAGTATTAAAACTAAGTTAGGAGAAACTGAACTTAAACGACACCACCGCGTTTACCCTGCGTCATATACCGCTCCTGTCCTCAAAGATTACGACGACAGCACACTATATAAAGTCATGGAGACCTAAAAACCAGACTTAAACGGTCTGAGATAAAACAGTTTAGCTCGACAGAGAGAATAATCAAAACTGTACCTGAGTGGAGCTGCCGCTGACTCCATCAGCTATCCAGATGCCCTCCAGTAGAAAGCGGGACGAGTCGATTCCAAAAGAGTCGGTTCTTCGAGTCGAGTTTAGGCCAATGACTGTAAGAGTCGAAATTTGGAGAGTCAAGAGTCGAGGGTTCCATCGATTCCACCGTCAAGTCAAGAGTCAGAGTCGATTCCAGGAAACCCCAAAGGGACACCAGCGAAGACGCATACGCACTGAGCCGAATCGTTTGGTCCTCTACTCGTACTTGCTGCAAACCAGCCAATCAGAGCAGAGCTCATCAGATTATTCATAAGCTCACCACAAAGTCCCATACCCATATCTATGTAGACAATCAGAGGGCAAGTCAAAATAGTGTTCTATGGCACGTTTAAAACCGGTACCGCAGTCCAAATTGAAAATATTGGAGAGACCCCACCCCCTCCTCCCCAGACTTACAGCTCACATGGGTTGCCAGGTTGAGGTCACTGAACCTGCACGATGAGAACAATAGTAAACTTTGACATTGGCAAGCCATGATGAGTCCTGCACTGTAAATTGGTCAGCTAATGTATATGTTTGCACTGTTTTTACAGTGCAAATCAGCTCTTTTTAGAACTCCATCAGGGTTAGCTGACAGTCATGGCTTGCTATGCTATAATCAAAAATCCCTCTGCTACAAAAAAGACACACTCTGGAGGTGATGATAGCTAATATTAGCACTAGTCAGTTTTCACTTTTACTTGCTTTGTCTCAAACACTCACTTGATAACCCAACTGCGATAATCCATCAGAGTGTTGAAATGACTTGGAATGTCTGTCCCTGTTAGCAGTTGTGATAAATGAGTAGATAAATTAAGTTAGCTAAGCGGTCTCCATCCTCTAAAAGCATATCCAACATTTATTGGAGTTTTACTGTGTCTCTGGTTTTGAGGTTTTTTCGAAGGATGCCAAGGCTTTTGGGCTGGGTGGAATTGAACGTTATCTCTGTTGATTTAGTTCATTTGCTTGCATCCGTGGCTGCAGCATGCTGTGTCTGCCTGCCAATTTGTTGCATATCTGGCAACCCGCGTTGTGCAAATGGTACTGGGAAATAGACAGCGAGTGGGATCACAGGCCAAAGCACAAACAGACTTTTGGTTCCGGATATTTTAAAGGATACACACTGGCTGTAGTGTTGCTGTCGGAGAAGCCAGTATTAGCATGTTTCCTTAAATCTCTGATGGCATCAGTGTCATTTTAGTATTTAAGTACAGTACATTTTAGTACAGTTATGTAACGTTTGAGTCCATCCTCACATCATTCGTCTGGTATGGTTCCTCCACCTTTCAAGAACAAGCCAAGCTCCAGCACATAATCAGGAGAGCAGAGAGGATCATTGGATTTAGCCGACCAATGTTTCGGGACATATACAACACCAGGATGATGAACCGCACTGGTACAATTGGCACAGCTGACCCCTCTCATTCTGGATGGCTCCTCAGACTCTGCATATACCCCGCATGCAGATACTCTCAGACCTCTTTAGTTCCTTCCACATGGCTTCTTTATTATCTACTCACAATCTTTGTTCTGTTTATTGCTACTTCTTCAGGCTCTCATGTTGGACTGATTCCCCTAGATGCTCTAGTCACTCACTATCACCTCTTGAGATACAATGTGGTGTTAGACAGGTTAGGCCGGGTCTAGAATCAGAATCAAGCTTTATTGGCCAGGCATGTTCACACATACATGAACCAGCTGCTGGTCCAGACTCTGGTCATCTCAAGGCTAGACTACGGCAACTCGCTCCTGGCTGGTCTTCCTCTACGGGCCATCAGGCCCCTGCAACTGATCCAGAATGCAGCAGCTCGACTCATCTTCAATCTTCCAAAGTTCACCCACGTGACTCCACTGCTGCGCTCCCTTCATTGGCTTCCTGTAGCTGCACCCGCATCAGATTTAAAACTCTGATGTCGCCTACAAAGCCATGAACGGACCAGCCCCTCCCTACCTTATGGCAATGCTGAAGAGTCGATCTGTACCTCGAGCCCTTCGCGCTTCAAGCACAGCTAGACTCGAACCACCATCCCTGAAGTCTCATGGAAGACAAGCGTCCAGACTCTTCTCTGTCCTGGCTCCCAGATGGTGGAATGAACTCCCACTGGGCGTCCGAACAGCGGAGTCTCTCGCGGTCTTCAAACGCAGACTGAAGACCCATCTCTTCGTAATGCACTTAAGTGAGTAAGCACTAGTAGAGGTGTAAGTTGTGTGTATGTACTTGTGTTGTGTTGCACTTATAATGACCTTTTCTTTTCTATAGGTGTGAGCACTGGGCTGGGGTTGCCAGGTAGTGCTCTTTTTGCTCTATATATGTGTGTGTATTGATCTATCTAGGTATCAGCACTGGCCCCCTGGTCGGGCAGTGTCCGAGCTCATGGTGAGTTTTAGGCTCTAAACTTCCTGTACTAGCTGGAATATTATCCAATGGAACACTAAGCACGGTTGTAAGTCGCTCTGGATAAGAGCGTCTGCTAAATGCCTTAAATGTAAATGTAAATGTATTGGTCACACTAGCTCACAGTGCCCAGAGAGTGGGAACATTTCATAAATGATGTAGTGGCAGATTAAGTTAAGGCTTGTACTAGAAGAAGCACAAGTCTGAGATATTAAGTACAGAGGATGGAGTGATGTGTGAAACTGTAACCAAGATACCAAGCATGCTAACTTCAGTAGATATATCTGCAACACAAAACATAGACGTGTTTGGCACAGAGCCAAAACTGTTTTTTTTCTTTCCATTCTGTTGATACTTTCGGTTCATTTTTTAATGTTTTAAGCACAGCTTTAAACATTGAAATCTATAATATTTCAGAATGTCTTTAAGTAGCGTGACCATGAAGGAATCTGAAGAGGTAATAATCATCTGAATTTACAGTTTAAGCATTTACTAACTGTGAAGTGTTTTAATAAAGTGTTCCACTTTAGTTGTAGTTTTTCATTAACAAGGGTCTTTTAATAAGATTTGTATGAGGGTAACGGTTTTAAAAGACATCTGATTCAATTTGCTTTATTTCAGTGGCCCTTTGTGTACGTTGCCTTGAGCAACAGTGGACTTAAACTGGAAATAAATAAGAGACCGCTCCAGTTTCTTCTTAAATCAGCATCTCCACATGTACAGCAGGTTCTTAGTGAGGAACAGAAGGTTGGGTTCTAGCTTTACTGGCAGATACAGTGAGCGTCTGGTTCATAAGAACAAGGTCAAGCAGCAAACACACAGGACAACACAGCTACAGACTGGCAGAGGGCCAAAACCACTCTCTACTGACCATGATGAGCGCCACCTCATTCAACCGTCACTTAACCACCGTAGATGACCTCTGTGACCTACAGAAAGACTGACCAGCGGTGGCTGGGGTGAAATGCACAGCGAGCATGGTTCAAAAAACAGGTTTCTGGAGGCGTCATTAGCTATTTTCTAAGTAAACAGATCTAAAATACAATATTTGATCTGGAATTTGGGAGACGTGTTTCCAGTAGTGTATAGAATAAAACAGAACTGCTCATTTTGGTCAAACGCAAACCCAGAAACTGTACAACTCGAGAAACTGATCATTTTGAGGTGGTCTCTTAAATTTTTCCAGAGCTGTATGATGTAAATAGTTGAAAAAAAACAGTAACAACATAAATTCTTGTAATTTAAATACTAAAAATGGTTAAAAAAGAATCAGTTTCAATCCTTTTTCATTTGTTACTATGTTACATTGTTTTGAAATAATGTTTTCAATGAACCAGAATCATCTATCGAAATCTACTGCTGAGATTAGTAAAACATACTGCATACTGACTGCTTCATAAAAGAATCAACTGGACTGAATCCTTCTGTTGTTGCAGTGTTGCTTCTAGGCAACCTACATTTGCCCACATTTACATGATACTGAATAATTCAAGAAACAACATCCACCAAGAGATATGATGTCCAAGTACATCATTTCCCAAGCTTATTGCAGGTTTATTCTGACTCCCCCCTTCGTAATAAAGCCTTTCATTGTCATTAAACGTGTTAAATGTCTTTTCAAAGTGAGGAAAATTGGGTTGTTGCCCTGAAGCAACACTATGTAATATATGCTCAACATTTACCTGATTAGTCAACAAACAGTATAATAAGTTACACGATTATACATCACATAAATACATTTACACAGCATTTCTGAGTTTGTTTACAGACAACGTACATTAACCAAGCCATAATTAGTTGTTTGCTAAACAAAGCGCATAGTTTGTTCAGCTTTGAGTCTCTGCACTTGCCTCTGTGCTGCATTGCGTCTGCACTTCATTTGTCGTGGTGTAATAAAGTGTCCTGTCAGACAAGTCCATTTGTGTCCCTCAAAATATAGCTTTGATTAAACATCACTTGATTTCATCGATTTCATTGATTTCACTGTGGTGCTCAATTCAGTTTGTTGAACTTGAAGCTACTTTTTATTAGTGGATAGCAATATGAGTTGAAATTGTTCTTTGAGAGGATTTTTTTTAATAAGGAAGCTGTGGAAATGACTGCTATATGAGCATTTTGGTGTTAGCACAGCGCTCAAAGCGAGATGGGACCAAGAAGCAATGAAGGAGTCATAACTGAAGGATGTAGCAACAACACCGCATGCTGGTGTAGGGGTATGTAATAGTCAGTAGGGAACCTTGAGAGTCTTCTAGACCTTCAGAGAAGTAAACTAGAAAAAAACCTGTTTATTTATATTCATATAATAGAATCATTTGTTTGTTGTTGCAGCGTTTTAGATCTGAAAGTGTTGTAGTTGTAGTAAAACTCTTATTTCATGACATAGCTGTACAGTTTTACATAAAATCTACCACTGGTTAGGCCTCAGATTAACTAGATTAACTAAGATTAACAGAGTGTGTTGATGGACACAACAGATTGTGACGAGCGCTGAGCTAAAATCAAGGCGAGGTTTATTTAACAGGTTTGTAATCAAACACAGCAGCAACAAGAGCAAGGCAGACATAACAGAAGGGCAAGACAGGGTCAGAGTCAAGAAACAAGCGGACGTTAAAACCAGGCAAACAATCAGAACAGCAAAGGTACCAAAAGGGCAAAGACAAAAGAGTAAATCAGCGAATCAGAATAAAGTCAAAACCAGAGTAACAAACAAGAGTAATAGCAGAGAGAACCGCTCAGTAAGCACAGAGTGGCAATACTTCACAACAGGTCAGTGGGAGAGAGGAGTATTTATACAAACAGACTAAATTAACAACAATACTCGGGAGACTCGGATCTAGGAAACGGAACAGGATTGGGAGATGGTGGACATGTGAAAGTGACGTCATCGGGTGGTGGGTTATGGGAAATGGAGTCCGGGAGATCGGGGGTGAGAAGAGAGCCAGCAGGCGTGACACAGAGGAACCAACCAATCACACTTGATTTCCAGTGAGACCAATTTGTAGGAGAAAAAAAAGTTCTAGCTGGAAGTTGTAGCCATATCAATGACTGTGAATATGAGACTCGTCATTGCTGCGTGATGCTACGCCATTCATTCATTCATTTACTCCTGACCAGTTGCTGGCCTACACCTGTCTTTAAAATGACTTGACTTACCTACCTGTCCTGCTGGATTCAAGTGCAGACATTTCGAAATTCCCCTCCTGGGGTCCAGAGAGTGGGCTACCATCTCAATCATGGATCGCAGGATTTGCTAAGGCAAAGTCCTTATAGGAAAGTCTGTTCACGCTATCTTTGCAACCGTGCTGTGCAGTTATTTCCAGCCATCAACAATCTGAAGGGTCAACAGTCTCCTCTCTCTGAAGGGTGAGAGACCAAACTACGCAACATTACAATTAAGATTTTATCACTGATATCACACCACTTCGGTTTGCAGTCTTTTGGCTCTGTAACGCTTAAAAACAGGATTTTTTTGTGCTTGTGCAGATCTCCACAACAAGGGAAACTTTCCCCGCTAGCACCACAATACCACTGACCTATCGCCGTTCGTGATTGAACATGCAAGCTGATTGGCTCATCTTCTTGAAAGGCAGGGTCTTTCTTCATAAACGAACGCCTTGTTAAGCATTATGAGCTTTCCTATTCATATTTCAACCAGTGGCCGGTTTCCTCCAAGATCTTGACCAAGGAAAGACTCTTTTCTATTGATCTGCTATCTAGTAAAATCTCACTGAGGACTAAAAACTATCTTCCTTCACTTCTGTCTCCTGAGTCTTTGTGAACCATTTTTCAGGTGTCCCTATGCCAGGTGGCAGCTTTGTGCCAGGACTCAAAACTGACGTATACAAGGTTACATAGGTGTTGATGTTCATTAAAAATGTATATGGAATGTTTTTTACAAGCTTCACATTTCTATGTTTAATGGTTTAAGCTGGTCTTAGCTGGTTTAAGACGGTATGGTGCTGGTCTGGTGCTGGTTTAGATGTCACCCAGCTTGATCATGCTGGTTGGCCAGCATACCAGCTTCCAAAACACAACATATGCTGGTTTTGCTGGTGACCAGCATGTTAACTACCATTGCTGTAGGCCAGCAGACCAGCGTCCAAAACACAACATATCGTCACTGTCCAAAGAAAAACAAGTATCTCCAAAATGGCAACTTTACAGGAGAGGCCAAAAACCCTCTTTAATTATAATGTAAGTCAATGGAACCAGACGTCTTTCCAAGCAGTTTCGGGCCATTTCTGTTGGTCCATTCATCATGAAATTCTCACACTGTGTAAACAGCAGCTGCTGTGATCAAATGATGCATAAAAGTAAAAATCGACAAAAATGGAGATACATGTGTTTTATTGGACAGGGACGATCTGCTAGTTTTGCTGGTGACCAGCATATTGACTTCCATTGCTGTAGGCCAGCAGACCAGCTTCCAAAACACAACATATGCTGGTGACCAGCATGTTAACTTTCATTGCTGCTGACCAGCAGACCAGCGTCCAAAACACAACATATGCTGGTTTTGCTGGTGACCAGCATGTTAACTTCCATTGCTGCTGACCAGCAGACCAGTTTCCAAAACACAACATATGCTGGTGACCAGCCTGGTCTACGCTGGGTTTTCTATCAGCAAAATCCTGTTGTACCAGTGTAGCATTGATCCAGCCAGTAGTAATTGCTATTGTGATGGGGAAAGAACCATTTTTCTTTGGAGAGAGCAGCCAAATGTCCCCACAACCACTAAATGTTTTTTATCACCCTAGTGAGATTCGGTCCCCACAAAGACATACATACTGAAGTGCTAATTATTCCGATGGGATTTGTTCAGTGTGTTAACACCTGAATTGCCCACTGAACACGTAAACTGAAGTGTGCTGCTGACCGGGGCCCAATTCCATGTATGCTTTCAACATAAAGCAAAGGTTAGACGCTCGCCCTGCTCCGTTCAAGCAGCATTAAGAGGTTATGACAAATCGGTCAGGGTCAGTACACAAGAGCCCCTCACCGACATCGCCATTGCACTGCTGCTCTTTCTATAACTGCCTTGCTGTGCTCCCTCCATCCATCAGCTCTTTGGTCGATTTTTTAAAACAATCTGAGAAACGTAACTCACAACAACTGTGACTTTAATAACACAGCAGGCTGCGGGAAGGTGAAGCAATAGGAGGTGCAGCACTGAGGTTGGTGGGCTGATTGGGGGAGTCATTTGAATGTAATTAATATGCATAAGATCCAGATGCTTGGCATCAGTGTGTAATAAAAGAATACATGTCAGGTTAAAAAAAACATAAGTCCTTCGGTCTGATGGATAGCATGAAGCACTACTTGCAGTAAACGCTGTGAAAGAGGCAACTTGACACTGTTAACTAGCATGGAACAGGTATAGGGTGGCGGTTTTAGGCCGGACAGTCCGTTTTTTCAACTCCCAGTCCTCCGTCCGGCTCAATACATGGACGGATGCCTATTAGTCCTCTTTTCGGGATTAACTATTTAAAATGTTCACTCGCCAACAGTATTATGTGTACCATTGGCTCACGTCCGTGTCAAAAGACATGCCTTGGATTTCATTGGTTTACCAAGGTCATGTGACCTCGTGACTCAGCCCTCTAAATGCTAGTCAATTAGTAAGCTCCCATCTGACTAAGTATCGTAACTGACTTCCCCGCCCCCTCCGCCCCCCTTTATGATGTCCTCCTTTTGGGGGCGGGATGTCCTCCTTTATGGGGTTATGAAAGTGGCCACCCTAAACAGGTATGGTAGCTAGCATGCTAGTGAGTATAGCTGAAGTTGCCAGCTAATCTACTGTGAGCTTTGGTAAATTGCCAGCTAATCTACTGGAAGCTTTGTTAAGTTACAATAGCTAGCTATTGTGCTAGCTAGCATACATGCTATACAAGCTACAAACAAGCGAACAAGTTGCTTTGCCCTACTTTCCTTTTAAACGCCTCATTTCCTGTATGTAGCACTTTGTTATTTTCTTCAGAAGGTTTTTCTATAATAAATCACTCATTATTTAATGTTGTGTTGAACATGAAAAGGTTTGGTGTGGTGTATGTTATTGTACCAAACGTTCTGAATATCTCTGTTATGAGACTGACCCCAAAAAACAAGGATATGAAGAACCGGTCTGCTGGCTTGATAAGGTTGGCACCTCGCTAACTGTTTGGCATTGTTGGTCCATCTCTGGAGAGTATTGTCCTGCGTACAAACTCGTTTTCAATCAGATTTGAAATGTATATATTTTTTATTTTATATAATTTTAGACCATAATTTAAGAACAAACAGCTAAAAGTAGAAATAATTAATTGCCTGATATAAAACAATTAGGTTTTATAAGCTTTTTATAAGCCCTTTGATTAAACTTTTGAGCCAACAGCAGTCCGCTATCCTCTTGCTCTCAGGGAAAAGGCCATTTTAACCTGCTTTACATGTGGTTTTTCTGACTTCACGAAGTTTCAGAGACGCCAAGTCCTCTCCTCAGACATGTTATACTGCCATTTGAAAAACTCTGCCAGAAAGTGAAGAACTTGCAACCAAATCTTTTGTAGCTAGCATTGGTAGTCCAGGTGAATAAGCAGGCCACCAGCCAACCCTGGGATCAGAACGGGACCACTGCTACCTTGTCTGTGGATAATTCTTGGTACCTTTCGGAGCCAGAGAGTCCCAGCCAAGACCTTCTGGGTGCTGTCGATAGTACAGACTACTAAGAATAATCTATTTCTGCTGTACAGATGAAATAGCCGTACGCGTCTGAGCTAGGAAAAACTAGAATCTGCACCTCTGCAGAACCCACTGTACCTTCCCTCTCTTGTTTCATGGTGGGCCAGATGGACTGGATGGCATTTGTGAAACTTCTGGGACTGAAATGGAGGCTGAAATCAGAGATTTAGATGTACACAGTCATTCAGAGTGGTTTGATGTGCAATAGTTCACAGTAGAGGAGCTAGTTCAGATTTCTTCTGGAGATAGCAGGCTAGTTTAGCTGATTCCTGTAAGATCTGAATGCCTGTAAATCTATACAAAATTACTAAAACACAGACGTTTTGTGATGTATGTGAGGTATATGAGCACATTCAGCAGGAGGCATCCGTCTTCTAATGAGCAAAAATGTGAAAAATTCAAAAACATTTGTCGTTTAATAAGTGCAGGAGATCTGTAATCTGAGAAACTTTACATATATGTGCTTCTTTATAATAGTACACCTTCATAACGGAAAAAGGAAATATTTAAGCGATGACTGATTGGCATTAATAATAGGCCAATGGTGCAGAGGAAACATTCCCCACACCATCACACCACCTCCACCACACTAGGCTGCTCACACAAAGCAGGTTGGGTCCATGGATTTATGCTGTTGGTGCCAAATTTTCACCCCACCGTCTGTGCGCTTCAGCTGAAATGGAGATTCCTCAGACCAGGCTGGTGGAACCTGTGGTGGTCTTCTGCTGTTGTTGCCCCTCAAGGTTGGATGTGTTGTGCATTCTGACAGAGTGGTTGTCTGAGTAGCCTTTCTGTCAGCTGGAACCAGTCTGGCCATTCTCCACTGACCCCTCTCATCAACAAGGTTCTGTATTGCTCCATTCTTAGGCACCGCTAGAGACCGCTGTGTGTGAAAATCCAGGAAGATCAGCAGTTATAGGAATATTCTGGCTACACTGACCACCAGAAAAGTTGGGGTTTGTTGACCTTGGGTAGCAGACATATTCAGCTGCTTCACACATTCATGCAGAAGAACAGGAGACATTTGGTTTGCTGGCAACACACTGCACCTTGACCGTGTTATTGAAAGTTGAAGGCCACGCGGTCCATTAAAGACATAAATAACTGGAAAGTCTGTTTTCAATACAACATTACATACAGCAAATAATACCTGCCTTTGAGGCGGTTTAGGGATAATTGTACTTTATGCTGAAAAGCTCTCGAGAGTGGCCATGGTTGCTGCGGCAACCCAGCGCACTCACTTAGTTTGCACATTCTGCTCTCTGGCCTTTAATTATCGAGAGCGGGAATCGTTACAGGAACATCTTTCTCAAGGACGGTCTTGAATTGGACTGGCCTTCACAGGATTCCATCGTGGCACTGTGAAGTCTTTTCTCTTCCGTGCTCGATTTTTAGCCTGGCCTCTGCAAATTTCTCTGTTCGAGTGGGCTGAGATCAGTTTGTGCTTCCACTCACTGGCCACTTTATCAGAAACACACACCATATATTTAAGCTTACTGGCCACTTTATTAGAAACACACCCCCTGTACTTCCACTCACTGGCAACTTTATCAGAAACACCCACCATGTGCTTCCACTCACTGGCCACCTTATTAGAAACATGCACCTTGTGCTTCCATCCCTAGCCACTTTATTAGAAACACCACCTTGTGCTTCAGCTCACTGGCCACTTTATTTGAAACATGCACCTTGTGGTTCCACTCACTGGCCAACAGGGAGTATAAATACACAAAGGCTAACCATGAACACCTGGGAAGGGGCAGAGCTACAAACTAGGGACAGGTGAGGGGCATGACAAGAGGGCGGAGACAGGAGGAGCTATAAACCAAAACAAACAGAAGCACATGGAACAGGAAAACAAAAGGCACATGGATCCTAATTCTGCTCTTGCTCTCGTTGGAGGTGGTCGCATTTTCCTTCTCTCCCTCTCCTCTCTTATCATTCCTGCTTGGCTTCTTCTGTCTCGTCTGGCATTGCTATTCCCTAGAGACTCTCTTCACACTGCTCTTCAAACCAAAAGAATGGATTTGATTAAATGGTCTCTCAATGCAGTTGACACCATCTTCTCGACGAGAAGCCTGGGTTCAGGGAAACCTGTCTGTCCTGATGGAATGTTTGCAGCTGGCTACACGGAGGACGCGTGGGAGAGGTGGCGGATCGTGTGCCTAGCGACTCTTTCCGTGGAGGACATCGAAGACGTCTACCTTTTTGGCACAATGATCGCAGGGTTTTTGCTGATTGGATTAGGCATTGCCTTGGTGTATCGTGAAATTAAAGTTGTGGGGACGGCTGTCAAAGGCCCCCAAAAGCTGCCCGACATGATTGACGCGGTAGGCAGAGCTGTCGGCACTCAGACCGTGACTTTTAACCGCCTCATGGAAAGCATCTCGGAGAAGCTACCAGCTTTGCAAAGGAGTGTGGAGAAAATTGAGACCATGATGGACAATAGTGAGTGATCGCGCTAAACTGGTCAGCGGTCACTCGCCCAAACAACTAGAGTTTAATCTGCTTTCGGTTCCCGCCTTATCAGCACTTGGCCTTGTGGATGATAGGGAACATTCCTCCAAAGAACACTGTGACTTGAATCTCTCCCTGTTTACCTGGATGCTGGATGTGTCTCTGACTGGGAACTGTTTAGGGTGTCTCCATGGCAAACTGATTGTTGCCAGGCAGTGAGACTTTCACCCCCCCCCCCCTTCCGTACCCTTTCCCACGCCTTCATTGCTTGGTCTTTTTGTGTATTGTTTGTGCCAATGTGCTGAGGTTTTTTTGATGTTCCTACACTGTGCTCTTCTAGGGCACAGTCTGGGGGTATGCTTTTTTTCCCCTCTTCTTCCCCTTTGTATCCTTTCTTATTGGAGAAATGATGGCGGCGCGTGTTCCACGCAGCGGCTTCCTGTCTTCCTGTCCTGTCTTGTTTCCCCCCTTGTATGTTATTGTGTGTTTGGATGGGTTGATGGCAAATTTCGCCGGTACTTGTGACCGTGTGACAATAAAGGCAATTCTGATTCTGA
>CM067487.1:6510070-6560166 GCA_034552555.1 Semaprochilodus insignis | reverse complement strand
CCATCATTCCCTCATTCTCATTTCTTTCTCCCACTCTCTCCATCATTCCCTCATTCTCATTTCTTTCTCCCTCGTTCTCGCCATCATTCCCTCATTCTCATTTCTTTCTCCCACTCTCTCCATTATTCCCTAATTCTCATTCTCTTTCTCTCTGTCCTCTCTGTCTCCCTCCATCATTCCCTCATTCTTATTTTTCTTCCTCTCTCTCTCTCTCCCCATCATTCCATCATGCTCATTCTTTGTCTCTATGTCGTCTGTCTCCCTCCATCAATCACTCATTCTCAATTCTTTTTCTCTGTCCTCTGTCTCCCTCCATCATTCCCTCATTCTCATTTATTTTTCTCTATCCTCTGTCTCCCTCCATCATTCCCTCATTCTCATTTCTTTTTCTCTGTCCTCTGTCTCCCTCCATTATTCCCTCATTCTCATTCCTTCCCCCCTCATCATTCCCTCATTCTCATTTCTTTCTTCCTCCCTCTCTCCATCATTCCCTCATTCTTATTTCTTTCTACCCTCTCTCCACCATTCCCTCATTCTCATTTTCTCTCTCTCTCTGTCCTCTCTATCTCCCTCCACTCTCTATTTCTCTTTCTTATCTCTGCTTTTTCCTTACTCTGTCTCTGTATCTCCTTTTGCCTGTCTCTCTGTTTCTCTGTCTTACCTTGTCTCTCTTCTCTCTTTATTTCTCTCTCTCTTCTCATTTTATTTCTGGCTCTTGCTCCTTGTCTTATTCTTCTTTCTGTATTTGTCTCTACCTTTCTCTCTATATATTTCTCTCCTCGCTCTTCACTCCTCACTCTCTCTCTTTCTCTCTCTCTTTCTGTCTCTGTAGACAAGCTAATTGGATTTCTTGAGCCTTCACCACAAACCACCACTCCTTAAAGTTCAACTCTCTCCACTTTATTACAGTTTAGAGTGAGAACACCAGAGAGAGAGAGAGAGAGAGAGAGGGAAAGCAGGGCAGCTGGAGGGATTTCGGTGGAAATGAATTAGGAGAGGTCCGGTGAGTCACTCCCCTGTTACGGCCTGACCTCGGCCCGCTCAGAGCCTGTGGGACAAAGTGTCAGCATATTCATCCCTATCAGCGGTTAACAATCCCCTTTGACTCAAATGATCTGCTCCCGTCTTTCAGGCTGAAGGGAAAGAAGAGGGAGCGCACAAATAAAAAGAGTAGAATGTTCCCATGGAAACCCATTTTTTAACTGCACACTAATTGCTACCAATTACTTCAAGTGCAGGAATGGAAAAATTCTGGTGATCTGCGGTTAAATAGCGTCTTTGTGTGGACTGTATGTGCGGGAGCCTTCGTTTGCAGCTGTCACACATTTCACCACAGTGAACTCACACAATCACATCCAGTCTGGAGCGCTTCACTGCAGCCCCGCCTACTTACAGAAGCCCTTCTCAACGTACAGACACCCACATACACAGCTCTAATAGAACACACCAGGTACTGATGTTGGAACATTGCTGTGGGGATTTGCTTGAGCATTAATGAGGTCAGGTACTGATGTTGAAATGTTGCTGTGAGGATTTGATTGAGCGTTAGTGATGTCAGGTACTGATGGAACATTGCTGTGAGGATTTGATTGAGCATTAGCGAGGTCAGGTACTGATGTTGGAACACTGCTGTGAGGATTTGATTGAGCATTAGCGAGGTCAGGTACTGATGTTGGAACATTGCTGTAAGGATTTGAATGAGCGTTAGTGAGGTCAGGTACTGATGTTGGAACATTGCTGTGAGGATTTGATTAAGTATTAGTGAGGTCAGGTACTGATGTTGGAACATTACTGTGAGGATTTGATTAAGTATTAGTGAGGTCAGGTACTGATGTTGGAACATTGCTGTGAGGATTTGCCTGAGCATTAATGAGGTCAGGTACTGATGTTGGAACATTGCTGTGAGGATTTGACTGAGCATTAGAGAGGTCAGGTACTGATGATGGAACATTGCTGTGAGGATTTGATTGAGCATTAGCAAGGCAGGTACTGATGCTGGAACATTGCTGCAAGGATTTGATTGAGCATCAGTGAGGTCAGGTGCTGATGTTGGAACATTGCTGCAAGGATTTGATTGAGCATCAGTGAGGTCAGGTACTGGTTGGAGCTCCATCACAAACGTAGTTCCACTGCTCCACAGCCTGAAGCTGGGGTGCTTTATACCCCTTTAGAACTTGCATGATGCTGGATGGTGCAGCATCTCCAGAGCATCCCATTCCTTTGGTCAGGGCTTTTCTATGGGGATTATACAAGCTGACCGCTGCTTGTATCAGGAACGGGTGACTATAAAATAGCCAAATTCACCCATTAGAAGGGCTGTCTGGATGCCTTCATACACAGATTTCTGTTGACATTAGTCAGTCAAATCAAAGTTTATTTATACAGTGTCTTTTACATCAGAAGCTGTCACAATACGACTTGATAGAAAATCTGGGTCCGTGCCCCTAATGAGCAAGCCAAAAACTCCTTTAGAGCATGAGCAAGGAATCTTGAGAGGAACCAAGACTCAAAAGGGGACAAAACAATTACATGAGAAGAGCAAAATGAACATTCAGCATCTAAGCTGCTCATCCTCCTGGGTTGCAGGGGGTGCCTGGAGCCTATCCCAGTGCTCACTGGGCAGAAGGCTCATATAGCGAACCTGACTCGGTCATGCTGATTCCTCCTCTACAACATCCGGAGGATTCGACCCTTCCTCTCTCAGGAGGCCACCCAGCTGCTGGTCCAGTCTCTGGTCATCTCAAGGCTAGACTACTGCAGCTCGCTCCTGGCTGGTCTTCCTCTACGGGCCATCAGGCCCCTGCAACTGATCCAGAATGCAGCAGCTCGACTCGTCTTCAATCTTCCAAAGTTCACCCACGTGACTCCACTGCTGCGCTCCCTTCATTGGCTTCCTGTAGCTGCACCCGCATCAGATTTAAAACTCTGACGCTCGCCTACAAAGCCAAGAATGGACCAGCCCCTCCCTACCTTATGGCAATGGTGAAGAGTCGATCTGTACCTCGAGCCCTTCGCGCTTCAAGCACAGCTAGACTCGAACCACCATCCCTGAAGTCTCATGGAAGGCAAACGACCAGACTCTTCTCTGTCCTGGCTCCCAGATGGTGGAATGAACTCCCACTGGGCGTCCGAACAGTGGAGTCTCTCACCGTCTTCAAACGCAGACTGAAGACCCATTTCTTTGTAATGCACTTAAGTGAGTAAGCACTAGTAGAGGTGTAAGTTGTGTGTATGTACTTGTGTTGTGATGCACTTATAATGACCTTTTCTTTTCTATAGGTGTGAGCACTAGGCTAGGGTTGCCAGGTAGTGCTCTTTTTGCTCTATATATGTGTGTGTATTGATCTATCTAGGTATCAGCACTGGCCCCCTGGTCGGGCAGTGTCCGAGCTCATGGTGAGTTTTAGGCTCTAAACTTCCTGTACTAGCTGGAATATTATCCAATGGAACACTAAGCACGGTTGTAAGTCGCTCTGGATAAGAGCGTCTGCTAAATGCCTTAAATGTAAATGTAAATGTAAGAAGGCAGGAAACATAGTGGAGAGGTCACCAGTCCGTCACAAGTCAGACACATAGACACACACATTTACACCTAGGGGGCAATTTAGTATCTCTGATTCACCTGACTGCATGTCTTTGGACTGTGGAAGGAAACCCAAGCCCTTTGAACCCAGACCGTTCTTGCTGTGAGGCAATAGGGCTACCCCTTGCACCACCATGCCACCCCAGAATATGAACAATGAAGATTTTAGAAATGATATACAGGACTGAATATAGAAAAAAGGAAAAAGGAATGCAGCCTGTGTGATACATAGAGTCCTATCAGAGTAACAGTGAGAAGCGGATCTATAAAAATCAGTCAGTGTAAACAGCGAGAATCTCTGACTGCTGTTAGGAGTGTATCACAGCCATGAACATCATTGACGTACTGGTAGCAGCCTACAGTGATGACCTACGAGGAGAGGAGCTCAGTGTATTGAGATGCATTGGAAGAAAGGTGGTTGATACGGTGTCCCAGGTGGACACTATGTTGTGTAATGGTGGGTTCATCTGGAATTCAACAACTTTCTATAACTGACTTTCTGTCTGACTCCCTGGGCTCAAGCCTCCAGCAGCACACCTAAATCTATACAGTCCGGCTGAATGAGTCAAACTGGCTCAACTGGCATTGCACATCTACATGCAAACCGAATAGACTAAACCAAACGATGCAAACAGAACCTGCACCCGCCACCAGCACTGCTCATTTAAGCCACATTCAAAAGGAAGCCAGATATCTCTGCCTGTCAGGATTGTTGTTTCTTCGTCTCTTTGTGTTCCGTCAAACGTCTGTCTTTACGCAGGTCATCGGCCTTGCCTCTTTTAACTCGGGCTTTAGGAGGCATGTTTCGGCCGTCATGTTTGTCAGCTCCAGCTTCTTCCTCTGTGACAACAGATAGAAGTGGCACCTCAATAAGCGGGCGGCGGCGGCATCGCTTCTTATCAAGGGCCTGTAGATCCTAATCAAAAAATTGCATCACACATTTCGCCCTGCCTTATCGTTTCCCACCGAGTTTATTTTTCATATTTAAAAGCTGCGTCCAAACCTGGGCCGCCATCTGCTCAGCGGGGCGGTGTTATAAACCAGCAACTAGGTTTTTTTTAATTTCATAATTTAGTTCCCTTTAAGTATCGCGGCCGCCTCACGAAAGCTAATGTGGGAGATTTTTCAAAAGAACGACACCACGGAGTCATTTCCATTTAAAGAGAGCCTCAGCAGTAGACTCAGGACAGAGAGAGCACTTAATCATGTCGGGGCCGGGCGGTGATCAAGCTGGCTTTTTTAAAGTGTGCTGGTAATTGTGCTTTCCACGTGCGATGGCCTGGTCTCTGTCGTTTTCCCTTTCAGAGCTCATTAGAGGACACAGTAGTACAAATCAACACACTGTGAAAAGCTATGGATTAAATTTAGTCTCAGAGCCTGCAAGGCCTACAGAGAAGGACTACTGATTTCAATGAAATGATAAAAATACACCTGTGATTTTAATAGAGTCACTGGGTCGCACTGATCAACAGCGTGGGGGCTCACTGATAGGTGGTGCTGATAAAAAGGAGGGGGCAAACCAGAGAAACAAGAACGACAGCAACTATGATGGCTAAAAACTGCACACACCACAGACAGCAAGCACATATCGCTCTGGTAGCTTCATCTGGGGAGCGTTTTCCAAAACCATAGCTGCTAACTATGTTAGCAACTTACATTATTGGAACAATACAGTTGCAATGCAAGTGTTTACCAAAACCATGGTTGGAACTATGAAGATAACTACATTGGGAACTTACATAGACCGAACCATCATTAAGTGACACAGGTGATTCCCAAACCCATAGTTCCACCGAATGTGTGCCAACACTGTCACTAAGTTGTGTAGCTAGAACTACAGTAGGGTGGCCACACGTCTGGCTTTAGGCCGGACAGTCCAGTTTTTCTTTTTTTTTTTTTTGATCAAATATTTATTGTCATTTAAAGGGACAGAAAGAGAAAACAATCAATCAATATTCCACCCTGCAACCCCGTCCCCACAATCCCACCCCACGACCCTCCCTCCCATACCCCTCCCCATGGCACCCCACGCCACCTTCAAATGGCCAGATTAACATGAAGGAAAGTAAATACAATACAGTCGTAGAATAACTGAAGGTAAATAGATGCAATAAGAATATTAATAATGATGATAATAATAATAAACAATGAGCGGAGCTTGGATCAGAGTTCAGAGTAGTTCAGCAAACTTATCAACAGCATTTTCCCAGGCCTTTAACGTGCTTCCTTTAGCACCATGGATACGAGCAGTCGACAATTCCAAGTTACAGTCCGGTTTTTCAACTCCCAGTCCTCTGTCTGGGGCAATACCTGGACGGACGCCTATTAGTCCTTTTTTCGGGATGAACTATTTAAAATGTTCGCTCGCCAACAATATTATGTGTGCCATTGGCTCACGTCCGTGTCAAAAGAAATGCCTTGCATTTCATTAGTAGTATTAATCAGCTGACTGGGAAAAGCCACACTCAATTCTAATAGTGTGCAATCCAGTAGAACAGGTCTATTTAGGTCTATTTTCTAAAGATCTCAATGGCTTTAAACGTTCATGAAATTTCCGCCCTGCTAAATCTGCCCCTGTCAACCGTAAGTGTTATTAAGTGTTATTAAGTGTTATAGCAGTATACCATGCAAACTCATTTGTTCACACTACCAGCCAAATCCAATTTTTGGCATGTCTAGTTTGTATATAGTTTGATTTTTGATAGTCTGGACACATAAAATCAGATTCCTGCATTCCTGCGGATCCAAACCACAGTGGGTTTGGGTGGGTTGAAATGTTTGGTGTCTCAGTTTGGACACTCTGGCCGCTCAAATCGGATTTCAGTGTCTTGTTTTGGGTCATTTCTTTAAATTCACCTCCTTTTATCCGAATTTACTGGGAAAATCCCAAATCTAGGAACCCTGCAATATGGAGAAAGTGAACCAGTGACTGAAAAAAGCATGACAAAAATATACAATCCCTACTGTTAACATGGTTCTGCTATAGCAACTGTGTTCAGACTGTTCTGTGCAGTTTCACTACCTTATATCGAGCTCTGAGACTGGGGGCGGTGTTAGCCCCCTCTCCCACCTTTTTAGTTTTGGTTCCAAAGTATGCAACCTTCCAGGCTGTCCAGTTCTAATGACTGCTTGAATGGTGTCCTGTGACCACAAAGCATAGCAAACCATGGCATTTATGGGTGAAAGGCAAACAAAAGAGCCTTAAAAAGCCTCTGCCTTGTTGAAAGAGCCCTTGCGGCTGTTGAAATGTGCTGTATTTAATTGCCCCCATCAGAACTTCAGAAAGTTCTTTTCATAAGGAAAAAGCTTTCTGTGGTGAACAAAAGTCGTTAGTAATGAAACAAGCCTGAGTGCATTCTAAGAGTTCCACAGGGCTGGAATGAAATCAAGGACAGAATGCACTCAGGAGGGTGACATATCGTGACACACAGCTTTATGGCACAGGCAGTGCTGTGTGCATAGCTGTCTTTTAAACACAGATCTTCAGCGCCACCCCCTATTTACCCAGTAACCCAATGTTTAATGCCTGAAGTATACTTCTTTAGTTACACCATGAAGCTATTAAACTGAGCAAATGAGGAGTCAACATACAGGTAGGAGTTGGAGCAGCTTAAGGTACAGCTGAGAAGATCATTAAGGTGTCTTTACCCACCATAGACACATCCTACCGCATCAGCAAGGTCACCAGCATTGTGGATTGACCCAGCATTTTCCTACCCCGTCATGGACTCATCCACCCTGCTGCCATGCTGGAGGATCCGTTCCACCACCTCCTGACATCGCAATCTTCTTCCCCAAGGTGGTCAGACTACTGAACACACTGATAACACCCAACTATGGAGGTAACTACGTTGGTAACTTACAAAGCCAGAACCATCATTAAGCGACACAGGTGATTCCCGAAGCCATAGTTCCACCAAACGTTTGCAAACACTGTCATCAAGTTGTGCAGTTAGAACTACAGTAGGGTGGCCGCATGTTCGGTTTTAGGCCGGACCGTCCGGTTTGTCAACTCCCAGTCCTCCGTCCGGTGCAATACCTACACCTATTAGTCCTCTTTTCGGGATGAACTATTTAAAATGTTCACTCGCCAACAATATTATGTGTGCCATTGGCTCATGTCCGTGTCAAAAGAAATGCCTTGCATTTCATTGGCTTAAGAAGGTCATGTGATGTTGTGACTTGCCTACTGGCTAACTGCAGGTCAGCACTCTCTCTAAATGCTAGTCAGTTAGTAAGCTCCCGTCTGACTCACGAATGTCATCCATTCCACCCAATTTGGTGAGTAAAGCAATCGTGTATGTGTTATGTAGGTGAGGTTATGATTTTACTTCTGTTCTGGTATCGTGCTGAGAAAATCATCAGGGTGTCTTTACCCACCATAGACACATCCTACCGCATCAGCAAGGTCACCAGCATGGTGAATTGACCCAGCATTTTCCCACCCCTGTCATGGACTCATCCATCCTGCTGCCATGCTGGAGGATCCGTTCCACCACCTCCTGACTTCGCAATCTTCTTCCCCAAGGTGGTCAGACTACTGAACACACTGATAACAACCAACATACAGCTGGACTATTCTAGACCTCTTCCAACTCCCACCAGAGCCTGAGCAGACACCCCGTTGCCATCACTTCACACCTGCCCTTTAAGTTCTGAACTATCTGAATCTGCTATGAGACCGTGTCGCCCTCATTCTGCCTTTTGGCCACCACGATCAAATGTAAGGAATAGCACATAGGGCTCGCTGCCTTGCATTGTCTCTCATGGCTGTCCGTCTTCTGCTGCCATATCCGATGACTCTCGTCAGCACATTTCGGGCACCCCCTTCTTGGAGCCACATTTGCGGTTCTCAGTGATGCCCGAGGGATGGGTGCCTGGGACAGGCCTCAACATTTCTGTACAGTTGTCCAGCTGTACATTTACATTTATGGCATTTAGCAGACGGTCTTATCCAGAACGAATTGCAACCGTGCTTAGTGTTCCGTCACATAATGTTTCCTAGCTAGTAAAAGATGGTTAAAGTCTGAAACTCGCTTTTGATCTGTTAGTACTTATTCTCTGTTTGGAGGCCATGAGAAAGTCTCGAGGTACAGATCGACTCTTAACCTTTGCCATAAGGTAGGGAGGGGCTGTCCATTCTTGGCTTTGTAAGCAAGCATGAGAGTTTTCAATCTAATGCCGGCAGCTACAGGAAGCCAGTGAAGTGAGCGCAGCAGTGGACCTGGGACGATTGAAGACAAGCTGAGCTGCAGCATTCTGGATCAGTTGAAGGGCCTGATGGCCTGCAGAGGAAGACCAGCCAGGAGCGAGTTGCAGTAGTTAAGCTTTGAAATGACAAGAGACTGGACTAGCAACGTAAAGAGAAAAGAGCAGACAACAGAAGAGGACCCAGCACAGAGCCCTGAGGGACACCGGTGGAGAGTCTGCATGGAGTAGATGTGGATCCTTTCCTTGCTACCTGGTAATGGCGGTCCTCCAGATAGGACTCAAACCACTTCCATGCGGTGCCCATGTTTCCAAGATTGGTGAGGACCGACAAGAGGATCTTGTGTTTCAGTGTGTCGAAGGCTACAGAGAGGTCCCTTGGCTGATTTTGCTGCCTTGCTGTACAGTTGACGATATTTGGACTTTAATTAAATTCTTTAATCACTTTAATCACTAGCATGCTGCTAAATGCCAGTCCATGTGTATATACGTTTGTGGGTATATATTCCTATACACTGTTTTGTTGTCCTGTTTCACAGTGTAGTACGTCTGAATTCTACGTAGTCCTGAACATTGTGCTGCTGTTGTGTATTTGGGGCCTGAAGAGCGTCATTTCGTTCCAAGTTTACTGAGGAACAAAAATAAAAACAACTCAACTTCACTTTTGAAGAGCAGGGCCCAGAACCTGCTGTCGCCTCTTTGCTAGCTCAGACTATCAATGTTATGACTGATTGTAATTTGTTATTAATTTATTTTCTAGCAGAGTGTGAATAATATCCTCTTTTATCTTTGGCATTCTTTCCTGCAGAACGTTTCAGTCACCATCTGCCAATGTTGTCTAGAGGGGGGTGGAAAGCTGCACATACTTGATGCATCTCAAACATTTGCGCTCACCTGAAAGAAGTGATCACATATTATTGCATGTACAGGCATTGCGGAATACGCATCCGGAGGGGAACAGTAAAGCCCGTGTGCCTGCGGTTCTGCATATTCTTAGGTCCACATGAGCAATAAAGGATGAAGCTAACTGTATGCATTGTTCATTAGCATTGCTTGTACTTCATCCTTCATTCAGTGTTTGCAGTTCATGTAGGCAAAGATGACTGAGCACTAATTAAACCGAGCAGGGTTCCTGTCACACTTTAGACCCGGTTGGCTAGAAAGGCTGTGGGCAGGTTGGCTAATGAGAGCTTTTCTGAGCTAAAGAACTACTCTTACATGTCTCTAGGCTACGCAAAGCTGGGGTGCAGCTGAAATGAGAAAGAGGCACTGGTTGTCTGCTTTCTGTGCAATTTAAACACAGTCTTAATAGTAAAAGCTGGCTGCTAACATTGCTAATTAGCCACTACTAATGCATCAATTGACAGTATTCATAGCCAGGATGCATGCACTGCTTTAGTACACAGCGTTTATGTAAAAAGAGAAATGAACAACAGAAGATGATGTGACACAAGAAGCTGATACTGTGTCTCATACAAAGCCATATAGATCTATCTGCCATAGTCCATATGTAATCGTCCCGGTTATCATACACACCTAAATTACAAAGATAATTCACTAAACTAGCTCGACTGTCAGGAGACCTGCTTTCAGTTCCTGGAAGACATCTGTAGGGATGTTTTCCACACCTCTGAAGTTCAGTCTTAGAAGTTGGTTTAGCACTTTCTGCTTTCAACCATCCAAGTAATCCCAAACATATTAATTGAGGCTGAGGACTGGACTCTGGGATGGTCAGTCCATTGCTCTGAGAACCCCACCAGCAGACATCATCCAAAATCTATTGGGAGTTCTTGAACATGCCGTCCTTGCAAGCCGACCCAAGTAGATCACATAAATAGAAGCTTTCTGCGAGGACGAGTGGGTGAAAAGTCCTAAGGCAGGAACAGAAAGACTCCTACCTGGCTACAAAAAGCATTTTCAAGCTGTGAATTCTGATTAAAGGAAGTGCTAGTGGGGTGTTCAGACTTTGTCACATACAAATCACTATTTTATTCTTCTTATTTTATTAAATTAAGCAAATCTATAATATACTCTCTTCGCTTCAAAAATCAACATAGTATGTCTAAAGTGGCCACATGTCCGGTTTTAGGCCGGACCGTCCGTTTTTTCAACTCCCAGTCCTCCGTCTGGTGCAATACCTGGACGGACGCCTATTAGTCCTCTTTTCGGGATGAACTATTTAAAATGTTCACTCGCCATCAATATTATGTGTGCCATTGGCTCATGTCCGTGTCAGAAGACATGCCTTGCATTTCATTGGTTTAACAAGGTTATGTGATATCATGACTGACCAGCTAACCGCAGGTCAGACCTCTAAATGCTAGTCAGTTGGTAAGCTCCCGTCTGACTCATGAATGTCATCCATTCCACCAAATTAGGTGAGTAAAGCAATAATTAGGTTAGGTTATGATTTTAATTCTGTTCTAGTATCGTGCCCGACCCCCCCAACCCCCCCTGCTTCATGATGTCCTCCTTTTTGGGGTTTTGAAAGTAGCCACCCTAAGTATATAATTTGACCAATGGTGCCTGAACATCTGCATACTGTTCTTCTATCTACTGGCAAAGTTTCCTTTCCAAGTGGGGGTTACAAAGCTTTCATCTTTAGGTTGACAGTCATGTGATGAAAGTCTAGTCGACATCAAAAAAACATGGCAGAAGGGAATGCTTTGCAACAAGAGAGCCTAAAAGTCCAGCCAAAGTCAGTGGAACATGGCTTCCAGAGAGTTCCAGAGATATGGACAGTGGAATCTCGCAAATTTGTATCTGCTTAGATGTTATGCTCCTTCTCCAACCATAGATGGCTTTTTATTATAGTCTTCAGGAACCCAGAGATAACAATGCTGAATATCTGATCTCTGAAGCGCTGCAGATCAGCAGAGAAATGGTAGAACAAAGTCAAACTCCACAGGCCAGTAGAGCCATGGGTCGCATTGCTAGCCCTCAGGAAACCAGAGATAAAGACTCTGAAATCACCAGGCTCCACACCTGTTGTCTTCTCTGAGGCATCCATGTTGTTAGATTCATAATCACGTGATCAGTGACTGCTGATTGTGCAAAAAGTGCCTAAAAGTGAAAGTACAAAGAGCACAATTCTACACAGTTCAATACAGAATTACTGTCTATTAACTGTATTTAACATAGTGGGAGAGGGGCGGGATAATAAATGTGGCCTGTACAAAGGTAATGGCACATTTTGTATTGTATATTTTGCTTGTTTTATTTCTAAGTAGCGCCCTCTTATTGGAAGAGATCAGAAAATGTTCCACAAATTCAGACAAAAAAAAGACAGTCGGGTTGACTGAAGACAACTCAAAAGGTTGGATAGAATTTACAGAATGGGACACAGCAACTTCAGATAAACCCTCGTTTTCCCTATCGGGGCTGTTCAGTGATGAAGCACATTTCTTTGTGAATGGTCTACAAACACAGTCACCAGTACTGGTTGAACACAAACCCTCACCCACTGGACTGATCCATCTAACATGGTTCCCTCACCTAAAGACACGGTATAGTATGGTGTGTCTGGGGTACCCAAACTGTGGGACCTTTCTTTATTGACAGAACATTAAGAGCAGAACGCTACGCACGGTTGCTAGATGAAGACGTGTTTCCTTGATTGTTGTCAGATGGAACACTTCCTGAATTCTTCCAACAAGATGGCGCCCCAACTCTTTCTGGATGCTTTGTTAGAGGCTCTCTCAGTGTGCAGTTTCGCCAAAAGAGGATTGGTTGTAGGGGTCCAATTGAGCAGCCACCACGTTGTCCTGATTTAACCTCTTTGGATTTCTATCTGTGGGGTCATATCAAGGCACTTTTTGACTCTGTGAAGATACGGAACGCTCTTCATCTTGAAGACAGAACTGTTGATGCTTGTGCAGCATTCAGCTATATGTTCTGTCGAGCGTTCCTCAGGAATGGGAGAAAAGGATAGCTTTAACCCCTTATGGACAGAATATCAAACACATGTTTTTACATAAAACATGAGAACGAATCAAGTTACGTTTGCATGAAGCACACCACTGTATTTCTAATGAAAGCCTCTTCCAGTTTGACATGTCACACACCTACCTTCCCATTTCAAAAACGGAAGTTGAATCCAAGATGGCGGCATTCAAAATGGCAGCCACGTCACTGACATGGCCCAACAGGTTTCCCTCTTCCCCCATAGCTTGTGTGTAAAATCGGATCACCATCTGCCAGTGATTTAAATTTTATACGGGTGTTATTGTGTTCAACTTAGGAAATCAACATACCATATTTTTCAATTGGTCAAACCTCTATACAACTGTACACTGTAAGAAATGGTTTGACCTAAAAACCTATTTCAGGTTATTGAACAGGTTTTGCTCACCTAATATTTTACTTCATATGAATAAAAGCAAAATTGTACGGTATCAGTTCAAAGCTCAAAAACACTTCAAATCAACTCCATTTCATTCAGATTATGCTATATATAGTTGCTGCCCAATGTAAAACATGTCTCCATTTTTGTCGATTTTAACTTTTATGCATCATTTGAACACAGCAGCTGCTGTTTACACTGTGTACAAATTTCATGATGATTGGACCAACAGAAACGGCTCAAAACTGCTTGGAAAAAAGTCTGGTTCCATTGACTTATATTAAAACTGAGTTAGGTTTTTGCCCTCTCCTGTAAAGCTGCCGTTTTGGACATACTTGTTTTTCCTTGGACAGTGACGATATATTTGTTGTCAGCATTTAACAGTGACAAATCCATTCACCTTTTACCATTCTGGTATCTCTTTACTCACTACCCGATTCGATTTTTGAAAGTTTTATTACAGCGTGGTCTATTTCTGTTAGAGAGAGAAAGAGAGAGAGAGGGAGGGAGAGGGAGAGAGAGAGAGAGAGTGTGCCTGGGTGAAGGAAGGAGAGCGAGCTGGAGAGCAAACGCGGGCTCGGATTACATTAAAAAGTTCTTATCGCATGCTATGGGACACGTTGGTTCCTCCTGCTCCATCACGGTCGGGCTCCGGTGCCAGTGGTCGATGGAAAAAGCCTTTATGGTTATTTAATCTCTCTCCATCTCTCTAATCTGCATCATTTGATCTGCTCAGTGTACATCTTGTCTCCATCTCTCTCCTCCTCTCGCTTCATCCTTCACTCTCCCTCTGCTGCTTTGTGTATCACTTTCTCTCTTTTGCTTCATCTGTAAGTTCATTTTTCTAGCAAACTCAACTCGCCTTTATTTATGTAGCACTTTCTGAATGACCCTAAAAACCCATAAGAATTAAAGGCACGGTATACAATTCTGAAGAGCGTTTGAGCCCTCGCATCAGTGCTCCTACAGAAGCTCTGCCCTCAAAATTCATGGACGTGGATTGCCAAGATAAACGACACAGGACTAGCAAACTTGTTTTTGTAGATCTTTGCAGCTATAGCGTTAGAGTGAACAACCAGACTGTCACACCCTGCCATGTCTTGTTCTTGTTTGTCTGTTTTTTCTGGTTTTCAGTTTTCTGTTTGTCTTGTCATTGCCATGTGTCCTTTGTTATTCCATGTGCTTCTGTTTTGGTTTCTTGCTCCTCCTGTCTCCGCCCTCTTGTCAAGCCCCTCACCTGTCCCTCATTTGTAGCTCCGCCCCTTCCCAGGTGTTCCTTGTTAGTCTTGTTCACTTATACTCCTTGTGGTTCCCTTTGTGCTTGCTTGGCGTTTTGTTTGCTTGGTGTTTGTTCCCCTGCCGTTGTTCTGTCTCCCTGCCGGTCATTTGTCTTTGTTAGTTGTTGCTTTTGGTGTTTTGTTTTGTTTGTTCTGCTAATTAAACCCTTGCATTTATATCCTGCCTCCTCGTCCCTGACCCCCTCGTGACACAGACAGCAAGTAGTGTAACTAATGTTAACAGGTTGTTGGTTAGCAAACTGTCTCTACAGTTGCTGGCCAGTTGCTATCACAAACGTTAGCAAACGGGACAAAACGACCCCGCCCCACTGGTTCTGTGATCAAAAATAAGTTCATGTTCTCCAACTGTCCAGCAGAACCAGAGCGACCCCCTCGTCACTTTATATGCCTTTCAGTTCTCCATGAAGCTGAAGTCAGCTACTTCAGTGTTTGAATTTTCCTGTTCCACCTTAAATGGGGCAGCAGTTACGTTCCAGCGCCTCAGGCTTCTTGTTTGAACTTTCCAGTTCCCCCCTCAAATGGTGCAGCTGTTACATTCAGCTGTTTCAGGCTCCAGCAACACCAAGGTTAACTGCTTTTACATCTACATCACTTCTTCAGTTTGCTGCTGAACGTGGTTTCTTGCCAGGAGCGGATGGTGGCCCTCACTCGCTACTTGATCTAACCGGGAGCAGGACCTTTAACATGATGGACAAAAGGTGTTAGTACTACTTTATCATTGTCTCATGCTGGACTGATTCAGTCCCCACTATAGTGATTTACTATCATCTCTTGAGGTACAAAGTGGTATTACGAGACAGGACCGGCCGGGGCTAGCTGGTTAGCATGCTAACTTTAGTAAATATCTCTGCGACACAATATTTTAGAGGTCTTTGGTGTTATTTCCTCACGTTCAGCATCAGCAAAACAAAGGAGATGATCGTGGACTACAGGAAGCTGCAGAGGGGTGGTCACTCTCCCCTGTACATCAATGGAGCTGAAGTGGAGAGAGTCAGCAGTGGTAGGTTCCTCGGTGTACACCTCACAGATGACCTCACCTGGTCACTCCACACCGACAAAGTAGTGAGATCTGCCTGTCAGCGCCTCTTCTTCCTGCGAAGGCTCAGGAAGTTTGATCTGCCTCCTGACATCCTCACCAACTTCTACAGATGCCCCATAGAGAGCATCCTTACAGCCTGTATCACTGTCTGGTATGGCAGCTGTACTGCCTACGACCGTAAGGCCCTGAAGAGAGTTGTGAGGACAGCAGAATCCATCATAGGCAGCAAACTTCCAGACTTGCAGGACATCTACCAGTCCGGCTGCCTGAGGAAGATCCGGTTGGACTGTAGCCACTCAGCACACGGCCTGTTCACCTTACTGCCATCAGGCAGGAGGTACCGCAGCATCCAGGCCAGAACAAACTGGCTAATGAACTGTTTTTACCCACAGGCCATCAGGTTCCTGAACAAGCTGTGAGCCTTTCACCAATACCACCAATACCACTGCACTCTGACACTTAATTATTATTATTAGTATTAATATATTACCGCTATGGACAATATCAATGAGTCACTTTA
This sequence comes from Semaprochilodus insignis, assembly GCA_034552555.1. Lineage (NCBI taxonomy): Eukaryota > Metazoa > Chordata > Actinopteri > Characiformes > Prochilodontidae > Semaprochilodus > Semaprochilodus insignis. The sequence goes on along the minus strand of CM067487.1, from coordinate 6,544,176 downwards.
AACAATATATATATATATAAAAAGATATGTCTCCGCTCTCTCTCAGACTATCCTTGCCTAATAATGTACATATCAGAGAATTCCCACAGACCCCTCCTGTCTTTGTATATTCTGTTTTTTGTGTATTCTTTGTGTGTTTTGTATTTATTTAATATATCTCTTTTATATCTCTTTATTTAATATGTTTAGTTAGTATGTATATAATGTTGCCCTGCTGTAGAGTATCAACCTGAGCCTCACCACAAGCATTTCAATGCATACATGTCCTGACAAATGACAAATAAACCTGAAACTTGAACTTGAGTATGTACAATTATGGACAGTGGAGCGGTAGAAAAAACAGATCAGGTATAAATATAATATATATATGTACATATGAGTGAGTGGACAGAATACAGGGTAGGGTGTATGTACTGTGAGAGCACGTATGTAAAAATGGTAAGTATACAGAGTAAAAGATACATGGCAGTGAGTTTATATACAGTATGTACAGTAACTGTGCAGTTAAGAATAGTGCAGTAACAGACTGTGCAGTTTGTGGAATATGAATTCGACACCATCGTATTTTTAAATTACCAGCATCATTAGTCATCATTGTTTTAGCTTACAATTTACTGTGTGGTCAAAGCATTTCAAACAGGTGAGCTACAGGCGTGTCCTGTCTCCCATCATCATCTCATCATCTGCAATCTAATCATTTTAGATTAGATTAGATTAGATTAGATTAGATTCAACTTTAATGTCATTACACATGTACAAGTACAAGGCAACAAAATGCAGTTTAGCATCAAACCAGAAGTGCAATAAGCAACAAGTGCAGTATGTACAGGATACAGGCAGAGGTATGGACAAAATCTACAGGTAAATATAATATTGAATGTACTACATGATATACAGAAGGGTGTACTATAAACATAAAATACAGATTAAAGAACTAAAAACTAGACGGGAGGATATGTGCATCAAGTGGAAACTATGACCATAATTTACAATATCCATGTACAACGTAATAATAAGATATACGGGAAGGGTTGTAGTGCCGTCTGTAACCAGAAGAGAGATGTATAGGGGTTAACGGGAGACGGAGTTCAGTAAGGAGACAGCTCTGTTCCTCAATGGTCCGGAGGCTCCTGAAGTGCCTACCGAAGGGCAAGAGGGCAAACAGTCTATGGGCAGGGTGGGAGGAGTCCTTGGGAGCTTGACGCAGACAGCGTTTCCTCTGGACGTCCTCAATGGGTATAATGGGAACACTCATCTCATTTGCATATTTTAGTAGATCATATCGGACCGTGATACGCTCAAGCTCACGTGTCCGATGAATGAAAATACGCTAACATTTAGCACTATGCTAACACATTAGTTGCAAAATGGCAGTCTATATAAAATAAGCCATCTAAAGTGAGTTGACCTTTTAAGATTTACATGCTTAGGTACAGAGGGAAAACCTTTATAATCTGCTTTTTTGATGAACATATGCATTAGCCACTCTAGTGGGCTCAGCCCATGAGAGCCTATGGTGAACATCAGAGATGAGCAGGCAGGTGGGGGGGTTCAGTACGCTTCGTCGTGAACAAGTAAGAGAGAAGAGAGGAAAATGTTCAGAGACAGCGAGATGAAAAGACGGCCGTCCCGCGGACCCCTTGCTCTGTGGGAGACAACGTGATGGGTTATGATGGGTTACTAAGATTAAAAGAATAGAAGCTTGAGAATGGGTTCAGAGGGAGAGTGTCACCACGGGCCATTCTCTCCAACCTTTAGCATTATATGTACGGTTCTGGGGCTTTCTTTTTACCTTCTTCCTGGGCCTTGTTGAAGGAGGGCGCAAACTCGTTCTGCCTCTTTTTCTTCACCCCTGATCTCTTTTTCTCTTTCGCCGCGCAGCTGTGGACCTCCTTTGAAGTAAAGCAAAAGAAGCACACCTCGGTATCCAGTAGTCTAATCTAATAACCCCTTCACAGTGGCTCTGGGCAGTGAAAAATGCCACAAATTGGGTAGTGATCGACTTCTCCCTGGCTCTTTTTGGGGTCACCTGCATTCCCGGATGAGATGACATTTATCTGGCGCTAACAACTGGCAGTTCTCTGTTCCAGTCCTCTATCTCCGCATGACATCGCTGCCAAAGCCCGTTGGCAGGAAATTTGAGCAGGTGACCTGCGCTTCGTCCCACGGGGGCCCTGACTCAAATTAAGCCCTGTCCGCAACTCCATAAGTGACACAAAAGCTTTTCCCGCTGCACCCGCGGACAGCGCTTAGCTGTGGGGCTTTAGAATGTGCTCAGCACCGGTCCCCTAGCATCGCTCTAATTGATGGCTAATAATAGATAATGGTTTGGCCCTGGGCAGCCCTTTAGCTGGGGCTTGTCCCTTTGGGCTGAGGCTAATGCAGTAAAATGAGGAAGCGCTTTAATCCCCCTGTGATTGGTTCCTTGTGTTAGCTAAGTGCTAACGGACGGCTCGCGAGTCTTCAGTTTCCTTTAAAAAGGGTGCCTTCGTCTTACAGCCCTTAAAGACCTTTTCACTGCCGCCTGTCTGTCACATTACGGCTCAATGAAATCAATGTGGGGGTGGTGGGGGGTGGATGAGAGATGAAGCAAGAGAGAGAGGGATGGCCCACCACAGGGACATCCATCTCTCAAACAGCCTATGAGACAGTAATTGGCCTGCTGGATTCGGAGGGTATATCATTCCTGAAGCAGGAGCATGTACCATGGTAGCTCTCGATGCACCATCATCTTTTAAGAGCCATTAAGGAGCATAGCTGCCTGTCTGCTCACTCCACCTGTACCTGTTCGCCCAGCCAAATGGAATACGTGACAGGCGGCAGCCGAGTTAACCCGTGAGCTCTTGAAAAATCTGTGGAAATAGCTTTATATAAGTATACATCCAGAGGAAATCTAATAAATGCCATTACAAATTACACAATCATCATGACGGAGGCCATACATGGGCCCGGCTACTAGTTGAGGAGGCTAGCTAGCACGAAACATGTCCCTGAGAGGTTACTATAATTAGGATCACCGACACCCACAAGTCAACCAGCCTACTTCATTGTTCAGCTTTAGAATCGTAACCTCCCATTAACATAACCTTTAGAACAACTAACAATGCACATTGCTAACCTTGCATTTGAGTTGCCTAGCATTAGCTACTGTAATAACTAGCAGCATACCACAGACGAAACTGAAGTTGGCTTCTTCAGTGGTCATCTGGAGGTTTAACACATTATGGAAAATACAAATGAGAAAGTGCCAGATAAGAGGTTAAGTAAAGGCTAATTAACAAGAGTTCTACCTTTTACAGCACCTGAAGAAGAACAAAATGGTTGAAGATTGCGATGCTCATGTCTAGAACTTTGTTTTCTTTACTTTGGCCAACTTCTATAAACTAGCAAAGCTCATCTGAGGTCTTACCATTAGGGGGGCTCAAGCTAATGCTGTGGTTACGTATTTAAAAATAGTGTCCTGAAATGAAATCTATCGTCGCTGTCCAAAGAAAACCAAGTACCTCCAAAATGGCAACTTTACAGGAGAGGGCAAAAACCTCATTTAATTATTATGTAAGTCAATGGAACCAGACTTTTTTCCAAGCAGTTTTGGGCCATTTCTGTTGGTGCAATCATCATGAAATTTGCACACAGTGTACACGGCAGCTGCAGTGTTCAAATGATGCATGAAAGTAAAAATCAACAAAAATGGAGATACGTGTTTTTATTTGGACAGCGACGATATACATCTTTCCGTGACTTTTAGCATGACTGATGATGATGATGATGATCTTGCCATTCTAATTACATTGAAAAAAAAAAAAAAGATCACTGATCCAAAAAGAGGGCACGAGAACATGAGAAATCTATTGCTCGTTATGACCTTACATATTGCAGAGCTAACGCCACACCTCCAAATCCATGATCGGAATAGTGGAACTAATGGAAGCGTGGCTGACTGACTGTGCTCAGTAGATGATTCTTCAAAGAGCTATTAATTTTGTCAGCAATAACAAGTGAATGAGGCTGAAGAACCTGTTTAAAGAATAATCTATATAATAATAATCTCAGTTATTAATGTTAGCTAGAACCCTATATCCGATGTCAAGAACCACTTTGAAACCTTATTTTTAAGACTGTGACGCAGTGGTGCCTATTGCCTTTCCTGAAGATCTACCAGCTCAACTTCAAGCAGCCTAGTTAGTCAAGGTCTAAATTAGCATCTGAATATTTAAAGCTATATTAGATGGGGGCTGAAAGTAAATTTCACAGATCTCCGTGAGCAGGAGTGAAGCTGAACTCTGCAGGAGGTTCGGTCTCCAGGAGCAGGACCTGCGCTCAGCTCAGCAGGAGGGTTATTCTCAACGAGCAGTTTTTGAATTATTGTATTATTCAGTTCGCTATTCCATTATTCAGTGACATTTTTCAGTTGTATTCTCTTTGAAATGGCTGGAGAAGCATTGCCTTTCCTCCGAGCACAATATGGAAGCCGTCCTTGAGAGCCTCCTGGCCCTGTATCATCTCTCAAGGTCATGCTCATCACCGAGCAGGAGAGGATGGCAAGCCAGTAAACAAACCTTTCAGCCAAATAAATAGGAGTGCGTTTACAGTGAGTTGCCACTCATGGTTAACACAGACTGCGGCTCGACTCTCTGCTGTTTTTTGTCTTGTGCTGCCAAGAGTGTGTTCTCACATCACTCACAGCAGAAAAGAGTTCCTTCTGGAAGTGCTGCAGTCTAAAGTTTTCTGTTTACTCAAGTTTGTGCCGCCTAAAGAATGAAACACAATGGAGTGCAGCTGAAATCTTGGTTGCAAATCCTTGACTTGAAATCAATGACTGGGTATGTTTTGGTTTGCTCGGGATGATCTGCATCATCTATTCCACTTTCCAACAATTTTCCAAGGGTTTTACATGACCTTTTACACTGTATGACAGGAACATGCCCCCCTGAGAGAGAACTAGGGGCTCCTGCTGGTAAGGAACAGGCACCCTGCAGCACTTAGGCTGGCCAGTACTCCATGTGCCCCAGGGATTTAGGACTTAGGACTGTGTGGATCACTGGGATGGCCGACCCTTGAGAAGGGCTGTGTAGCATCTGCCGGCTCCTTGCAGCTGTAAGGGGCATAAGGGGTGTGACCATGCAAAGTGACTCTCAGAGCATGCCATGCTCGCTGTTACAAAGGTCAGTGACTGCTGCTGTTGTTGTCCCTGGGTGGTTTAGTTTGTAGACGATTAGGGCAGCTGCAACCTAGGAGGGTGGATTACAGTGTGTTGGAAGTGTCTACTACCTCGGATGTCGTGTCCTCTTGCGTTACCCCCTCGGTTAGCACTGGGCTGGGTATTTCTGTCCGTGTCCGTTCAATAAAAGAGCATTTGCCTATATGCACATTGTTTTCCCTGTTCTCTTTTATGTCGATGCTACAATACAATCATGAGCAACAGCCATTTTTAGCGGTGAAGCTTTTGATTGGTGCGGGCACAAAAGCCATTTGTATCATTTCACTTCTTCTACTGTGTACTTGTCAAGTAGAACTTTTTAGAAAGACGAAAAAGTCAGCTAAGTATAATACTTCCCTACTAAAAGTAATCAGCGTACCTCGGCTAAGCTCTGAGCAGTGCTCAGGCAGTGTGGTACGTCATCCCTCTATCACTAACTCAGCGTCTAGGGAGCAGAGCACAGTCCGCTGACCATCATTCTGAATATAAACTGCCCACTTCTAACTGGGAGCTTCCTCCTAGCAGCCGTTAAGCATTTTTTAGCTAACACATTAATGACTTTATTCCCAGTACAGGGTCAGGCAGTGTTATTGTGAGAGTCTGACACCCTTTGTGGTACATTCAGAGATATTCCTGTGTTCCTGAAGAGAATTAATAATGAGTATTTTAGCACGCAACTGACGCTAATGCTCAGTAGGCTAATAACCGCATGGCATGGAGATTAAAACATAACTGGAGACAGATGTGGATTATCTTAACTGCTCATTTTGGTAGATTCTAGCTTCACTGAGCACGAAGCAAAGAGACTGGAGACTGGCATCTTGGCACCAGAGCTTGGTGTCAGCATGTTAATTCGAACTGAGCAATGATCTGAGCTCTGGCGGCAGTCCATTGGCACTTTTGAGTGGTTTTCAGTAGGGAAATAAGCTTTCTGGCACCTGTTTACCATTATATTGTTTCACTGTTAGAGCATAGCAGGTTTTGGCTTCAAAGTTGGTCCCACTTGGTTTGGCAAAGCATCAAACATGGCAGTAGGAAGTGTTGCTTCTCATAGCTGTGTTTATGTCAGTAAAAGACATTGTATTGCCACCGCTGAATTGTTAAAATGGCTTCAACACATATCATGTTTAGGGAAGTTGGCCTTGTTACCCGCTGAAAGACAGACGCATGAATTCCACGCTGGTGTAAGAACTGAACAATAGGGGAACCAAACCTAACAGATGTAACCTGAAGAATTTAACGTTAGTTCAATATGCTTGCGACCACCGTTGGAACTAATTAACTTTCCAGGTAACTTAGATATGAAGGCTAACATTAATGATGGTTGACTGATTAGCCTCACAACTCGGGCCGTTATCATCAAAAGTGTTTGTTTCCAACTCATATTGTTACTGAGTTTTTAGCAAAGTACTATTTATTGCCACAATTACAGTTCCAGCCCACAATGATGTATTAAAATCAATGTAACTTTTCATGCAAGTCATAAATGTTATGGATGTTATGAAGACTTAAGTAATAACTTAATAATAAGTGTCCCATCTGATGGGAACACTATGGAAGACTAGTTTCCGACACTCATACATTTCCATTCCTTTGGATAGTCTAGACTTGGTAGAAGACTTTGTGTGTCCATCTGTGTGCCACATATTTCTCAGTGGGTGTCACAGAATTTTTACAACTAAATCCAGAAAAATCTGAAATATTGATTCTCGGTACTAAAATTCAAAGAACAATGTTTTCTGACAGACTCGGTTCTTTAGCTACTAATATAAAACCTGGGCGTGGTCTTAGACTCTGAGCTCTTTGTATCTTTTATCCCGTATGTCAATACAGTCACAAAAACAGCTTTTTATCTTTTGAGAAATTTTGCTAAAGTTCAGCCATTTTTGTCTCAGAACGATGCAGAGAAACTCGCTCATGCTTTTGCTATAAGCAGAATTGATCACTGTAATGCTCTCCTTACTGGGGTTCCTAAGAAAACCATATATCCCCTTCCACTCATGCAGAACGCAGCAGCTCAGATCCTAACAAAAACATAAAAGAGCTCATATCCCTCCTGTTCTGAAAGAGCTGCACTGGCTACCTGTATCTGTTAGAATAGACTTTAAAGTTCTGCTGCTGGTCTATAAGGCTCTAAATAATCTAGCACCTGGTTACATCACAGAACGTCTCTCTCTGTTTATGTTCCAGCTCGTGATCTTAGATCTACAGATGTTGGCCTTCTGCTAATGCCTCCTGTAAAATACAGAAAACGTGAAGAGACCTTGTTTAGTTAATATGCTTCCGGACTGTGGAACTAAATTGAGAAACATAAACACGTTAAAACTCTACACTGCCTTGTAAACCTGATTTGCGTTGCTGGCTCATTAAAACACGTAATTTCTGCTTTTACAGATGATAACTGTTACTGTTTTACAGCTACCAACGGTTTTAAAAAGTCTCTGTGAATCAAAATTATTATTATTATTATTATTATTATTATTATTAACATGGGTCCTTTAAGGTATCACATCATGCTTATCGTTGTGTCCATCAACCAGCCAACACATACAGCAACTGAGCGTGCGCTTGGTGGCAAGCAAAAAGATCTGATCCAGCCAGAAAACAGCAAGGTGATCATTTTTAGCTGTTCTTCACGTGAGGTAACTTGAACAGGTACACATACAGCTTAGTGGATAAGTAGGCCCTAAACACAGGCTTAATTCACATCTAGACTAACGCAGGGCTATGCACAGGCACAGCAGCACCATATTATCAGGTTTGCTTGGGTGGGAAGACTGCAGAAAGGAGAGAGGGTTCTCCTCCCTGATAACCCCTTAATCATAATACAAGCAGTTGCATTTCCTCAACATCCCTTTTCTCCACACAGCTGCCTGCCAGGCTTTTGGCTCACACCTTTGTCAAGGACTGTACTTCGGGTGGCGGTTCCTGCTCGTTTCTACATGCTTTAAAAGCCTAACTCTAGGAGTTTTTATTGTAGTACCAAGAAGTCCAAAATAATGTCCAGCTGCTGAAAAAGTGGCCAGTGAGTGGAAGCGTTAGATAGGTGTTTCTAATACAGTGGCCGGTGAGCGGAAGCACAAGGTGCGTGTTTCTAAAACAGTGGCCAGTGAGTGGAAGTACAAGGTGTGTGTTTCTAATAAAGTGGCCAGGGAGTGGAAGCACAAGCTGCTCTCAGCCCACTCAAACTGAGAAATTTGCAAAGGCCAAGCTGAAAATCGAGTATGGAAGCGATGATTGATGATTTCATGGGCATACACAAATTTACCTACAGTTGCACAGAAGACAACTGTAGTAGTTAAAGTGCATTTACTTGCTTATCGAAACTGCAGATTGTCACACGGAGACAGGACGAGGAGACAGGATGCAAGCGCAAGTCTTTTTAATATAAAACAAACGAGATGAAACTAAAGCCAAAGGCACTGGGAAAACAAGAAACAAAACACCACGAATACCAAAACACAACTGACGCAGAGACTAAAGCAACGGACTGCGAGACAAATGACTGACAAGGAAGCAAACAACCAACAAGGAGACAAAACACCGAACAAGAACAAAGGGCACAACATGGAATATAAAACGAGGGCTAACGAGAGACACCTGGGAAGGGGCGGAGCTAGAAACCAGGGACAGGTGAGGGGCCTGACAAGAGGGCGGAGACAGGAGGAGCAAGAAACCAAAACAAACAGAAGCACATGGAACAGAACAACAAAGGGCACATGGAAATGACAAGACAGAAACAGAAAACTGAAAAGCGAGAAAAACAGGGGCTAGACCAGACAGGACGTGACACAGATTATTATTCTATTATTATTAATGTGCTCCATAGTTCAATTATTGAGTTTGTTATTGAATTATTGAATTATTGAGTAATTGAGTGAGTCAATTATTGAGTGTTTGACCTGTTAGGTTTAACAGTTCTCCGTTCTAAGTGTTTTTCTAGACTTTAATATGTTCAGCTCTTCAATACTATATTATTACTACTGTTTAATACTCTGTAACTCCGGCTTTGGCAAAACTAATGTAGCGTTATTTGTCATGCCAGTAAAGCACCATGAACTGAATTGTAAACAGAGGGATTCAAAATGGTTTGGTGTAAAATGGTTCAGATGTTCTTTACAGTGGTGGTGATAGAAATCAGGGGTAACCATGTGTAACACCAGTGTTCAAAACCACCAGTGAACCTACATGTGTCTTCTGAGTAAATATATGGAATGTTGATGATGTAAAATACCTGAATAAGGGACTATTTTGCCTCACCATGTATGTATCCCTCCACCATGAATGGACTTAAGGTCTAAGCCAGAACCTGAAAACTATTGTTAAACAACGTCGGGCAATGTATTCATATCCAATATCATGAAATAAGGGTAACACTTTACTTGCAGGGTGTCTACATGGCATCTTAAATAAACCCTTTATAAGTCAGTCATGAATTTTAAATTTCAACATCTTAACATTCATAAAGTGTAAATGTTTTACATGATATTAATATGGAATACTATGTCATTTTACTAGGAGACATTTTCCAAAATAAAAGTCCTCATTTATTATTTTGACAAACTATTTTATTTCTGGACAGGCAAAATAAAAATGACCTGGATTTACCTCATTGGACAGGAAGGCATATTTCAACAGTCTATACGCCGTTGAGGAAAATGTCTTTCAGCTTATTAAGTTAGCACAATTATACATGTATTTAATTATACGATTATTTCTCCAGTACAATAAGTGAGGAAGAACATCCCTAAAAATAATACCTCTAAGGAGGTTTGTTAGCAAAACTGTAATGAGATCTCTAAAATGACCATCAGACCGCTTGTCCTCCATACTGAACCTTTTACTTAGCGTTCAGAGAGTGGCTAAGAAGAGCTAAGTGGTCTTGTCTTTCTTTCTGGGTGGGGATTGGGTGCAAAATGCTCTTTATTTTTCCGCCTTGTTTGACATCCTACATTGTGTGCCTTGAGACTGACCAATAGGAGGACAGAGCACTCTCTGGCACATATATGTAAACATGATGAAGAGAAAGAGGGATTCTACAGATTCAGCTGTCAGGTGGATCAACAAACCAGAGCAAAGGTTTGTTGAGCTGCGACAACAATGCCAGCAATACCTCCCGTCCTCAAGGGGACTGAACACAAATAGAAAAATGTTGGTGAGAGACAGCGTTTATGTACCTGCTTACATACAGCGAACCTGCTAGCTGCACTTACGTAATGCTCTTTACCGGTCCGCACATTTGTTACCTCGAGTTCTCTTTGAAGGATCCCTTTGAAGGTCCCCTACCTGACACCCAGGAATGGCTCCACAACAGATACGTTTTTTGCTTCTTGCTTTTTTTCTTCTATTCAAAGCACAAAACCACCAGCATCACACCCAGCGCTGCTGTAGACATGATTGACAGTGTCTTGGCTCTGATGACCTACGAACTCAGGCAAGGATGGAAACAATGGTTGGTCGGCATCAGACGTGCAGTGTTGTCGTCTCCTGATCAGGACACGGTAAGAACTTATGGCGCTAATCTGAAGAAGGCACCGTCGCGAAAAACAAAAATATTGTGTGGCCTGTTCCCAGCATAAACAACAGCCCGACCGATTGACAGTTTCTGGTAAAGAACTGCGAGTAAAACACCAATTTCCATGGAGTTTTCCTACGCTCCATAAAAACCCAGCATGGAACCCTTTCAGTGGGCTCCTGCAAAGATGCATTTGCCTCTCAGATTTCAACTTTCAAGCAAAAGCAAAAAGCAAAAATCCTTGGCCTGAGTAGCTGAAACATCAAAATACATTTGCAGAAAGCTTCTCTCTCTCTTCCCATCCTCTACTTCTAGGTAAAAGTCTTCTGCGTAAGGCTCCTGCAGACAGGAGCAAGAGCACTTACTGAGAAGGGAATGCAGCTGCTTTGTTTTTTGGAGAGTTGTGCCTGCGGGTAATAACGGTAATGCGGAATTTTCTTTTTTCTTCCCTCTGTTCCGCGTTTTTATTTGATTTTGTTAGTCTCTTACTTAAATGCATTCACTGCTGGTACTTGTGTCCACTGGGTCCTCTGATTCATTTGGCCATTAAAATAATTACTGCCGCAATCATGATTTCCTATGATTAGTCCACGGGGGAACAGCAATATAAAGAGCAGCCACTTCTGGGAGCATGTTGGGGCTAAATGCTGATATTTGGACAGAGACGCATCATTTTTAATGCGGCCCTTTCAGGAGCGCTCGGCAGCGGAGGCTAAGCTTTTGTTCTCTGAGCAGTGGGCATAGTACAAGCACAATTGCTGGCATTAGAATTGTACGTCCAGAGGGAAATAACCGCTGAAAGTCCTGAACCGCGCTCGATGTCCACTTTATTAGAAACCGTAAACGCACCGACCACTTTTATTAGCTTTATATCTGTTAAGCTCTTTTGAGCTGCCAACAGTATTAAAAAGGCCCTGTAAATAAAAAATATTCTTCTTCTTATTATTATTATTATTTTTTTTTTTATTAACATAAGCCTTTTAAGGTACCGCATCATGCTTATTGTTACGTCCAGCGACCTGCCAACAAAAAGACTGATCCAGCCAGAAGCAAGGTGATCATTTCAGCTGTTCTTCTTAGCGTGATGTAATTTTAACAGGTACACATACACCTTAGTGCATAAGTAGGTACTAAACACAGACTTAATTCACATCTAGACTAACGCAGGGCTATGCACAGGCTTGTGGTGTGAGCACACCCACTCACAGGCACAGCAGCACCATATTATCAGGTTTGCTTGGGTGGGAAGACTGCAGAAAGGAGAGAGGGTTCCTACCTGATAACCCCTTAATCATAATACAAGCAGTTGCATTTCCTCAACATCCCTTTTCTCCACACAGCTGCCTGCCAGGCTTTTGGCTTGCACCTTTGTCAAGGACTGCGCTTTATTGGCTACATTATAATGTATAATTTATCAGNAGCTGCCTGCCAGGCTTTTGGCTTGCACCTTTGTCAAGGACTGCGCTTTATTGGCTACCTTATAATGTATAATTTATCAGCCCCCACCCCCCGTGCCCCACTCGTTCATGGTCAGTTTGACCACAGGCAAGCTGGTGACCAGTGATGTATTGTGAATTATTCATCATCTACATTAAATTGCTCACTGATTCAGTTTCAACGTTCCAGACCATGAAGAGGACGTCGGCATTCCTTATTCTATTCCCGAGGAACCGAACTGTCAGCGGTACTGAAGTTGCTTCCTATTTGCCAGCTTCTTAATCAAATGTTCCATTCCAACATAAATGCTATAGCTAAATGCTAAAGTCCAGAAGTTCAGACATGTGCTTGTTACAGTGTATACGTATATATTGTGGCTCAGCCAGGGAAGGGGCCGAGCACACTGACCCGGAAAACGAGACCAAAAGACACACACACACACACACAAACACCCAGTGCGAGTCACCCAGTGTACTTTATTTACACATAAACCACCAGAACGCAACTCAAATATGAGGCTTACTCAGCCTAGTTAGTCCTCGCTCGCGGCCTATAGACCACACATCCTTCCTCTCTCCGGCCTTTCCAAACTGGAGAGAGGGCCAGTTTATAAGGGCAAAGTGCCCCACCTTCTGATCACGCCCACCTGTGCGTGATCAGAGGGGAGCACGTGCCCAATTCCGGCGGGAATAGTCGGCGACTCCACCTCACCCCTGCCACAATGTGTATACGCAGGTGAACTAAAGAACTTTGCATGACATGCTGTAGCCACATCCTGTTGTAGAGGGGTGTCAGTCTGATGTTAGCACAGACATCGTGCGAACCTCAAGTGAACGCGGTAGCATTTGTAGATAAACTGATCCTTGCTTAGCAGTTCTCCCTACAAATTCATTCATTCTGAAAGATAAGCTGCATGTGGCGACGCCCACACGCCACGCATCGCATATATAAATGTGGCCGTTGCTCTGGCCGGTCGTATCCCCTTACTCTCATCCTCTCAGAGGATAAGATATAAGTTTCAGCATTTTTGTGTTTATTTTTTGACTTTTCCGTCAGACCAAATTATAGTTAATTATTTCATCTCCTCCTCTCCCCTCCCCTCCTCTCCTCTTTTACTTCTCTTCCATTCTTTTTCTTGTTCTAATGCTTAGTGGGTTACGATAACCTGCCTCAAAGTCCTGTAATCGGTCCTGAAGTCCAGTGGTTCATTTTGATCACACCTCTTTTGGTCAGACCAAATGTTGGCTCCTTGGTCTGAGGCACTTTTCACACCTGATGTTTTGGTTTGGACCAAACTGAAAAGTCTCATGGTCTTGATCAAAACAAGGTAGGTAAAAGCACCCTTAAGGTGGAACGGACAATAGGGATCCTGGACAACTTTCAGAGGATCCTGGACAACTTTAATTCAAACCTTGTACAATTTGGGGTGGCTTTGCTCAGTGTTTGACCCTGAAGAGACTGGAAAAAGAAGCAGTTCCACCTTTATTAGCATCACAACCCCAACAGCAGCCTGTAAGAAACAGCCATGCTGTGTGACTGTATCAGTGTTTGCTGGTTAAAGCAGATCATCTTAAACTGAGAGTTTCATAGTGAGGAACAACTTTAATCTACGTTATACGGGAATCAGCATGAATTATTCCTGTGAAACTAAAGTGTGAGCTCTTTCGCGATGAGAGTGAGGTACTGAAGTGTGGACTCTCAAGAGTCAGATGGCGCTGACCTGCAGTTGCTGTGGAGTTGCTGTCCCTGTAGCCCTGAGGTACAAGTGGTTTCGGGCCATAACAGTGGCTGAAATAACAAAATTCAGCTCATCTGAAAGGGGGGAGTTGCATGTCTCCGTCTGAACCCACAATTAGCCCGGGCAGATGAGTGCAGCACTTTGGATAATTGCAGCTCCACATCCAGACTGAGTATTTATCTCACTCGCTATTATAGTCTTAACCTCAGACAGAGAGAGAGAGAGAGACAAAGAGAGCAGCAGTGAGAAATAGAGAGACACAGGTAGAGAGAAAGAGAGACTGAGCGAGGGAGAGAGTTCACACACATATTCTGAACCGTTTGGTGCATAAATAAGTTTGGGACCTGAAAAGATCGTTCCCAGCTGGAACCAAAGAATAGTCGGTTCCGTTTGCATCTCAGTTGTTGAGGGAGAGTGGCCTGCTGAAGAAACTCTGCTGTGTCTTCTTATCAGCAGTAGATGATCTGGGCTTGCTCTTTGGATTAAAACAAACGTCTGTAATAACAGAATAAATGCTAGCAGGTAATCTATACACTCCATCTTGTTACTACTGTTTACTACCGCTGTGCAGCGCCCTCTGTTGATGCTGATGAGGAGAAGAGGAGGCAACAATGGCGACGGCCAGTGGTCTGCTGAATTAACTCTGCTGCGTCTTCTTATCACCAGTAGATGATCCGTGCTTGCTTTCTGGATTAAAACAAACATCTGTAATAACAGAATAAAGCTCGCAGGTAATCTATACATCTCGTTACTATTGTTTACTGCCCTCTGTTGACGTTGATGGCTTGTCCTTTAACGTTGCTTGGTTCCAGTAGAAACTGATGCACGCACAGGCTGGTTCCCTGAATAGCACCAAGGTTCTTTGAAGCCTGAACGAAATCAGTTCAAGCACCAGGGCTCTTTTGGTCAAAAAGGGCTAACAGAGAATGAGAGAGAGAGAGAGAGAGAGAGAGAGAGAGAGAAAGAAAGAGAGAAACTAAGTATGGGAGAGAGACAGACAGACAGAGAGAGAGAGAGAAAGAGAGGGAACAAGCAAGAGATAGAGGGAGGCAGAGAGAGAGAGACAGCAAGCAAGGGAGATATCTCATGCTCCTCTGTGAATGGTCAGAAGGTTATTTAGGGGTGGTGTCTGGCCTTTTCTCATGATCATACGCTGCATGCTCAAACGCTGACATTATCTCAGCCCCCGGCGGCGAGACCCTCATACAGCGATGCTTGTGTGTGTGTGTGTGTGTAAACAGCTGTGAGTTGGAGTATATTGATGTTTAGAGCTGACCTTTTTTACGAATCGAGGGAAGGCAGAGGAGCTTAATGAGACAGAGAGGAAGAGAGGAAGAGAGGAAAAAAGGACCACTGCAACCTTTAAACACTCAGCTACTACTAACTGTACCATCCACACACATATAGCACAGGTTAGGGGTTTCTAATAAAGTGGCCAGTGAGTGATAATATAAGGTTGGTGTTTCTAATAAAGTGGTCAGCTAGTACTATTACAAGATAGGTGTTTCTAATAAAGTGGCCAGCAAGCACAATTACAAGATAGGTGTTTCTAATAAAGTGGCCAGCAAGTACAATTACAAGGCAGGTGTTTCTAATAAAGTGGCCAGCAAGTACAATTACATAGTAGGTGTTTCTAATAAAGTGGCCAGCAAGTACACATATAAGGTAGGTGTTTCTAATAAAGTGGCCAGCAAGCACAATTACAAGATAGGTGTTTCTAATAAAGTGGCCAGCAAGTACAATTACAAAGTAGGTGTTTCTAATAAAGTGGCCAGCAAGTACAAATATAAGGTAGGTGTTTCTAATAAAGTGGCCAGCAAGTACAATTACAAAGTAGGTGTTTCTAATAAAGTGGCCAGCAAGTACAAATATAAGGTAGGTGTTTCTAATAAAGTGGCCAGCAAGCACAATTAGAAAGTAGATGTTTCTAATAAAGTGGCCATCAAATACAATTCCATGTTGGTGTTTCTAATAAAGTGGCCAGTTGTTTGTTGTGTCATACAGTATTCTTTAGCAGATGATTACATTAGTTTCTTCTCGATTTGAACTGAACTGTTCCAACCGAAGTAGTAAAAAAAGTTTCCCTCTTTTCTGACTCCACCTGTTTGCAGGGAAAACATCATTAACACCCCAAACCTTACGAAGGTTTCCTTGTCAACACTGTGTAGACACACTGTCACAGAATGAATCAGTGTGTTTTGTTTGATAGAGCGAGTGTTAGCTTCGGCACCGCTGAAGTTTCTCAGCTAATTTGCTAATTTGGTTTTTAGACATGTGACAGAGTGTTGATTTCTGCTATCAGGTTCTCTATCTGTGTCTGTGGAGCTTCATCTCGGAAAGAAAGGCTTTGTGATGACAGTGTGAGGACGCATGCATAGCGAGGTGTTCGGAGATAAGGCCACACCTCTAATTGATGCCTGTTACAGAGTGAGGGACAGGTCGAGAGAGAGTTTAACAAAGCTGTAAAAGATACTGAGCCAATACGGAGTACTGATTGTGGAGTTGCTGCCTTTCACTCCAGAAGCGGGCACATGCTCCCCACTGACCACACATAGGTGTGCGGGGTCAGAAGATGGGGCATCGTGTCTTAATAAACTGAGGCTGTATTTGAAATGGCACACTACTATACTGCACACTGCATACTACAGTATACTGTAGTATAGTATGTACTGTATACGCCCCCTGTGTGTAGTATGCAGTGCAGTAACAAGTTCTGACCTACAGTGCGGTATACTAATACAGTCACATGACCAGTTACCTCACATTTACCTCAGAGCTGTTATTACTGTATCCACTGTTTACAGCTAGCTGCTGCTAACGCTGCTCGGTTCACCTGAAATACGTTTAGCCTAGCAGTTAGCTACCCTCTGTGGGTAGGTGGAGAACATAAAAAATGAGTCAACTGGCGTTTGGGGAGGGGTGGATGAGGAGAATGGTGGCGCATTGCGATTGGCCAGAGTAATGAATGAATGACTGACGTGCCATTGGAGTCTTCCTGGCAGAACTTTTTTTTCAGTCGTGTCTTGTCGGTTCAGGAAATCAAACTGGCAACCCTCTGGTCACAAGGCTGGTTCCCTAACTCCCAGCCCATGAGTGCTTTTCCCAGGACTGTCACAGCTTCTCCTTATACCTTAGTCCTTGTCCAGAACTCCAGCCCAGGTTCTCAGAGTTCTCCCCACTCCACTTACCATATAGGAGCACATTGTATTTACAATTACTGACTGTAGCCCATCTGTTTGCATCCTTCGTTACCCTGTTCTTGAATGGTCAGGACCCCCCACAGGACCACCACAGAGTAGGTGTTATTTGGGTGGTGGATCATTCTTGTAAGCAGGGTTGAAGTATTCATTTTGTTGCCTCTGAGAACTTTAAGAAGCTCCTTTAGCTTTACCATGCTACATGATAGCTTCCTAACCAGTGGCAACTTCTTTTGTAATGATGCCAGCAGCAATTTCTATTTTCCTGTAACATTAATGTGTTGAAGTGGTGTATTTTTATTTAATTGCTCTTTAATGTTAAGTTTGGGTTAGCTGGAGCACAGCAGCATATCCACACATTCATACTGAAGACCACTGAAACACCACACTAGTGTGTGTGTGTGTATGTGTGCAGAAGTGTGAGTATGAACACTCACATTTGCTGCTCTCTCCACCATCTCTGAATGCAATTATCTGTCTGAGCGGTTTCATATTATCCAAGCCTCCTTCAGCCTGATAGAGCTTCTCCCATTATGTTATGTCATTTGCATGTTTTTTCATTCACTTGAAATGGATGTTAAATTGTTTCCCATCCACCTCATCTCCAATTCAATCACATAATCGGACGCCTTTGCTCTGACAGCGTGGCGCAGAGTCGGAAAGAAAGAACGAATCTAACAGAAAAAAGCTGCTTTTATTTTCTGTTGGATTGTGCATGGTGCTCTCAGAACAAATCATTTTTCAACCTCTTTCTAAACTTTTCAGACTTCGCTGAGTATTCATTAGCAGCGATCTAAGAAAGAGGACAAAAAACGGCTGATTTGAAATGATAGGACAGATCTCTGAGCCGCTCAGATAATATGAGTGTTTACTAGCGGTAGATGAGTTAACGCAACGACAAAACACTAACACACATGATAGCTGTCAGTTGCTTTAAAGACGAAGTAAGAGCTGAAGCAGTAAACTCTTGTGACATTGTTGCTGTGAGTTATTAAAATAAACTTTGCACTAACGGTGCTGTGCAATAAGGCTATGCTATGATCTAAACCCAGACCATGAAAAGTCAACATCAACCAAAGAACCAAGTTGAAATACCGTCAGATCAAGGACACACCACCACGATATCAGCACCAACCTCATCCACCAAGGAACCAAGCTGAAATACTGTCAGATCAAGGACGTACCACCACCACATTAACCTCATCCACCAAAGAAACAAACTGATATACTGTCAGATCAAGGACATACCACCACCACCACATTAACACCAACCTAATCCACCAAAGAACCAAGTTGAAATACTGTCAGATCAAGGACATACCACCACCACATCAACACCAACCTAATCCACCAAAGAACCAAACTGAAATACTGTCAGATCAAGGACGTAACACCACCACATTAACCTCATCCACCAAAGAACCAAGCTGAAATACTGTCAGATCAAGGACGTACCACCACCACATTAACCTCATCCACCAAAGAACCAAGCTGAAATGCTGTCAGATCAAGGACATACCACCACCACCACCACATCAACACCAACCTAATCCACCAAAGAACCAAACTGAAATACTGTCAGATCAAGGACATACCACCACCACCACATCAACACCAACCTAATCCACCAAAGAACCAAGTTGAAATACTGTCAGATCAAGGACATACCACCACCACATTAACCTCATCCACCAAAGAACCAAGCTGAAATACTGTCAGATCAAGGACATACCACCACCACCACCACCACATCAACACCAACCTAATCCACCAAAGAACCAAGTTGAAATACTGTCAGATCAAGGACATACCACCACCACCACATCAACACCAACCTAATCCACCAAAGAACCAAGCTGAAATGCTGTCAGATCAAGGACATACCACCACCACATCAACACCAACCTAATCCACCAAAGAACCAAGCTGAAATACTGTCAGATCAAGGACATACCACCACCACCACCACCACCACATCAACACCAACCTAATCCACCAAAGAACCAAGCTGAAATGCTGTCAGATCAAGGACTTCATCAACAGTAATCTTACCCACCAAAAGACAAAACTTAAAGACTGTTAGGTCCTGAAATAAGAGCATAAAGAAGAACCACTGAGAGGAACCAAGACTCAAAAGTAGAAACTCCATAACAGCCTGAGGAAGGACCAGGGAGTGGAACCAAGACTCAAAGCGAGAACCTCTCAAAGACCATGATGAAGAACCACAGTCACAGTCTTTACCTCACTTAAAGGTCCTGAAGAAACGTTTACACACAGACTTACTTTATGAAGCATACATGGAAAAGTGTTGTTTGTGTGTGGTTTTGTTTTCCTGAACTTCAGATTGCGAGGCAACACCGCTAACATATGGCGATACCCTGCTCTAAGTGGTTGTGCATCTACTTTTCACGCATCTCACTGTTTGTAGCCATCTCATTAAGGATCTTGTTGCGGTTACCTGTACACATTTGCATAGAATGGCTCCAGGGTCAGTGGAGAGCATGCAACTGATACGTAGGAGGCTGTTTTCTCCATCCCTGTATCATCTCTCCGTCTCCTGCTCTTGGACCGGAGGTACCCTATATGTCCAAAAGTTTGTAGATACCTGCTCCTCCACTTCTGAAAGCACATTAATGAGGTCTTCCGGGAAGGCTTTACACTAAATGCTGGAACATTGCTGTGAGGATTTGATCAATTCTGGATCACTCCAGTTCATCCCAATTATATGGGATGGAGCTCTATCAGTCCAGAAACTGTGTAGTTCTACTGCTCCACAGCCCAATGCTCTCCACCTTTCAAAACCAGGTCTACAGTAGAGTATGTCACAAAGGTAGTAGAATTTCCAGGTAATATTTATAGCATTTCTTATAACATATCTTATAGCATTAATGGGTTTAGATGCTCAGGCTGTGATTAATCCAAGTTTAGATGCTCAGGTTGTGATTAACCCAAGTTTAGATAATGAGGCTGTGATTAATCTAGCCCTAGATACTCAGGCTATGATTAATCCAGGTGTAGATAATCAGGCTATCATTAATCCAGGTTTAAATACACAGGCTGTGATTTATTCAGGTTTACCAAATAAACAAATTAAAAAGACTGTTAAGTCATGAGTCCAGTTCATGCCACCTCCATGCCAACAAAACACCTATCCATCAGCCAACAAACAAAACTCAGCTAACAGGCTGTTAGAACCTGAGCCCAAACCATGTCACCTCAACACCAACCTTATCCAGATCCTGAGCCTAGGTCACACCACCTCCTAAACAACAAACCACCAAATAATTTAAACCTCTCTAGATACTAAGATTAACCCAAATTTAGATACTCAGGATGTGATTAATCCAAGTTTAGATACTCAGGATGTGATTAACCCAAGTTTAGATACTCAGGATGTGATTAATCCAAGTTTAGATACTCAGGATGTGATTAATCCAAGTTTAGATACTCAGGCTATGATTAATCCAGGTGTAGATAATCAGGCTGTCATTAGTCCAGGTTTAAATATGCAGGCTGTGATTTATTCAGGTTTAGATACTCAGGATGTGCTTAATCCAGGTTTAGATACTTAGACTGTGATTAATCCAAGTTTAGATACTCAGGCTGTGATTAACCCAGGTTTAGATACTCAGACTGTGATTATTCCAGGTTTAGATACCCAGGCAGTGATTAATCCAAGTTTAGATACTCAGACTGTGATTAATCCAAGTTTAGATACGCAGGCTGTGATTAATCCAAGTTTAGATATGCAGGCTGTGATTAATCCAAGTTTAGATACTCAGACTCCGATTACTCTAGGGTTAGATATTTAGGCTGTGACTAACCCAAGTTTAGCTACGCAGGCTGTGATTAATCTAGGGTTTGATACTCAGGCTGTGATTAATCCAGGTTTAGATACTCTGTGACTGTGATTAAGATGAATGCCCCCAATAAATCCTTGTTAGAGGCACCAAAAAGATAGAGCTGGCCCTGAATCCCTATGAAACTAGTATTTATGTTTTAGGTAAAATTGTACAGGGTTTATATAGAGGAATCTGTACATTATACATGATATATACTTCAGCACCAGGTGCCACTGCTCGGTAAGTTTGTGTGGTCTACTGCTTCGTGGCTGAGCTGTTGTTGCTCCTAGACGCTTCCATTTCACCATAAAAGCACTTAGAGCTGGTGGGGCAAATCTAGCAGGGCAGAAATTTCATTAACTGACTTGTAGCAAAGATGGTATCCTGATGATGGTATGCTGCATTTAAAGGCACTGGGCTCTTCAGTACGACTCACTCTGCCTCCCAGTGATTCTGGAGTTTGCATAGTCATGTGCTTGATTCTGTAGATAATTAGGAGGGGTTCTGGCTATGCTGTGTACCTCTGATTGTCTTTCTGTCGTGCCCTATTAAAGTTGACTGGACAGAATGGTTTCATCCCCGCTGGTTTCATCACTGTCTCTCTTTCTCGTTCTCTGACCGAAGGAATGGTCTCTCACAGTGAAGATGGCCCGTTGTTAGAAGCCGCTTACCACCGTGACTTTAAAGGCGTTTGACAAACAGGCAGTGAGCTGAGTTTACAAAAAGACTTGCCCGGCGGAATTTAACAACTTCCCCATAAAGCTTTGCCAGGGTGAGTTTATTAGCGTGTCGTGAAGCTGAGGATGGCGGCCTTTATTCCTCCACACTTCTTTCTTCTCTCTTTCTCTGCTGGGCTGTGGATTTAACACTCCGTTCTGTAGCTGGGATTGCTTTTATTAGTGTGTGCCGGCAGACGACATGTACACACACTTTGTGAAATGAGACTACCAGAAACTTTACAAGAAGTTTTAATACAAACGATTTATCCCTTCTTCACAGAGTACAAAAACAAGCAGTACCATTTCTATGGACTGTACCATAATCATTCTACTCCGTGCTTACTTTCAATGGCTTCTACTCACTAGCCACTTTATTAGAAACACCTACCCTTTGTTTCCGCTCACTGGCCACTTTTTTAGAAACACCTACTTTGTGCTTTTGCTCACTGGCCACTTTATTAGAAACATCTACCCTGTGCTTCCACTCACTGGCCACTTTATTAGAAACACCTACCCTGTGCTTCCACTCACTGGCCACATTATTAGAAACACCTACTTTGTGCTTTTGCTCACTGGCCACTTTATTAGAAACACCTACTTTGTGCTTTTGCTCACTGGCCACTTTATTAGAAACACCTACCCTGTGCCTTCACTCACTGGCCACTTTATTAGAAACACCTACTCTGTGCTTCCACTGACAGGCCGCTATATTATAGACATCTACCCTGTGCTTCCACTCACTGGCCACTTTATTAGAAACACCTAACTTGTGCTTCCACTGACAGGCCACTTTGTTAGAAACGCCATCGTCTTTATTCTACATTAGTCTGAAAAGGATAAACATGTTCTTACAGTGATGTAAGTGAAAGATAATGGGAATTAATACAGTTATGGATTAATAGGAAGGCATGAGTCGTTAGACAGACAACAGCAAAATGCATGCGTTATCAGCTGCTTGAGTTGCAAAGTGTTGGCAGAAGATTGCAGTTTGTAATTGCAAGACTTGCAAACGGCAAACAACTTCAGGTTTTGTAATCTGTGATGATATACGTAACCATATGGTGCTTTGGTTAGAAAGAAAGAAATAAAGAGAGAAGAGTGAGAAAGTGTGAACCAGGTGTTACTCAGATGTAAGAGTGCACACAACAGTGTATGTGAGTTGGCCCTTCACTGTCTTTCCCAATCTGCTTTTTTAAAACACAAGCTTACAAGAAACTGCCAAATGATCGGATTCACTATATGGTCAAAAGTATGTGGACATTGCCTTGTAGTTATTGAGTTCAGGTGTTTCAGCCACACCCTTTACTAACAGGTGTATAAATGAAGCACACAGTCATGCCGTCTCCACAGACAAACACTGGCAGTAGAACAGTTCATACCGAAGAGCTCTGATGACTTTAAACATGGCACTGTTATAGGATGCCATGAGTTATTTAGTGACACCCCTGTCTTGCTAGAGCTGCCCTGAACAACTGTAAGTGCTACTATTGTGAATTGAAGGTGTCCAGGAGCAACAGCAGCTCAGCCAGCAGGGATGGTAAGTGCTGAAGACTTACTGAAGAAACAGGCTTTGTTTCTTAAGGGGCTATATGCTCTGTCATTAATTTGAACCTCTATCTGCTTGAGGCCGGCACAGCAGCGTATATCCATGCCCTGGCTCGATGTTCACATTGCACTTCGGAGGGCATTTCCATAGTGTAGTGGTTATTGGTGGTTGGTGTGGCACAACAGGTAGCACCACTGCCTACCAGGGACCTATCACCCTATATGGGACACTGGGGTTTGATTCCTTCTCTGGGTGACTATGCTGTGCTCCACCAGTAAGAGTCATTGGGCAACACTCCTAAAACTACATCTGTAAAACAGTTAAGCTTGTAAGTCGCTCTGGATAAGAGTGTCAGCTAAATGCTGTAAATGTAAATGTAAATTCACAACATCAACACAAAAACTGTGCTTCAGGAGCTTCATGAAATAGGTTTCCATGGCCGATCACCTGCACACAAGCCTGAAGTCACTATGCCCAAAGCCAAGCATTGGATGGAGTGATGTAAAGTGCCGCCCCTGGACTCTGGAGCAGCGTATACCCAACCCTGTCAAATCCTTTAGCCTTAAACCAATACAACAAACACACGTTACCTTGTTATGGCTGGTTAGCTGAGAATGGGAAACAGTGTGTTTTGTGCTTTGGTGGACCTCTTTCTCTTTCAAGAAATTTCCTGGCTTGGGTTGAGGATCATGGCAGAACTCTGATTAATTTGCTGCTTTGAGACAGTGGCCGTCCAGTTGGCTGAAGTTGCATCACTCGTAGTTTTTCATTATTATTTATTTCATTCGTGCAGCGGGCGTCTGCCGGGATGGCCAGGGGGATTGCTTCTGCTTTGGAGAAGAGGAAAAGGAAAACTGCGATGCCGAACACACCACTGGACTTTTTTTCAGAAACCCAAACGACAGCTCCTACAAGCTAACACCACCCTTATAACACCAGCGAGCAGCTTTGTAATGCAAATATCCAATTATAGAGCTCCCAGGCTCGGTTGCGCCCGGGGTTGTGTGGTGCCAAACTCTGGGATACGAAGAAAGTAACCAGCATTGTTCCGACAAGCCGTGATGGTATCGGAGAGCAAAGTGCTCTCCCTCGCCTATCCCCCTCGAAACCTCCTCCTCAAAAACTCTCCACGGTCCTTTGAAGTGCAGCTAGGGCGCTTCTGCTTGAAGTTATTGTCTATTTTATTGCCGCGTGAGAGATTTCCATTGCGTTTATTTATGGTCAGAAAGTCAGCGGAAATCATCGCCCTAGCCTCAGGATCTCCTGTCCAGCAAGAGGACTAAGAACTAGAACTAATGAGAAAGACTGCAGACATTTGTTTTTGTAATTAGCCCCTGAGATTTGGTTGATGCTGTCTCTTGTTGTCCGCAATGTGCTGATCGCTGCAGTAAACCATAATGTCTTAATTATGAAAGGGCCAGCTAGTGATAAGAGTCTCTATCGCCTTCAGGAAGAAAGAGCTTAAGACCTTGCGGCATGGTGAGGCAATGTGAGAGCAAGGTGAATCTGCGCTAAGCAGCTTGAGAGAAGATAACTGCTCTGACCCGGGAAGGTGGGAAAGAGCGGGGCACTGGCCACAAAGACGATTTCAATTATTTGCTCTTAATAGCACAACTCCGTGAATCGTTCTCCTCTATCTTAATCACCTCTTCAACGTGGCTGTTGGCTTGCTAGCATCTCCGCACAAGCCTTATCGGCCTAATGCCCACCTAACAGCCACTGGCTCCCTTTAATCAGGCAAACTACGTGTCCACAACCCTCCACTTACAGCAACACGGGGTGAAATGCAAGGTTGCGAGGGGAGAGCACTCCCGTGAAATTGGAAAAAAAAAAAAAAGGGCTTTGCAGATTGGGTGGACCTGTGCGAATGCAGCCGGTCTTATTGAAAACTTTCAATTTGCGGGGGGCTCCCAGAAAAACCTGGAATCATAGCGGTCGCAATAAAGTGGGTTTTATAATGGTAGTGGATATTGAGTGGGAGGCCCAGAGAGTCACCCGAGGCTTACCGAAGCTTTCGACTCTGCATCTAATACTGTCAGAGGGGAAGCAGCAAGTGGGGGTTAAAAACGGAGGAGAGCAGAGAAAGAAAGAGGGAAGGAGGTTGGGGGAACAGGAGATGGGGTTGTGAGGAACGGTCATGGAGAAGAGGGGGGGTGGCAAACGACTGAGAGCGGAGTTATTAGAGAGAGAGAAGAAAAGCAGTTAAAAGGAGGTAGAAAGGCTGAGGTCTCACACAGAAACCCTCCGGATCTTTCCTCCAGAGTAAAAATGGAATTCCCTATATGTACATGTGTGTATGTTGTTTTTTTGAATTGTGCAGGGTGGAACATGCCTCGTCACTCCCTAGTCCTTAAATATCAGTAGTTGTTTCTGGAGACAATAAATAATATGCATGTCAACTTTATATGCTTCCTTGAAACTGGCTTCCACAGCTGGGTATGCGCTGGCCCCATTGAGTCCAATCAGCTGTGTTGTCAGTT
This sequence comes from Semaprochilodus insignis, assembly GCA_034552555.1. NCBI lineage: Eukaryota > Metazoa > Chordata > Actinopteri > Characiformes > Prochilodontidae > Semaprochilodus > Semaprochilodus insignis. Next base: position 6,518,502 of record CM067487.1, on the reverse strand, counting down.
ATCTAGGAGTCAGAGACAACAGAACGTGCCAAGATCTGGACTATAAGATTCTAACCTTGTTTTACAAGTTATTTACTAGTTATTCATATATGAATTCATGGTATAGTTTTAAACTGATCCTGACTTTATCTTATATGCCTTAATTAAATGGGGTCATTTGCTGGTACGGTTCTCTTTCGCTAATTTCTTTAGCTATTTCAAAATTCACACAAACTCAATTACAAGTTTACTTGCCTGATTTATTATGTGAGAATGTCCCAACATGGTTTACCTAACAGGGAATAAAAGGACACATAGGCTATGTTCAGTATACATGCAAATCAGATTATCAGATCCAACCATAGCCTTTCAGTCATTTGCTGTCATGCGTGTGTACCCGAGTTGGGTATAGTTTCCTAGTTTCCTCTGCTGAGGTTTTACTTTCCCTGTTATCTGGTATAGTTGTAAGAAGGTACTGCCCCTTTCATACCCTGGACGAACGTGCAGGAATCGAGCAGGAGGAGTGGAGAGAAATGCTTTGTTTTGTACTTATACTGAGCATAACCTTTCTTCTCTCTAGGTATGAATGCTAGCTTGTGGATTTCTAGTTGGTGCTCTTCTGCTGTATTTAACTCTGTATTCTTCTTTAAACACCATTGTGACCCTTCCCAGGAGTGACCATCCAACAAATATGACTCCAAGATTAAGGCACAGAATATTCCTGGGAGATTACAATCATGTCCACATTCAGGCATGGAATAATAAATGGACAATGTTTGCCTGTTTCCCAAAGACCACCTGAATAAGCCAGAGGACCACTGGAATAATGTTTCAAAGCAAAAGTGAATCATTATGGCATAATTGAGAGATATTGAGAGATGTTTGGCAAACCAAACATTGCATTCCAGCATAAAAACCTAATCCCAACTGTGAAACATGGTGGTGGTGGCAGTATCACGGTTTGCAGCGGTTTCCCATTATTTGACGGAACCTTAAAAGAACATGGGGCCTGTAGAACAACAACAACCCTAAAAATGTAGGTTAGTCCGCAGAGAATGGTTAAAAAAAAGAAATTTAGCATTCTGGAATGCTGTGGTCAAAGTCAAGACCTTAATCCAGTAATTCCGACTTTAATCTCTGTCTTCAGTTCTTGTATTTTAGCTCATTCCTTTTTGCAGTATAGGGTGATCCTCCCTTCTCCATTATGAGTATCTGCTAGCTGACATACCAGAATTGGCATGTAATGTAATTCTCCAAACATGTTGAGCTGTCCATGATGTTGCCCTGGTGGCTGTACAAAGGAGGCAGCACATAAAAATTCACCCTCCCAGCTTGGTGTGATAGACCTATCTACTGGGTCTGGAAGTGAATAAAAACGTCACCTCAAAATATTCATGGAACTTTTAGAAACTTCATTATGGCATGATTTTAAAGCGAGTTCTTATGGGTGGTCTTACTAATCAGTAGCACTTTAAAGATGCCTTAAAGACGAGGGAAAAAAGGTCTAAGCATCTGATCCCAGGTGAGCCTCCAAAGTGTTAACTGGTCCTCTACTTTTTATGAAGTTATGCATATCATTTCTAAAGGAAGGCCATTGTGCTGGATGGGAGGCACGTGCATTCACATTAGGCTGATGCTTTTATCCAAAGTGAGGTCCTTAAGTGCTTTTTGAATTGAGCTTCCACCGTAATTCAATGGAGAGAGTTATTATACCGGTCTAAAGTAATTCTATCATATCTATTCTATCAATATGGGAATTCATTTAATAGGAATCCTTTGAAAGGTTGGTATTGCTGCACACTTATTCTCGCCTTGTGCTTTTTTCTTGATTCTATTTTCAGACATTATTAATAAAATAATGTTTAAATTGGCTTAAAAAAACATGGCATTGTTCTCCATTTATTTTTATTATTATTCTACAGCCATAAAAGTGACACTATGACGATTCCGCCTGCTGTGTTCATTCAGACACCATTCCATGTTCATAATGCATAAGATTGCTGAAGCCTCAATCTCTCATTTCACCACAGTCAGTTTCAATACTGTTGTTTCATCATCATAGGAGTATGCTAGCAACTCCTTAGTAACCACCTAAAATTCCACAGCAATGCCCTAGCAACCACCCAGGATGCCATAGCAACGCAGCCACCTACAATTACATAACAATAGCCTGGCAACATCTTAGCAACCACCTGGGATTCCTTAGCAATGGAATATCAACACACTAGCAACCACCTGGGATAGTATAGCAATGGCCTATTAACACCATATCAGCAATGGCCTAGCAACCACCAGGGATATCTAGCAACAGTGTAGCAACATCTTAATTATCAGCTAACAATCCCCAAGCAACACCTTAGCAACCACCTGGAATCACTATAGAAACCTAATTAAGTCGTACAAACGGTACACAGTGTTCTGCAGCCCCATTAACTGTTACTGCTGGACTTGTCTAGTCAATGTGAAGTTTGTTCACTCGTTCTGATATGTGATATGTGTGTAACGTGCTGCTCTTCTGTTGCCCCTGTTGCGGCGCCGAGGCCACCGTGTCTGCTGAAGGAAAGGCCATTGCAGCCGTGCGGTGTAATTAAGAATACATACATCTGAGCATGTATATGGGTTTGGCAGGTTCCGTGCTTCCCGTGGCGCTTAGACGAAGGCGAAGGCGTGAATGGGAGTCATTTGAAAGTGAACGTCGCGGTGAAATTGCACTTTCTTCTTCTGATGGATACTGCCGGCGCTCCAGACATAAATCTGCTTGCAGTCGCTCGCCCTGTGCCGCCCTGGCAGTAAATGTCACATTGTGGGGAAAGGCGCGCTCTAAAGCGCAATATGACAGTGAATGCCAAATGTGGCTTTGATGTGAGTTAATTTAATTCTGCGCTCGGAGAGAAAGAGATGGGCGAAGGGAGATGTAGAAGGAAGAACGGAGAGAGAGAAAGAGAGGGAGGACTGCGGGTGAGCTGAGGTGAACAGATCATTGTCCTTGTTAGATTTTAATGAATGAAATAGCAGAATTATATCCGCTTCATGATTGTCGCCCTTTCCCCAATTTCAATATTTTATGTGGTCCGGCTTAGCTGTTCAGCTGCTCAGCCTCATTTAAGGCAGCTTGTCCATGTGATTGAGCGAGCATTTTCTTAAATTTAGAGCCAATAGTGTACCCAAATAATCCAGGACTTAACACGTACGGTCGTGTGGAGACGTTATGGTGCCCCTGGTCAAAGGACAATAGTGAGAACAAGTGAACACATCCTCTACAGAGAACACGCTGCTGCATGTTTAAATACACGATTACAGTTTCATTACTGAATCGAACATACTGGGGAAAAATAAAACATTAAAATGATGCCACTGTGCTACTGTGCATTGTAGCATTCTGCTGCTGGCCCTTAAGTAGGGTAGCACCATCTAGTGGACTGGAGACAAATGGCGCTACCACAAACTCAAAGAAGGAGGAGTGCAAGGAAGGAGCAGCATGACCCCAGTGGCATGAAGACTGACACTGCAAGCCCTGTTCAGCTGTGCTTTGGAGGGGAGGACGTAGCACTCAGTCTTTCTGCTCCAGTGCACCAAGGCAGGTCTGGGGCATGCACCTCCAAAGAGCATTTGCCCCACAGTTAGTTTCTTTACCGGGACAACAGCCCCCGCTGCAGAGACATTGGCCCCAGGGACTCTGCTCAGACTCTGCCCGCACTGTGAGTGGCCACTGTGATGCCTGACCATTGAAAGGAGGGCTATGTCGCAACATGCTACTGGCTTGTTGGTTGCGTGAGAGGCATGGCCATGCAGCGGGCCCACATGTGTAGCCTGGGGTAAGTGCTAGACACTGCAGTAGCAGAATTGTAAATAAGTTGTTGTTGCTCATGTAATAACTTGCTGTCACGCTTCCGGGTTTCCCCTCTACCTCCGATCCCCCCGAACTCCAGCTCCCAGAATCCACTGCCAGATGACGTCAATGTCATGTGTCCACCATCGCCCAATCACACCCCTGTTGGATATCAGTGTTTTTGTATAAGTGTGTATGTTTACAAGTGTGTATAAGTTCACCATGTGGGGAAAAGCTGCATTCCCAGAACAAAACTCTATGCATTTACAACAGGACGGAGTCCCTGGCAGAATGTTGCCTTTAGGGTTCTACAGGTCATAGGTCGAACATCATTTAGAGGAGAGCTGACCATCTGGTAAAATCAGATAAGGACACACCCTGTTTGTACCTTAAGGGGTGGTGAAACGGTCTATAAAACCTCTGTGACAAGTTTCTGTTTTTGGACTGGATTGTACTGGACGAGAGCTGTGAGTGAACTGCGATCGCCTGGAAATAAACTACTCCAACATCTCCAGCCTTCAGTCTCCTGACTCTACCCTTCTGTGCAAGCAAGAAAAGAAACAACACCCCGCTTTCACGTTCGTCATCCCCAGAGTACTGATTACACACACCTGTCATTCATTTAGTCTGTTTGCATTTAAGCTCCTGGTTCTCACACTCACATCGTGAAGTATTGCCATTCTGTGACCTTACTGAGCGGTTTTCTCTGCGATTTCTGACTGTTGTTCTGATCTAGACCTTGTTTGATTCACGTTTGCTTATCTCACTGTCTTTTGGTTTAGACTCCGGCTTGTCCTTTTGGTTTCATGACTCTGCCTGCTCCCTTTGGTATGATTGCCTGGATTCTCTTGTTTAGCTACACTGCTAACATTGCCTTCAGCTCAGCGTGCATCAGTTTAGGTTTGTTAAACCTTACTTTTGCATATGGGTTGTTTATGTGACCCTCTGTTGGGCTGCTTCCCAGCACTCAGCAGCAGTTGTGTTCAGTAAAAGAGCATTTTGCACGTTTCCCATATGGACACCACAATATTATTATTTTTTTAATAGGTTAAACCAAGCAGATAGACAGAAACTGTGCACTAAAATTTGCCATATTAAACATGCTACACTAAAGTTTATTCCCTGTGGACCAGGATTTCTCAATGAGGGGGTTGGGAGGGTCACAGGAATATTATTACAAGACATATCATTTATCAAAGGCAGAGAAAGAAACTTTAATCAGTGTGAGCACTGCTGGTGGCTCCCTACAGGCCATAAAACATAGGCTAATGTCGAGCTAATGTTGATTATAAATGTCTACTGGGTGGCCTCGTTACTGAGGGAGGGTCTTGTTCAAGCACTAAATCTGAAGCGCATTTTCACCACCAGGAAATCTGTGGATTTGTGGACTGTGGCCCCAGTGGTTGAACCGACTTTGATCATTATTTGATTATATATCAAAATAAATATGATGCAGGCTTCAGAGTTGTGCACAACATCTACAAATTGTCAAACACTTTCATATGTATTTTGACTACCAAGTGGAAACACCAGATATCAGCATGATCAAATTCCAGCTGTATTTAAATGATATCTATAGTATGTTTTTGGTAAATCTGTGCATTAAAAAATGCAAACACAATGCACACACCTACATAATACCTGCTCTGTGGTGGTCCTGTGGGGGTCCTGACCATTGAAGAACAGGGTAATAAAGTATACAGAGAAACAGATGGACTACAGTCTGTAACTGTAGAACTACAAGGTGCTCCTATATGGTCAGTGGAGCTGATTAGGTGAGCTTAATGAAATAGCCGGTACATGGGGTGGCTGTACTTCAGCTTAGCTAGCAGAATTTCAAATATAGCCTGCTGTCAAAATTCACAGGAAATGACCAGAAGAACATTCGTCTTCAATCTGTTTAACTAAATAGAAGATCCCTGCTCCTATGCCCCTGCGCCAGGTGGTGTCCACATCCCCTGTTTAGAAATGACAGGACAGCGTTTGGATCCTTACTCAGCCTTTTTCATGCTGTACTAAACCGTGGACAGAGCGGGGTTATAAGCAGCATCGTTTATTAAATCATAGGCCTTTTAAACTTGTGCAAAGAAGAACGCCTTGGATGAGTCACTGCTGTTCTGTTTGCTGCAGGAGGTGTTTTATTACAGTCCACCTAAATTTAATGTGTCATAGCTCACCTCATCTCTAATGTGGTGTTGTAGATAGATAATGAGAAAGAGAGAGAGAGAGAGAGAGAGAGAGAGAGACAAAGGAACAGACTGAGAGTAGGTGTGATAAGCATGTATCTTTATACAGTGTGAAGTAAGGGTGAAAGGATTTCTGAGATATGAAGAATGTGGACACCACTTCTAATTATTGAGATTACTGAAATAGAAGTGTATAGAATATTAGTGTAGTAGATGAAGTATAGAAGTGCACTCATTAGTGTAGTAGGAGAAGTATAGAAGTGTATAGAATATTAGTGTAGTAGGTGAAGTATAGAAGTGCACTCATTAGTGTAGTAGATGAAGTATAGAAGTGCACTCATTAGTGTAGTAGGTGAAGTATAGAAGTGTACTCATTAGTGTAGTAGATGAAGTATAGAAATGCACTCATTAGTGTAGTAGATGAAGTATAGAAGTGTACTCATTAGTGTAGTAGGTGAAGTATAGAAGTGCCCTTATTAGTGTAGTAGGTGATGTATAGAAGTGCACTCATTAGTGTAGTAGGTGATGTACAGAAGTGCACTCATTAGTGTAGTAGATGAAGTATAGAAGTGTACTCATTAGTGTAGTAGGTGAAGTATAGAAGTGCACTCATTAGTGTAGTAGATGAAGTATAGAAGTGTACTCATTAGTGTAGTAGGTGAAGTATAGAAGTGCACTCATTAGTACACATTGGGGAAGATTAAGTGTTCACAACCCTGCTCAATGAATTCACGCTGCCTCCTCACATTCAGAGAAGCAGTGTAGTCTCTGTAAGAACAAACAGAGACGTCATGCACCAAGCTTAATGGAATACAGAGCAGAATGCTATATAGCTGCCATTGCAAAAACATATTGCAGTTGGAGTGCATAAATATGAGTTCCGTCAGAGAATGTTTCCTAGCTAGTACAAGAAGGTTAGAGTCTAAAACTCCCCTTGAGCTCAGATGCTGCCTGAACAAGGGCCAGTGCTAATACCTAGAAAGAAGAATACAGAGTTAAATACAGTGTGAGAGCAGTTAAATACCTAGAGAGCAGTCAGTCATTCTGCTCAGTGTAAGTTCAAAGCAATGAATTTCAATATATGCATCTATTAGTACTTACTCACTTCAGTGCTCTAGATAGAGATGGGTCTTCAGTCTGCGTTTGAAGACTGCAAGAGAGTCTGCTGTTCGGACAGCCAGTGGAAGTTCGTTCCACCATCTGGGAGCCAGGACAGAGAAGAGTCTTGACTCTTGTCTTCCATGCATCTTGAGGGATGGCAGGTCAAGCCGAGCTGTAGTTGAAGCTCGAATGGCTCGAGGTACAGACTGACTCTTGACCATTGCCATAAGGTGGGGAGGGGCTGGTCCAAGATTTTTTTTTTTTTTTTTTTTTTTTTTTTTTTTTTTTCTCTGGTTCTTATAAGTTACATTAGTCTAGTTGCAGTTTCACAGTTGAGTTTGCAAGCTGGACGATTCTTATAAGTTCACAGTGCAGTTGGTGGCCACTGGTTTAATGATGAGTCAGCAGTCCAGCCAGCTATGGATAGGTGGCTCATTAAAAAACAAGGCACCTTTAAGCCTCAGTGCATGATACCTCCACAACTGAGCCAAACACATCTACCAGCACTGATCAAAGCATTACTGCCTCAGTGTCCGCCCCACCCAAAATCCAGATGCACCATCCTTCAGCCCTGCCATGCCTGGCAGTTTTGAGAATGTCCTTGTTTATAACCCCTATGTATGAAAAGCAACATTATTGTTGTTGCCCACCCAAAGACGACATCACAGTAACACCTCTGTGCGTCAGCCTTGTGACACCTTTAAAGGAATGCAGATCAATTTTCACCCTGCTTGCTAAGCAATTGGAAGACAAAGCCAAGAAAAGAAAACAGCTGTGAAATTATGTACTAGCTGTGCCATATATATATAAGAGACCACCTCAAAATGATCAGTTTCTCTAGTTTTACAGTTTCTGGGTTTGTGTTTGATCAAAATGAGCAGTCCTGTTTTATTCTATACACTACTGGAAACACGTCTCCCAAATTCCAGATCAAATATTGTATTTTAGATCTGTTTATTTAGAAAATCACTAATGACGCCTCCAGAAACCTGTTTTTTGAACCATGCTTGCTGTACATTTCACCCCAGCCACCGCTCGCCAGTCTCACTTGAAGTCATCTTACAGTGGTTAAGTGACGGTTGAATGAGGTGGTGCTCATCACGGTCAGTAGAGAGTGGTTTTGGCCCTCTGCCAGTCTGTAGCTGTGTTGTCCTGTGTGTTTGCTGCTTGACCTTGTTCTTATGAACCAGACGCTCACTGTATCTGCCAGTAAAGCTAGAACTCAACCTTCTGTTCCTCACTTAGAACCTGCTGTACATGTGGAGATGCTGATTTAAGAAGAAACTGGAGTTGTAGAGCTGTATATGTGTGTGTGTAATGATATATATGGAATGAAC
>CM067487.1:6491477-6505270 GCA_034552555.1 Semaprochilodus insignis | reverse complement strand
ATATCAATGTTCATTCCATATATATCAATGTTCATTCCATATATATCAAAGTTTATTCAATATTTCCTGTTTGGCTTGCCATAATATATATGATAATATATATATAAGCGATAATTGATAATTGTTATACAAAAATAACATTATGTAAATGGTTGGTTAAAATCTGCTGTATGTACTGGAATAACGTAGAATCGTAGGCAGAGTGAATGAGTGAGCGAGTCAGACCAACAATCCCTTTTCCACTTTTATTATGTCACAATGCAATACAAAATGCTTTTCTGAACATTTGATGTGAGTGGTCAGTAGAGCACCCCGGGTAAAAAAAAAAAGAAAAATTTAATTTGAATTAATTTAATACCAGCAAGTACATTTCAAGCACATTGTTCTGTGTGCTAAATGTATATATTACAAGTGTAATAATTGCCAGTACATTTTACCTCAGTAGTACTTTAGTATACTTAATAGAAGTATATTTTAATGTATCTTTAATATGTACTAAAGTACTTCTAATTGAATTTTAGTGGTGTCTCAACATAGTACTGTTAAGTACAGTTTTATTTAAGTATATATTTAATAGCACTAATGATTATATTTAGCATACTAAATACATAAGTACATTAATTATAAGTTCAAGGTTAAGTCTACTTCAGTGTACTTTTTTTTTCTCCTGGGACTGACCAACTGACCAAAGTGGATTTTGTGCAGCACAGTATGTACAAATACTGATCAAAATCCATCATATTTAGTTTGTGATGAACTGAACATGAACATTTCTTAAAGTATCACCATATTAGTTATTTGCCATATTGCCCAGCACTAATACTCCATGAGGTGTGTTAGAAAGTTCAACAAGAACTCCATACAGGCCAATTCCAGCTGTGTCTTGGCTCGAAATGCACAAAAGTGTATGTGTTACTTCTTGCTGTCACGGAAAGTGAGAACTCGGCTCATCGTCGCATTCTCGTCTGCGGTGCTGTGTCCCCCACCTCCCCAGTCATGGCAGGGGTGTGGAGGTGAAAATTAAAAGCAAAAATATACAGTTATTTATAATGGGAGCTGAGTTTCACTTAAATGTTAAACAGCTGCAACAAAAACAGGAAATTCAAATAAGCCCGGTTGCCTGATGTGAGCTAATTACTGAAAATGTTTTTTTTTTCGCACTTTAAATATCATTTAATTTGCAGCATTCACTATAAAGATTTAAGTAAATATTTGACTGTTCATTCAAGGTAAAAAGCCTCATGTTGTTGCTGTAATATCAAAACATCATAACATAATTTTCTGGGTAATGAATGGAATAAAAATGGTACAAAATTACTCAGATTACTATTACATGACTTATCCGTATCCTGTATTTTTCCTGTGAGAGTCATTAATCACATTTTATTTATTTCTACAGGATCTCTCTTTATCCCTTAGAATTAAACAGGCTCTTTTTTCTTCTGATGGACAAGTTTTGGTGCCATATGATGTGTTTGGTGGACAAGTGAAATCACGTTGCTTCAGAATCACGTTGATGATGCTCTTGTAATAGGGAGAACTGCGTCTTTGTCATTTCCACTACAGGCCTGGAACACCTCCCATGTAGTAAATCTGGCCCACATTTCCCATTTTCATCTGGCCGACTTGCTGCACAGATTGACGGCACTTGGATGGACCGCTCCCGGTTGAAAGATGTGGGCCACATACGCACCAGAGTAGGGCATGTTTTGGAACACATGGGCCACGTGAGTTTTTATATTTATGGGCCACTTTTGGCTAAAATGGATTCTGCCAGTAGGCAGAACCGCTGTATCTGTGCCAGCAGTGGACCAGACCTCTTTGGAACACACGGGGCAAATTGTGGAATAAATTAAATATGTGGACCACTTTTGACTCACTGCAGATTGCCAGTGCCAAAACTGGACCACCAGTGCCATGTCTTTGCCAGATGTGGCCCACATGCTATCTGGGCGGGCATAGCGCTTTTTTAACTTTGGAAGTTTTTAATTTCATAATCACAACAACCACTATGGTCTATGAGTCTATACAGTGTTTAACATACATTAAAAATAAATAAATAAATAAATATGTGTAGAATGTGTAGAAATGTGCCTCTGTATAGAATGTGTAGTTTATTATATTTACTTATTTACTTATAGTTTATTATTATTACTTAAATTTTTTTAAACACAAAATAACTGTAATAATAATTGTTTTTTCAGAAGACCAAATTTTCTCACTGCATTGGCATATGAATTTGATTCTTATAAGACATATACCTGAAACAAGCAAATCCAGAGAGAATTTGACCTAGTAAAATAATTTAAAAATCAAGAAAAATATAAAAATAAAATAAATTAACAATCTCAAACAGAGTCAGCGCTGCTTCCCAGTTTCATTTTCTATTCTACTATAACCAATTTGCTTACTTTTAAGCCCTGCCTGTGTGGCACGCTATTTCATCCAATAAACGGACACATACTCAACACTGTCTGCTCATTATTCACTGCAATATTTTATTCTGTAGGTGTTAACCAACATTAACAGCCAGGTAACTGAAGGAACTTGACTGATGGCCTGTATAAGGGATATTTTGAACTGAACGCTTTCACAGGTGAATCTAGCGGATTTTCCATCCACCAGTGATTTTTGAAAGTGCACCAAAATGGAAAAGTCAACAACCAAATATCACAGAAAAGAGTTTTATATTAGGGTGAAATTTAACAAATAGAACAATACAAAAGCTGAAATATGAAAAACGCTGATATAAAAGGGTTTTTCCAATAAAATATGAAGCTGTTTATTAAACATCATTCAGTTCCACCTGTTCTTGTTGCTTGGCATACAGAGTATGCAGTGAACTGTTTATGCCAAACATTTCACCCACAATATTATAATCTGCACATGTAGTCAGCTTGTATTCTCCTATCAGTTACCGCGGGCGACTGGAAACGACTGGGCCTATCATGTCGCATAGCTTTCTGAAGGTTGTCTTCTACATTCCGAAATGCCAAATCCAAAACTCGTTTGAAAAATTGCTCTGAACAATCTGCTTCCAGAATTATCGGCTGTGTTTGCATTCCCAGATGCAACGTGGACGTCGCCAGGGTGGCACAATGATTTCAACCCCCTTATTAGGTGGCCTGGTGTCTCTGAGCTTCATGGCCTTAAAATGATTTTGCTGAAAACCCGAGCTAAATCTCTCCATCTCGCTCTCCTGCTTCAATGCAGTTCCGCATCATGGTAGCCTACACTACCTAGTCTCCTAAAGTTTCTTCACTGTAATGGAGGTTAAGAAAAGAACATGAACTTGGAAAACATTATTGTTCTGTAAAAGCTACTGTCCACTATTTCGATCTTTCCTCAAGTTATTATAGTAATAATTATATAACAGATATGATACCCAGCAAATAGACTCCCATTGGCCCACTGTAGGCTGACTGTGGGCAATGTTCTTGGTCAAACCCACACAAAACACATATTGGCCCTGTCTGGGATAGTCCACAGTGGACCCTCTCCACTGCTCCTGAACGTGGCCCACACTGGAATGCCTGTGGGCAAAGCAGACTTGGCCAAAACCCACGCAAGACCCACATGAGCCCAGCGTGGGTAGCCCACACCTGGCCTTCACTACCATTAGACACACTTAGGCAGGAAGTCCTAAGTTGCATGCAACTTCATTTCCATTATGTTACATAAAACAATTCAAAGCTCGTCGAAGTTGCATAATAGACTGCATAACATCTAGAATTTGTAGAATCTATTATTCTACTAGCTAGCCAACTAGGCAACTTGTAATATGATGTCATCTGTGACATTCCTTTTTGCAGCCTTCGTATAATTAATCCCGCTGTTGCTCCCATTCTCTTTTAGTATCTATCTAGCTATGCTTCTTAATTATATATGTCTATGTATATATGTATGAGTTTTATATACAGTGCCTTGTGAAAGTATTTACCCCCCTTGGCATTTTTCGTATTTTGCTACCTCACAACCTGGAATTAAAATGGATTATTTGAAGGTTTGCATCATTACATTTACATTACAACTTTGAACATTTGATTGTTTTTATTGTGAATCAAACAACAAATAGTACGAAATAACAGAAAACCTCAGTGTGCATAACTATTCACCACAAATTCTCAGTTGGATTAAGGTCTGGGCTTTGACTAGGCCATTCCAATACATTTACATGTTTCCCCTTAAACCACTCGAGTGTTGCTTTAGCAGTATGCTTTGGGTCATTGTCCTGCTGGAAGGTGAACCTCCGTCCCAGTTTCAAACCGCTGACAGACCAAAACAGGTTTTGCTCAAGAATATCCCTGTATTTAGCACTGTCCATCTTCCCCTAGACCAGTTTCCCAGTCCCTGCTGCTGAAAAACATCCCCACAGCATGATGCTGCCACCACCATGTTTCACTGTGGGGATGGTGTTCTTGGTGATGGTGATGAGATGTGTTGGTTTTGCGCCAGACATAGAGTTTTCCTTGGTGGCCGAAAAGTTCAATTTTGGTCTCATCTTCCTCCATTCATTTGGGGAGTCTCCCACATGACTCAAAGCGAGCCTTCCTACTTTTGTAAAAGGCTTTTTTTTGGCCACTCTTGCATAAAGCCCAGCTCTATGTAGTGTACGGTTTACTGTGGTCATATGGACAGATACTCCAGCCTCTGCTTGGGAGCTCTGAAGCTCCTTCAGGGTTACCTTTGGTCTCTGTGCTGCCTCTCTGATTAACGCCCTCCTCGCCCGGTCTGAGAGTTTTGGTGGGCAGCCCTCTCTTGGCAGGTTTGTTGTGGTACCATGTTCTATCCATTTGATGATAATGGATTTGATGGTGCTCCGGGGGATCATCAGAGATTGGGATTTTTTTTATAACCCAACCCTGACTTGTACTTCTCAACAACTTTGTCCCTGACTTGTTTGGAGATCTCCCTGGTCTTCATGGTGTTGTTTGGTTAGTGGTGCCTCTTGCTTAATGGTATTGCAGCCTCTGGGGCCTTTCAGAAAAGGTGTGTATATACTGACAGATCATGTGATTGCACACAGGTGGCCTTCAGTTCACTAAGCATGTGACTTCTGAAGGTAATTGGTTGCTTTTTAGGGGCTTCATAGCAAAGGGGGTGAATACATATGCACATGCCAATTTTCAGTTTTCTATTTCCAAAATGTATAATAAATTTATATATTATTTTTTTTTTTTTATTTCATTTTTCTTTTTCTTCACTTAGACTATTTTGTCTATTTTGCAGATGCATCACATAAAATTCAGGTTAAAAAACATTTAAATACAGGTTATAATTTAACAAAATATGTAAAAAGCCAAGGGGGTGAATACTTTCACACTGTATGTCTGTGTATGTTAAAGGGGAACTCAGAGGGACTTCTCTGGGTAGGTAAGTAACAGTAAGGACAGTAAGGAAGTAAATATAATTTGTTACTGTACATAAGTAGCTTTTTTGTGTATCTGTATTTCCATGTTGGATGGTTGTTTACTCTAACTCCACGACGTGTCAAAGTCTAATATCTCACTGTTTACTCCACTATCATACGAAATTTCTCCTTCCTTTCGGCTTATGTGCACATAAAACATTACATGTCCAAATGAAACAAGCTTATTCATGGATTCTTAGCATCCATGGAAATGTCCATTCCAGGCCTGGACTACATCAAGGAGCACCTAGAGGAAGGCAGGTAAAGCGGGATGGGGTTAATGCAAACACTGACTGACAATCACACATCAAAGCATCAGTGAACAGATCAAACATACTGTTCCTGACTTTGTGGGTAAATAGACCACAATATAGAAACATGTACACATGCACTTGTGACTGGTGAACGTCTTTTTATGAATTTATACAAACACTATTTCCTGTTATAGTAAATGTGTTTTGGCTAGTTTATGTTTATGAACAGAGACCTACAGGTGCAGTACAGTTAAGGAAAGCTCATTACTGATCCAGTTTAAAACAAGTTCTTATTAAACTTAAACTTGTAACTAAGTTGCAAATCAATCTTAAACCAAAACTTTGCCTGTTTGCAAAAAGTTATTTTATGGTTCTAGCTAATGGAACCTGCTCTCCTTCAGTGTTGTGTGCGTATGATCATTTGAATAGACATCAGTGTCTGACTAATTAATGACCTTCTATTACAGACTGGAGGACTGATTCAGCATTTTCTTGATTAAGCATTTTCTCATGTCTTGTTCCAGAAATGATAATAGGACATTAGAGCCATAATAAATCATGCTACTGTTACTCTCCATACTTAAGTGCATTTGAAGGTAAATACTTTAGTACTTTTACTCCAGTGGAGGTCTAAAGGGAGGAACTTCTACTGTTTCTGAAGGGGTATTTTATCTTGGGGGTCTCCACCTTAACTCAAGTACATGGTTTGTGTACTTTGTCCACCACTGTTAGACGTGCAATGCTCCCTTTAATAGCAATTGTACAAAGTTAGAACTGGTCACTGTGGTGGTGACAGGAACCAGATGTCCGAAGTGTTTAATGCCTCTAAATAGAGAATTCCACCTTTTTAAAAATCATGTCTCCATAAATATATCATTAAGTGCTAAGCAAAGTCATTCAGCGTGTTATACAGTGAAATGCTCCCTTCTTACTGAGTCATAAATACTCACAGTGGTTTTGATGGGAACCGGACGTCTACCTTTAAAAGCTCCCTGCAGATTCTGGCTGTAAAAACGTATTTTCAAATCTGTTCATGGTGGAGGGATACAAGCAGGTCTTTGCGAGGCAGAGAGTAAGTAAAATGGGACAGTAAGTAAAATGTCTATGTCTATGTTGCAGACATGGCGATCCCTGGTTCCCATCACCACCACGGCGACGTAGTTGATGACACTTCATATCAAAACACTCTGAATGACTTGATTTACATCTGAATGACTAAAGCCTACAGCTACTTAGACCAGATCAGTGGAATTTCCCATGATGCCTTTCACAATAAATGTTTCAGTTGCTTTTGTGGCTGTGTACAACGGAACGCTTTCATCAAGATCGAGGACCACATCTCATCTCTCACCTTTGGATCTCAAACGAATCTGAGCTTTGTGTAGAAACAGAGAGCGTCAAGAGAGGAGAAAATGACCCCGGCTATATAGATCATGGTGCATAATAAAGAATAAATGTGTGTGTAAGAGAGGCCACGGTCCCCTGTGGAGGCAGTTAATTAGGTCCTCAGATCTTTTTTCTCTGGACAAAAACGATTCCTGACCCTGAAGCTTCTTTTCACATGATTTCTCACCTGGACTGAGAGTGCCTCATCATTACCTGACAGCATACCGGGCAAACAAATGACTTTTTTTTTCTTCTGATGTGCCAAAAATACAAAGGTAAGATTGGAAGCAATACATTAAATCATAATAAAATATCTGTACAATCTGCACTTTCCTTACAGTTTGGGTGACTATTGACTTCTAGTGTTTATTAGCAATGTTAGCCTCACAGACTTACAGAGGAACGCTTAAGTGCATGTGAATATACAAGTCCAGTTTGTGTTTCAGTTTCACTGAGTATTCTTTCAGTTCAGTCCTACCAGTAAAGAACCAGGTACGTATTACTGGTTTTGATCTTCTGCATGCTGTTGTCCTTTTGCTTGCTGTAGGCTGGCTCACCACTCCTAACCAAAGGAGTCAAGATCATCTAAGTTCCACAATCTGATGTCTTCGGATGACTCCACCACCCAATAAAACCTAATCTGTATATTAACAGGCATGTAGTTACTCACCTTACTATTAACAGCTTTAAATTTCCCAGCATCCTCTGTCTTAGATATACACAGTGATGTGTGATTTGCATTCATTCAAATAGCTTCACTTTGCAAAATAACATACAAAACAATATACAAACAATATTTCCACTGGGTTGGTTACACATAAGTTTAACTTCCTATCAAAAATGAACATCAAAACACCACTTGGGGTGAGTAGCTGGTGGGTGATCATACCCATGTCCAACTGATAAGGCAGCAGTCAAAGTAAAAGATTAAAAAAAAAGAAAAATAACAACAACAACAGCCATAATAATAATAATAATTATTATTGTATTATTTTTATTATTTTTTATATTATTTTAAATTATGACATCATCAGTGATTAGTCGATTCATCTTTAATCATATAACTATAAAAAATCCGAAGTTCTGCAACACCTAGTACCCACTGCTTCCCGGTGTTTACGGAACTCTTTTTGAGGGGTCCTTGGCTTGTGGGCTAGTCTTCTGACTGACTTTCTGACTGCCTGGTTGGACATTTTGTCAGGATCTCCTGTGCCTGGCCAGATGATGTTAGAGATGTTCCTTCCACTTGCAGATAAGGACTCAGGTGGTGGTTATAGGAACACGTAAGACTTTAAAAGTCTATCTGTAAGCTCTAGTTAGAACTCCTTTCCTCTACTTATCATGAGATGTTTATTGGTTGACAACTAGGCGACAAACGATTTGTTTACTTGCATTCAGAGGCCGGTACCCTTTATTCAAGGAGTGAAGGTGCTAAACAGCAAACGTGCACTATCTCAGCAGGCTCTTATTAGCACAGTTAGGAAAACTGACTAGCGGAATACTACTTTTTCTTAAGCCGTTTTCTTAGAGAGTCTTTTTCTGGACACTGGACTGCTCACTCTGTGAGTTGGCTAAGCTTGGTCATGTGTGAAGCTGTTTTCAAGCCCTGAACCTCCTAAAATTGGTGATCTGGGTTTCCCTTCCAGTGGAGTCTGATGCAGTCTGCTGAGCATGTGGAAGCATGTGGGTTGCCTGATTGGTTAATTAAGTACCATGACTGCTTCATCTTATTTCACGTACTTAGGGAATCATAAACGTCTCTTGCTGGCCTGCACAGCTAAAAACCTTCTCAGATATAACAGCTCCTTTTCACCTTAAGGTGATACAATCACCCCCTCCTTATGTCTACATCTCTTTCAGGTCTTTTCAGGGTCTCATAATCACCCCCCATAACCCCCTCCTTCTTTTCCTCCACCTTGATCATTCCCTACTTACCCCTCCTTAAAACTCCCCACCTCTTACTGTATATAAGATTCCCAAAAAACACTAGATTAGACTAGACTAAACCCGACTAGACCCGACTGGCAACCTAAGCCTGGTGCTGTGCATGATGCTGCATGCACGTGAATAAGACTGCTGCAGACTGAGTCAGACTGGACCAGAGGGGATGGGACTGACAACCTAAGCCTGGTGCCCGTGCATGATTCTGCATGCACGTGAATAAGACTGCTGCAGACTGAGCCAGACTGGACCAGAGGGGACAGGACTGAAAACCTAAGCCTGGTGCTTGTGCATGATTCTGCATGCACGTGAATAAGACTGTTGATCGACCGAGATATACCCATCTCTGACAACGCTGAATCTAATCTCCAGTCTCCTGACTCCTAATTCTCCCTGAAGACCCGAATTTCTAACAATACTAAAAAGCAGCAAACGGATAAAGCTACCATTTTGCTAACAGTCACACAGGAAAAGTGCTGTACAGAATTGCTTGATCAATTCCTGGTGCACATGGAATTCTGCACCAGTGATAATAAGCCCCTCTCTAAAAATGAGCTTAGAATCGGTCCAAGCGAGGACACGAGTGGGTTTTTAATGTGTTTGATGCTTTTTTCCAGTTTTATTCCACTTTTTAATGAATTGGAATGTTATGATTTCTTTAGCTAGAGCTTTGCTCGGTCTTAATGTCATGGGAATAGCCCCCCCCCGTACATATACACAAACACATATAAACATGAAACCTAAATCTTAATCCCAACCGTTACACGTCCACACGCTGGCACTGTCTCTCTTAATTAGCAGTGTCTATTGTACGTAGATCGCTAAAGGTCAAAACGTACAGGCTTTTCCAGCAGAGGAATGCTTTCTGCTGTAACGGCTCTGGTGCAGAGGGATAGCAGATGTGTTCTTTTCATTAGCCCTCCGTGCTCGTAAAGCTGAGCGCAATTACCATTTCATCTGGCCCCCATGATGAGAGTAATTACTTTGCACCAAATCAACACAGGCCCGGCCGCATCATCGGCAGAGTGCCAGGCACAGTCGGTATGGTTCCTCGCTGGATGATGGCGATGATGATGATGATGATGATCATTTTGGCTCCATTTTGAAGGGACAGCTATCTGGACACAGAAAAAGGCGACTTCATTATCGAACTGCGCTGTCAGTAGGGAATCGCCACTAGGCTTGGCTCAAGCCTTGTGAGGTCCTAATGTAGGAAGTAATGTAATGTCTTTTCATATTGGCTTATTTCAGACGTCTTCTGCAGGTCTTCTCCCAGCACGCTTTTTAGGTTTTACTATTTTGGGTGCTTTTTTTTTTTTTATAGAGGTGTGTTCACCAAGGTTCTGAAATCTTTTGAGAAGATAACCAAAGAGGAGCCCTCATGGTTCCACAGACGTCTTGATTCCTGGTACCTATAACTATCTGTTCAAGTTTTAGTTCATTTGAATTTAATGGATGCAATGCAAATATCATAGTACTCTAACCTCAGTGTGAAATGGTGCTTGGAGACAATAGTATATCTAAAACTAAATGTATGATGGCACTCTGACTTATGACGGGGAATGGCGTCTCTGTCGTTCCCATTCCGGGTCCGGAACGCCTGCTACAGCGCTACATAACTTTGGACGAGCACACACTAGACCTGTTATGATAACTGCAGATATGATGACAGATAAGCCTTGAAACTTTGAACCTACTGTAATAAAGTCCTGTAATGTTACATTACCTTGAAAGTCCACCCCCTGATGTTGTGCTTGCCGGTGTTGTGCCAAATTCCGACATCCCAGCAGAATCCGGCTTTTCTTCCCATGTACCTGCTATGACCACAGGCATATTGCTGTCACAGATTACACTCTTCATTTTGGTGGTTTACACATAGAAACACCCGAGCATAATCTATGGCATCCATATGCCCACATGAGACAGCAGAGATGCTGTATAAGACTAACCCGATTTTCCATTTGAATAGCTGGATGTAAGGGGAGAAAAGAGGGTTCTGTGAAGTTTGCACTGGGCCTGTCAGTCATGGGATGGGAAGCTCCACCCCAACAGTTCCAAATCCGCAAAAAAGCAACACCCATAGAGTAGGAACTATGAAGATCCCCAGAACTATGGCTCCTAGACAGGAAACTTCTTAAAAGTTCCCGCAGTAGAAATGCACCCTATGCACTTTGGACCTGCTCGGGCTTTAAAGCAACTTTGAAACAAGGTGTTACCTTTCTTTCAGCCTCGATCAGAGACCTCCAACACTTTTTTATTATCTGTCTGGCAGGAATCAACCTATGCAATATTCAGCGCAACACACAGCACTGATCTATGAAAGAATCAGTAGACTACATATTTGATTTCCTGAACTATGAGCCAGAGCCTGCGTGGCAGGCATCAAATGAATGTACGAATATTTGAACTCCATAATCTAGCTAGCGGTGGACGGGTCCATCAAACACAAGCGCCAGGCTCGGTCTGTCTCAGTCAGCCTGTCAATTAGGATTGAAACCTGCAGGCCTCATGGTGTGACAGACTGAGAGGCAAGACAGAAGCATGCCTCTATGTTCATCACCATGAAGACCTCATAAGCTGTTCTGTTTCAAGAAGCACCCACATGCATGCAGGCACTCTAACAGTATTATTAGGTGGTGCAAAGAAGGCAGCATTAGTCAGACTGGATGAAAAGGATGGATGGATGGATGGATGAAGAGAAGAGAAATGCAACTACAGTCAGAATGTAGCTTAGTCTAGCATGGTGTAAGATTTGTGTGTCTCAAGAGAGTCATAGGAAATAATGCAGTTAAGTGGTTTTCTGCTGGATTGTGGGAAGAAGGTAGTGGAGGGTACGCACAATAAAATCCTCAGTGCTGATTTCACTCCTACACTGTCCATTTGTGTCCAGCACTCAATTCGACACAGATGGCTTTCCTGACTGTGCGATCCTAGTCACTGTTGTGATTGGCTAGATGAAAGTGAATGGCATTCAGTGCCACATGTTCAGGCAGGAATGTTGCCTGGATGCTGGAAGAAATGTGTCGGTTTACCTAACGATTCATTTTGATCAACAGAAAATCAGGTTTCAGTTTAGACTGACAATTCTAAGGGGTGCCTCAGGGTTCAGGTCTCGGTCCCTTCACCTTTTCTAATACGCATGCGTTAATAATCACAGCGGGAAATATTCATACTCTCACTGAATAACCACACCCACTCACCCAGCCTTCATACTCTCACTGAATAACCACACCCACTCACCCAGCCTGCGTACTTTCACTGTATAACCACACCCACTCACCCAGCCTTCATACTTTCACTGAATAACCACACCCACTCCCCCAGCCTGCATACTTTCACTATATAACCACACCCACTCCCCCAGCCTGCATACTTTCACTGAATAACCACACCCACTCACCCAGCCTTCATACTTTCACTGAATAACCACACCCACCCACCCAGCCTGCATACTTTCACTGTATAACCACACCCACTCGAACAACCTTCATACTTTTACTGTATAACCACACCCACTCACCCAGCCTTCATATTCTTACTGAATAACCACACCCACTCACTCAGCCTTCATACTTTCACTATATAACCACACCCACTCAAACAGCCTTCATACTTTCACTATATAACCACACCCACTCCGCTAGTCTTCATACTTTCACTGAACAACCACACCCACTCACTGAATAACCTCACCCCTTACTGATAACCACGCCCACAGTTTCAGCTAACCTGAATGTATTTACTCAGATAGATGATTCTGGTTGATATTTTGATGTACCAAGTCTGTCAAATGACCCGACAGATGTAAATTCTATTTGGCCAAAGTAATGCAGGTCATATGAAGGACATCCTAATGTGCTTTCATATAATGCAAGGTATAATTACGATAAGCAGTTACATCCATATTTTACAGAATGAGTATGCAGAGCATCGGACGGCGTTCTCGTATCTCTCTTGCAGGCCTATTAGCAGCTCATTCCTGTCCTGGTGACTCATTAAGATGTACGATTCCCGTCTCAGGAGACGGGGCAGTGGGAACATGCTGAATCAGTGATTACACATCTTTCCTGCCACTCCTTCACTTTATCCCGTATAATTAGTCTCTGTCATTGATAAGCGGCTTGACGTTGTGCTCTAATTGTGTTAACTGAAGATTAATTGCTGGCAGAGCACTCAGACGGGGCAGGAAGACATTGCTTTGGTCAGAAAGTGACCGCCTTTTTTCTATGAATGGGAATAATATGATGTGGTTAGTCACTCTGAGAATGATTCACTTCCTAAAATTTGTGTGTCCAGTTTTCAGCCAGCAGGTGAAGTAGAGACAGGTACTCAGATCACTGAAGCTAATACACTAGACCCCAGTCCACCACTGAAGCCTTTGTACTGGCACTGTGGGGATGTCTTGCAGGTTCATTCTGAATATTAATTCCCAATTGTTAATTTTCTTAATAGTCTGTATTGAATATCAATTTTTCATTAGAGATTCATTTTAGATATTATTAAAATAATACTTAAGATAAACTTACTTTAGAAACGTTTATAACTTTATTCTTGATATTCCTTACAGCTTAATTCTGGGTAATAACTTTATTAGAATTTAATTGGGGAGAATAGTTTTATTATAGTATTTTATTTATTATACTATTATTAATATATACTACTATATATTATTTATTAAACTTGTTTATAAAGCCATTGTGGATATTAATTTACTTAAAACTTAATTCTGCAGATTTGATTTGAATTATTAATTCTTAATTATTCTGGATATACATATATATACACACCCATATATATATATA
>CM067487.1:6436785-6481085 GCA_034552555.1 Semaprochilodus insignis | reverse complement strand
CATTATCTACCCTCTCTCGCTCTTCACAAGCTCGTCTCTTTCGCTCTTTCTCTTCTCTCCTCATAAAATCCTTTTAATAAAGGCGCACTCTTCTTTTGCAGCTCATCTCTCGGCATTGAGCGCATCATCTTTCAATACAACACACTCATTCTCTCTCTAGTCCGCCATCTGCCCTATACCCCCCTCTTTCTCTCTCTCTCTCTTGCCCGCTCTCTCCTTTCTGCCCATTCTCTTCTGTGTAATGTACCGTTTAAAGCCCTGTGTTTGACACTCAGGCTGTGAAATTACTGAACGGCAGCTCTAATGCGAAGAGCGACGTGATTTGTGGACGGCAGTGAGTCTGCAAGCTGAATGTAGAAGCTGCAACCTTGTAGCTTTTCATAGGCATCCAGTGTTTCATTAGGCAGCTTTACACAGGAAACCTTTCATGCAACCAGTTGCACGTTGTGAGTTGCCCGCAACATAGTTTGAAAATGAAGTTTCCTGCAATTCATTTGAAGTGTCCTGCAATTCAAGTGCAGTCTGCTTCTATGTAGGTTTCTATGTAACAGCTAAAGTTGCATGAAATCTTCAAGCGCTGTGAAACCACCGTAGTAATGTATCTGGACTTGAGACAAGAAATGTTTTCAGATTAAGGTTGGCTTTCCTGGTGGACCTGTTTCTGTAACCAGCTGTGTTAACTAGCCAGCCAATGCTAACAGCTGTTTAAACAGCAGCTCCATTCTTGAAAACAGTTGTCAGGACATTGGATGCGTTTCAGTTACCAGAAGTCAGTCATTATTATGACTACCAGTTAATATCCAGAGTAACCGCCGTGTGCAGCGCAGACAGCAGCTAGACAGGCTGGGAGTGATTCAATAAGGTCCTGGTAGGCCATGCTGACTGCAGTGCATCTAGGGTGGCCACATGTCCGGTTTTAGGCCGGACAGTCCAGTTTTTCAACTCCCAGTCCTCTGTCCGGCGCAGTACCTGGACGGACGCCTATTAGTCCTCTTTTCGGGGTGAACTATTTAAAAGGTTCACTCGCAAAAACTATTATGTGTACCATTGGCTCACGTCCGTGTCAAAAGACATGCCTTGCATTTCATTGGTTTAACCAGGTCATGTGACACCGTGACTCGCCTACTGGCTAACCGCAGATCAGCCCCCTAAATGCTAGTTATGATGTCCTCCTTTTGGAGGTGGGATGTCCTCCTTTTTGGGGTTATGAGGTGGGTGCATGAGGGAGAATGGTGGTGGTCCCGCAGATGCTCAGTTGGGTTCAAGTATGGGGAATTAGGGGGCCAGGTTAATACTTGGAAGTCTTTCTTATACTCTTCCAACAAATATTGGACATTTCTAGCCATGCAACATTGTCGCATTGTCTTGCTTGAAGATCCCATCCACCCCAAGGAAGACAGTCAGCGTGTATGGGTGTGCGTGATCTGCAAGGATGGATTCAGACCCAAATTGGTTGAGAGTGCCTTTCACGTGGATGATTGGGCCCAGAGAACTTGACTTCCTTCATGAGCTTCAAACTGCTGCCAAAGTCGAAAGTAGGAAGTAGTCATAATAATGTGACTCCACAGACTTCATCTCTCTTTGTGCATTGTCACTGTTAAATATGAATATGCACAAATGACACAAACACTCACACATTCACACCACAACACACCCACACACTGTTATACCCAATCACAACGGTTTTATTAAGGCATATAATCTGTTCCTAATTATAGCCAATAATGACATAATCAGTCATACAGTGCCATGTAATCAAATCCTCCCAAGCTAACAAGCCCCATGTAGGGGTCGTAAACAAATGAACGCTCACGCAAGTGGGTGAAGCACCATTTAGTCTCCATCCAATTAGGGATCATCTGTCTTTATCGCAGTATATTTTTCTCTCATTAACTTGACTCACAAAGCCATTACAAGGTCGTTGTTTTCCATCCATCAGTCTCCAATCCTGAACGAGTTGCCATATGATGGATGGAAGATAATGAGATATGCAATTAGGGTGAAAAATGTTTGGAGGCGTACTTTGAAGAGGACTTAATTTAATATGCTGTATATACAGTACATACACTCAGCAGCCAATTCATTAGCTACACCTACCTACTATCTACACTCTTTGTCTGTTTCATTAGCTCCACTTACCTTGGTGATCCAAGCACTTTGTAGTTTTACAATTACAGCCTGTAGTCCATTTGTTTCTCTCCGTTCTTTGTTATTCTTCTTTCACCTAGTTCTTCAATCAGCAGGACCCCCACAGGACCTCCATAGAGCAGGTGTTATATGGGTGGTGGATCAATCTCAGTACTGCAGTGACACTGACGTGGTGGTGGCTTGTGTGCTGGTGCGAGTGGATCAGACACAGCAGTGCTGCTTGAGTTTATAAACACTGTGTCCATATAACGTCTATTAGACCTCTAGTTCTTTATCAGTGGTTATAGGATGCTGGTCACAGGACGCAGTTGTGCTGGGTAGTTTTGGTTGGTGGACTTTTCTCAGTCCAGCAGTGACATTGAGGTGTCCAGCAGCGCTCTCAGTGTGGTTCACTGGAGTCCCAGAGCCTGGCTTTGTGACACTCGACTCGACTTCTCTTCTCTTCTCTTCTCTTCTCTTCTCTTATGGAAGACCTTTCATCAGTTCAGTTATAATAAGGTAGCACTCATAACAGGTAGCCATTATTTTTCTCACGACATGCCAAACAATTGTAAAATTGGGAGAAGGGCAAATACTTTTTCATGGCAGCTCATTGACACAAGAGGAGAAATTGTGGGGAAAGTGCAAATAATAAATCATCTCAGGACTTCATTTTCATTTTCAACACATGGCAATAAATTTTTTATGTCATATAGTCATGACCATGCAGCAGCCATGCATTTCACTGCAACTGAACCAGACATTAATGACCAAACTTCTAGTTCTGGTTTTAGATCATTTCCAACTTGAGAGACAACTGGAACCCTTTAAAATAATCACAGTTAACTTTTTTTGGTCTTTTTGGTCATTTTATGTCCCTCTAAATTGGCAACCTTGCATGCTAGTTAGCTTATCTTACTGGATAATATGATATAAACATGCACTCACACAAACGACTACATGTAGACAGATAAAGGTGTAGAATCAATAAGAAGCTTCAGCCAAAACACTCATTCTGTGGCGGCTAGCTTAAATGCGAAACAGGGTCTAGCGTGTGTCACCTTCACAAACTAGTCATCCTTAAAAAAGGGAACTGACAGAACCTATGTTTTGTCCTAGCTTGCATTCCGATGCACTTACTTGGCAGCTTTGTTTTCTTCTAGAAGAGGAAAGGAGTGTGGTGGATAGCAGCTTTACCTGGTTTTGAAAACTGAAAAACAGGAAAAATGAAAGTAAAATCCAGAATTTGGGAGCAGTTGATAGCTCAGATCAAAATCATTGATTCGTCAAAGTGCACCAGAACAAAGATAGCGTTCTGTAAAAACTTCGTCATTTAAACTCTGCAGGCAGTCTGACATAAACGACATAGCCACCGCTCACAACAGTAAACTACTTCATCAGCACCTCTCTGGAACAAACTAATTAACTTTAACCGACTGCCAACTATGTTAATTCGGACATAAACAAACAGACATGCTGACTCGCCATTAGAAAAGCTGGAGACGGTCAATAGCAGGGCTAAACCACCTCAGGAAACTGTCTTTCCATTCAGTTGTACCTTTTCATGTAAGGTCTGTCTTGAACGCAAGCTGCACAAGCTGGGCCTCGCACGCGTGGCGCATGTACGTCCGAGATCTGTAAAGAACAGTCCTCATACCAAAAACTGAATTCTAACACATGTGGAGCAGAAGCTGCAGGTTGATGCGTTTATTTTACTTATATGTGAAAACTTTTATTATTAGTTTGATTTTTTGGGGGGGTTGGGGAGGGCGAGGGGGCATGTCGGTAGGGTGCAGTGCCCCCCGCGTGTGTGCATTGGGTGGTAGAATGGAGTAAAATTGTACTTTCATCTTGCCTCATTAGTTGAGTCCAGGGGAGCCGCAGCTTGAGTCTGCCTCTCGTACCCGCAATCCCTCCTGTTGCTCTGGAACGTACATCACGCTCAACCCCAGACAGCACGACCAGAGGGGGAGATGAAAAAGGAATGCTGCTCGTGTGTATGCTGTGGCAGAAAACAGGGCTGCGTATGGAGCCGATTTAGACATATTTCAATACAGTCGTGAACAGAGCCTGTTAGCGCCGGGCTTTTACATCAGACATGTAGCTCTAAATACTTAAATCTGGCCAGGAACTAAAATAGGACACCACTACAGAGGAGTGTCGTACACTAGCAGTCCCTTGGTACTGACGTACAACTTGAATCCTACAGGGGCATTAGCAGAGCAGTTACCTGACAATGCTAATTTTTCTGCTTATGCTTATCATGCTGAGGAGATCTGTGAGTGTAAAGGAAAAGGCTGAAAAACACAGCCGAACAGCTGTGACCTTCAAACTGTTTGACGGCACTACGTTAAAACTGGCATGATTCTGTGATGGATATCATCGCATGGGCTCAGCATATTTTTACAAATAAACACTGTCCATCACTTCATCCACATATGCAAGTTGAGACTGAACTATGCACAAGAAGTCATATCATATCATATCAACAATGCCCAGAAACACTGCTGACTTCTCTGGACTCCAGCCTTCTGAAATTATGGAAGCACATTTCCGCCAGAAAGAAAAGGCCATATAGTAAGTCATAATTATGAGATGCTAAGTCATAATTGTGAGAAAGTAAGTCATAATTATAAGGTAGTAAGTCATAATTATGAGACAGTAAGTCCTAATTATGAGAAAGTCATAATTATGAGATAGCAAGTCATAATTATGAGATGCTAAGTCATAATTATGAGCTGCTAGGTCCTAATTATGAGATGCTAGTCATAATTATGAGCTGCTAGGTCCTAATTATGAGATGCTAAGCAATATTTATGAGAAAGTCGTAATTATGAGATACTAAGTCATAAATATGAGATAGTAAGTCATAATTATGAGATGCTAAGTCATAATTATGAGCTGCTAGGTCCTAATTATGAGATGCTAAATCATAATTATGAGAAAGTCATAATTATGAGATTCTAAGTCATGATTATGAGATACTAAGTCATAAATATGAGATAGTAAGTCATAATTATGAGCTGCTAAGTCATAATTATGAGCTGTTAGGTCCTAATTATGAGATGCTAAGTCATAATTATGAGAAAGTCATAATTATGAGATGCTAAGTCGTAATTATGAGCTGCTAGGTCCTAATTATGAGATGCTAAGTCATAATTATGAGAAAGTCGTAATTATGAGATACTAAGTCATAAATATGAGATAGTATGTCATAATTATGAGATGCTAAGTCATAATTATGAGCTGCTAGGTCCTAATTATGAGATGCTAAGTCATAATTATGAGAAAGTCATAATTATGAGATGCTAAGTCATAAATATGAGATAGTAAGTCATAAGTATGAGATGCTAAGTCATAATTATAAGATGTATGAAATACTGTATTCCCTTTCATTTCTTTAAGTAGCGGAAATGGTCTTCCATATGAAATGGACTGATGCTCAGTGGAAACGTGTCTTAACATCGTATCTCTGGACCAAAGAAGAAAAGGTCCATCCAGATTGTTATCAGCATTAAGTTCTAAATCCAGCATCTGGCATGGTGGGTTTGGTGGGTTGGGTGGGGGGAGGGGTTTAGGGAATGTATTTGTGGGTACCGGAATATCTGAGGAAGCCCCTTTAACACCGAACACATTTTGAAGAACATATGCTGCTTCTTTTTCAGTGATCAGAGAGTAATCAGAGAGTGCAGGTGCTAGATTGACCTGCCTGCAGTCCAGAACTGCCTCTTCTAGTGCCCAGAATAACAGCAAAAACCCACTTTTAAAACGGGATCAGTTTGTGTTTTCATTACTGGGGGCTGCGGAATGCACTGCAAGCATCAAGTATGGAAAGAGATATGTTAAATATTTAATATTGTGTTTCTGTATCATTTTCAATTTGCAAAAATGTATTAATCCCTGCTTTCAGTGCCAGTTTTCTCTCCCTTTCTTTCTAACCCACAACTCACTTTATGAGTCCTAACATCACGTCCTCTGGGACTTGGATAGGAGGCATTTTGTGTGTGTGTGTGTGTGTGTGTGTGTGTGTGTGTGTTTGTGGCTTAAGCATTTGATTTTTATTTCTGTAGGTTATGAGAAAATCAAACTGAGAGATGGACAGCTGACATTCTGCTCAAAACAGCGCCTGACCTTTACTTACACACACACACACACACACACACACATACATATATACACACACACGACCAGGTGCACAGTCTTCTCTGTCAAAAGTAGCAGGTGCTTCCTATTTCCTGAAAATGAACAAGAAAATAAGACCTGGAATGAAAAGACTCCCCCATGCCCCCCCCCAGCACACACACACACACACACACACATATACACACACATGCACACACACATTTGTTTCTGTGAATTGTGAAGCCATTACATAGACTTCTATTCATTTCCTGGAGACTTACCCAAACCTTAACCAGAACTGCTACTAGGCTAACCCCAACCTCAACCGTACCCTGCCTCTAAAATGGAATGACTATAACATATAAATTGTTTGACATATAAATTTGTTGACAAAAAGTCCCCACAATGTGTGTATGATCAGGTTTTGGTCCCCACAGCGCACACACACACACACACACACACACACACACACACACACACACATTTGTTTCTGTGAATTGCGGGGCCATTATGTAGACTTGTATTAATTTCCTGGAGACTTACCCAAACATTAACCAGAACTACTACTACGCTAACCCCAACCTAAACCATGCCCTGCCTCTAAAATGTAACGATTATATGATTATAATATACAGAATTGTGGTGCCGGCTTAGACAAAAGCTCCCCACAATGTGACACAAATCTAGCACACACACACATAAACACACACACACACACAGTAACATGGTCTATACTATTGCTATCAGAACAAAAAATGTATATGTAAAAAAAACCAAAACATACATACACTGTCTGGCCAAAAAAGTCACGGTGAATGTACAGTAAACAAAGCTAACTGCAGTCCAACCAAATATTAAAGTGTGCTTCTATTTTTGGCCAGGCAGCGTATTTTGAAAATGCTTGATGCCATTTGTAGTTTGTCAACATGTTATGATTGATAGACCAACAGTAATGATCTAAAATGACCTAGAATAGTTGGTGGAAGATCATTTTCTTACATGAATGATTTTACTGAATGTAATATCTCTATAACGTACGTTTTGGTTGTTATTCTCTCTCTCTTTCTCTCACTTATTAGTACCCTGCCTACTAGGGGTGAGGGTTTAGTGTAAATATAGAGGTGAGGGTTTAGTGTAAATGTAGAGGTGAGGGTTTAGTGTAAATGTAGAGGTGAGGGTTTAGTGTAAATGTAGAGGTGAGGGTTTAGTGTAAATGTAGTGTAAATCATATCACCGAAGAATTCTTGGTGAGGAGCTGAACTTTACCCTCCTCTGCTGTCACTGCAGACTGCCAGGGTCGCCTACAGAGCACCGCTAGCAGCCTGTTAATGAAGTAACGTAGTTTTTTGCTTGTGCTGTTTTTATTGGGTGACTCGTTAGATTGATTGATGTGTAAAACTGAAGTTGAATGAAGTGAATGAATCGTGAGTGCCCGTACTTTTCGTCTGTGTACGTAAAAGCCGCTGACGACAACTGATGATGTATCCGGTTCTTGAAGGGTTGTCCCATTTCATAGGGGGAAGATTTCAACCACTACCCCTTGTAATGTTGTTTCAAGGGGGAGGGTTACACTCGAAAACAAGGGGTAGGGGTAAAAGGTAGGGGTAAAAATAAGAAATGGGATTGGGCCTTAGTCCTGACTAAAAGGGCTCAACTGAACTAAACTTAGCTGACCAAACAAGAAGTCATGTACTTTCGTGACTTTCCTGAGTCAGACTCCAGCTGTACAGCCTTTGAGAGTGATGCTGAACAGAGCATTGTCATTTACGCTGTCTGTTTAAACAAGCTTAGCAGCTGTCTGTTTGTTTGCAGGGCATTGATTGTAGATGTTCAGCTTGTTCTAAATCTATATACCTGCATTTTCAAACTCCAACCAAGCCCTCCAGAAGCACTCCAACACATCTCATTAATCCCAGCAGCTAGTCATCAATCAGTCACCAATTTAAACGTGATGGAAAAAACAGATAACAGTGATTAGCCGCTAGTGTTTGTAAATAAAGGTTCTTTCCAAATGGGATGCCTGCAACGTTCTGCAATGTTTTAATCAAGTTGGGAGAATTTTTCTTTTAACAGCTCTTAATAATCGAGACATTAAGACACACACGTTTTTTACGCTTTTGTTCTGTTGTAAGTCATCAGCTGTGCAACCATACAGTGCCTTTGTTGTCATATTTTGAGCTTAATGAGACACATTTTTAATGGCGCTCTCTGATCACGCAGCCCTGCTGCTGTAACACATGCAGAATGTGTCTTGGTGTTGGTCATGTTGAAATGATCATGGGCATTTCTGTTAAAGACGGCATCTAGAAAGAAGCATACTCTCTCTAAAATTGAGCAGTTTATAAAAATCCATCTTTAAAAGTCTATGACGAAGCCAGACTTCACAGGTCACCCTTTCCAACACGCCCTTGGTCGCATTGCTAGCCTTCAGGCCTTGCTGGTTGCCCACGGCAGGGGTCCAGAGAACCTGAAAAATGTAGAGCACCATTAGTCAGCGACAACAAGAGTAATTAGGGTGAGTGTAAATGTAGGAATTAGGGTTTAGTGTAAATGTAGGGGTTAGGGTTTAGTGTAAATGTAGAAGTTAGGGTTTACTGTTAATGTAGGGGTTAGGGTTTAGTGTAAATGTAGAAGTTAGGGTTTAGTGTAAATGTAGGAGTTAGGGTTTAGTGTAAATGTAGGAGTTATGGTTTAGTGTAAATGTAGGAGTTGGGGTTTAGTGTAAATGTAGAAGTTAGGGTTTAGTGTAAATGTAGAAGTTAGGGTTTAGTGTTAATGTAGGAGTTAGGGTTTAGTGTAAATGTAGGGGTTAGGGTTTAGTGTAAATGTAGAAGTTAGGGTTTAGTGTTAATGTAGGGGTTGGGGTTTAGTGTAAATGTAGAAGTTAGGGTTTAGTGTAAATGTAGGAGTTAGGGTTTAGTGTAAATGTAGGAGTTGGGGTTTAGTGTAAATGTAGGGGTTAGGGTTTAGTGTAAATGTAGGAGTTAGGGTTTAGTGTTAATGTAGGGGTTGGGGTTTAGTGTAAATCTTCAGGCCTTGGTGGTTGCCCACAGCAGGATCTTGAAATTTCCTGGCTCCTCCAGCTGTCTTCTCTGAAGTGTCCATGTTGTTAGTTTATGATTATTAGTGTCATATTCATGTGAACACTGCCTAGCCAACATGAAGCTTAATCCATCATCACCGTGCAGTAAAGCTGACTAGTCTGATCAACCCCTAGTAACGATCTGGACGGTTCTTTTTCTTCTTTGGCCTGGAGAACACAAGATCTATTATTTCCATGAACAATCTGACAAGTAGACCATCAGTTCATGTTTCCCCTGAGCATCAGTCCATTTTAGTCCGGAGAAGTCAGCAGTGATTGCTGATATATGACTTTCACCGTGCCATACTTTAGGCTTGACCTGCTTTTGTGGATGCAGCGACGGATGGTGTTCATTGATAACGGTTTGTCAGAGTATTCCCGGGCCCATGTGGTGATATCCATTACGGTGGAAACATGCTGCCCCGCATTAACTGGCGTTCATAATTGGTCTTCATTGTTTTCTTTACCTGCAGAGATTTCTCCAGATTCCAAGATGATATTTGGACTGACTGTAAACAGGGGTTTTTGTTCATTCTCAGTCTTACTGTCACATACCGCCCTCTCTGGTGCCTGTGTGTTACTGCACAGCTTTTCCTGCTCCACCCTGGCTCCACCCACTCTCACACCTGCAGCTGATCTAGGACTCATTAGGACTGCCATTTATACCCCTTTGTTTGCTCAGCCTGTTTGCCAAGTCTCTGTGTTCCCACCAGAGTCCTGAGCCGTGGTTTTCCTCTGTCGTGTAGCTGTGTTTGACCTGATTTCTGTGGTTTTGACCCTTGATTTGGTTTCTGGGTTTTTGTCTATATGGATATGTCTCTGATGATGCCTGCCTGTGTTCTGACTCCTGCCTGTTCTCATACTGATTCCATGGACACCCCCTAACAAAACCATTCTGCACTTGCAACCTGCCTCAACCTCCATGTTACACTTACAGTCACACTTCTGGTTTTTCCCTGCCTCTGTCACTGAAAACTACAATTCCCCTTGTAGATGCACCTCTCCATGATGATCCATGACCCCCTAATCAGAGTCTGTTTTCCTGCACACCTTCACCTGAGTGCTGATGACATTCACACACTTATTGCCATTAACACACATGAACAGGCAATTAACAAAATCACTGTACCCACACAATGTGGGGATAGGACACTTACACATCTGTCTGTGCTTTCCTTATGTTCATACATACATACATACATGTACATACATATACACACATGCATATATCCATACACACATATACATCTACAGGTGTATGCACACATACTGTACATTTATGTCAAGAGATGTCTGAGGAAAGCAGTCAACATATCCTCAGACCCCACACATCCCAACCACCCCCCATTCCAACTTCTGCCATCCGGAAAGAGGTACCAGAACATCCGAGCCAGAACCACCAGGTTCAGGAACAGCTTTTACCCTAGAGCTGTCAAACTGGTCACACCTACAGCACCTACCAGAACATGACTACAACACTATAGACTGTTACTGACCTAGCCCTGATCACCCCAGCCCACACTGGGCTCCACTACCTCACAGGACTACCAGAACATGACTACAACACTATAGACTGTACTGACCTAGCCCTGATCACCCCAGCCCACACTGGGCTCCACTACCTCACGGGACTACCAGAACATGACTACAACACTACAGACTGTTACTGACCTAGCCCTGATCACCCCAGCCCACACTGGGCTCCACTAGCTCACGGGACTACCAGAACATGGCTACAACACTATAGACTGTACTGATCTAGTCCTGATCGCCCCAGCCCACACTGGGCTCCACTAGCTCACAGCACCGTTTGCACTGCACTTTAACTAACCTGTATATTTGAACATCTGAGCTGTATTTTATTTATCTATATTTATTTATCTATATTCTGCACATCTGTCCTGTAAGCTGTTTAGCTGTTCACCTGAACACTGAGCTGCTATTCTAGTACCTGCACTGAACACTTTATGTATCTTACTCTGTTTACAACCACATACTTACTGCACACTTTGCTACCTCAACACACTGTACTCTCCTACATGTACACTTACACTAAGCTGTTTTTGCCTTCATATGCTAACTGCACCTCAGTTCTAGTATTCACATTCTGACATACAGATACGGGTCTTACACACTGTGCACATGTCTTACATGCTTTGGTGTTAGCTTTCCTGTTAGCTTCTGTCTTGGTACACACTCACTCGCCTGTTATTAAACCAGCTTTTACTTTAAGATCTGTGAGCGTCTGGTCAGTCTACCCAGCGTTACACCTACATTGACCCGTCTCAGCTTTCTGTGGAATGTGTTGCAGGCATCAAATTTGGATTTGGCATATACAGAGAATAATCGATGACAAGTTGACAAGGTAAAACGTTACACATCTGTTCTTTGTGTTGTTAGCATAGTGGCAGTAAGCTGAACTTTGTCCACGTTTTTAGCTCTATTAGCCTTGCAGCGACAGTGCCAAACTAAAGCCGCACACTTCAGACACAAAACATGTCTTGGCTGAGTGAGTGCATCTGGAGTGAAGATGTAGGACAACAGCGGACAGTTCATTTTTTGCCGATCTATTTCTTTAACGATCGTCCTGATTCTCACCTCATTTCTGCGGTATCATCTATGCCTGCCCCGGAGATTACACTAGTGGTCGATGACGGATACTCTGTTCGTGCCATCCGTTCATTTTCCCCCGAAACCACTCACATGGATCTGAAATTACACCATGGAGGAAAAGGCTTGACCTGCTGCCACAGAGGTGGCAGTGGTGGTGGTGGAGGGGGGTTAATAATGAAAAGAGTGAGAGAGCGAGCAATAGAAAGGGGAAAAAGCTTGGGGAAAATGAATCGACGGAAATGACTGATAATTAGAGCCGGGCACAAAAAGATCCAGCCTGTCGCTTTTTACCCATCATGCCTGGTGCTAATGCGAATATGATTGCATTCGTTTTTTCCCTCTCCATCCTTCACAAAATGATTATTCCCCCCCCCTTCTTATGAACGCTCTTTTGTATAATTCCATCAGTTTGTCAATGCACAGTGCGCTCTGAATGGAGCTTTTGAATGAGGCGGATTGGAAGCTGTCCGGTTTTGACCGGCTCTGCACAGCGGCTTGACCCTCCGACTGCAGGCTTTTGGTAAGAGATCGAGGAGCGGAATAATATCCCCCTCGTCTGAGCCTTACAGCCGTTCAGCAGTCATGGTGCCTCATTACTACTATAAAGCTTCTTCTCATTGGCCGCTAATACTGAGTGTAGTGGACGTCCGGCTTCGGTCAACCCACAGATGGGTGACAAATTAATGGAAAAAAGAAAACAATGGAACTTGGCTACCGTGAGCCACTTGGACAGCATCGATCCACCTTGCTGTAGATCCTACAAGTCCCTGGAATGCTTCTGTCTACCACTGTATCACATCACCTTTCCTTTTTACAGCACTTAATAATCATTCCAGGACTAAAGACACCAGTTAATCAGGTTCTGAAAGTGGAGCCATGGATGCCTCTGAAAAATCTAGAAGGCGTTAGAAGGTTGGTGTTCTAGAAGGTTGGTGTTAATTGGTGCTTTCACATATGTTTGCCCACTAATACCCCCCCTACACCATGATAGATGCTGGATTAGGACACTGGTAACAATCTGGGTGGTCCTTTTTCCTTAAGAGACACGAGGTCCATTATTTCCATAAACAATCTGATAGGTTGACCCGTCAGACCACAGTACACGTGCCTACTGAGCATCAGTCTATGTTGCAATGGCTTGTTGAGGAACATTGTTCTGATTATTATAAATGATTATTGTAGCACAATATTGATTGAGCAACACACACAGGAGTAGTGTCTCTCAGCCGCCACGTTTGCCAGCACAACATGCCAGACGTCTCAAACGTTGTAGAGGTTCCTAACGATGTCCTGCGATACTCCATCCCATGCAGCTCGAATATTCTCACCCAGTTCCAGCAGATTTTGCAGTAGGGGTGGAGGTGGAGTGACACCAGGTGGTGACCAGGGTGCCTCCACACATGGACTTGTTCACTGTCCCCATCAAGACAAAAGCGGGACTCGTCACTGAAGATGACCCGCTGCCATTTTGAGTCACTCTATGACAGTCTTTGGTGATGTTGACGTGGTGCTAAGGCCAGTCGTGGTAATGGTCTGCATGCATGTAGTCCTGCGTCGTGCAGCTGCCTGCCAATGGTGCTGGCACTGACAGGGTGACTCATCAGCATCACTGCTCGCTTACTGTCCGCAGTCGTGGCTATTCGGCCAGTCAGGTACAGCGATAAAGCTCGTCACATGTGGGGCCGAATGTGAAACTTGAATCATTTGCATCTCTCACAATGTCAAACCTACCCACCAAGTTTCATTCCTGTAAGATGATTCCTTCTGGGTGCTGGGTATTTGTGCAACTGTTCTTTTGATGATGAGTGTATTTTTGCTAATATTTTCACAGCTATGAATATCATATGGTCAGTTTCTGACTCAGAAACACTGGATGGCCAAAATAAGTGGACACCTGACCATCACACCTATATGAGCTATATGACACCCCATTCCAAAAACATTGCTATGGATGTGGTCCCAACTTTGCAGCTATAACAGCCTTCATTCTTCCTGGAAGGCTCTTCACAAGACCATTCGGGCT
Organism: Semaprochilodus insignis; assembly: GCA_034552555.1. Taxonomy (NCBI): domain Eukaryota; kingdom Metazoa; phylum Chordata; class Actinopteri; order Characiformes; family Prochilodontidae; genus Semaprochilodus; species Semaprochilodus insignis. The sequence continues at coordinate 6,467,118 of CM067487.1, read as the reverse complement.
AGATGGATTTTTGCACTTGAAGGCCTGGCTCACAGTCAGCGTTCCAGTCCATCCCATAGGTGTTCAGTGGGAATGAGATCAGAGCTCTGTGCAGACCACTGGAGTTCCTCCATACCAAATGCCTCTTTATGGAGCTGGCTTTGTGCACAGGGACACAGTAATGGTGGAACAGGGAAGGATATTCCTCACCCTGCTGTAAGTTGGAAGCATATAATCACCCTTCACTGGAACTAAGGAGCCAGAATAACAGACCCAGACCACCATTATCCCCCCCCTCCACCACACTTTGCTCTTGGCGTCATGTATTCCGGTACGTAGCGTTCTCCTGGCATCCTCCAAACCCAGATCCATCCATCAGACCGCCAGTGCGGTGTGATTCATTGCTCCAAAGAACATGCTCCAGAGTCAAGTGTCACGTGTTAGTAATGCGTGTGGCTGAAACACCTGATCTCCGTTATTAGGAGGGGTGTCCGCATATTGAGTCGCTTTATGGCGTAGAATGTTCTGGGAGCTTTTTCTCTCAGTTCACTCACTGCCTGATTAAAGTTTCCTGATAACCTGATCGGGATGCCTAAGTAATTGTTGTTTAAGGGGGACTCATTTCATTTGTGCCTAGCAGAAACGTAAGCTGGATCCTTCGTGAGGTATCATTACATTAGTCGCTGTCAGGTTTGCTGGCAGGGCTCTGTGTGGGACAGCAGAACAAGTTCATCTGCATAGAGCAGGGATTTAATCTGGATTTAGTCTCTCTCTCTCTCTCTCTCTCTCTCTCTCTCTCTTTCACTCTCTCTCTCTGTTTCTTTTTCTCACTATGGGTCTCTCTCTCACACTTACTGTCTCTTTCTCATGCTATTTTTCGCCATCACGGCCATCACTCTCTCTGTCCCGACTCTCTCTGTCCCATATGCTGTCTTCTGCTCTCTTCCTCTCACAGTCTCTCTCAATCTCTCTCTCGTTCATTCTCTCTCTCTCTCTGTCATTCTATCTCTCTCTTTCTCTCTGTCTTTTTTCTCTCACTAATTTCTTTTAGTCTCTGTCACTCTCTCCCCCTCTCTCTACCACACACTCTTTTACTATCTTTTTTTCTCTCTCTCTCCATCTCCCTGATGTCCTCTCATTTTTTCTCTCCCTCTTGCTCTCTCTCTCACTCATTCTCTTTTATTCTCCGTCATTCTTTCTGCCTCTCTCTACCACACACTCTCTTTCTATCTTTTTTCTCACACTCATCATCCCTCTTATCTCTTTCAGTCTCTCTCTCTCTCCCCCTCTTGCTTTCTCTCTCACTCACTCACTCATTCTCTTTCTTTTAGTCTGTCATTCTTTCTCCCTCTCTCTACCACACACACTCTTTGTATCTTTTTTCTCTCACTCTCCATCTCTCTGATCTCCTCTTATTTTCTCTCTCCTTATTGCTGTCTCTCCCTCTTGCTCTCTCTCTCATTCTCTTTCTTTTAGTCTCTCTCCCTCTCTCTCTCCCTCTCTCTGCCACACACTCTCTTTATATCTTTCTCTTTCTGCTCTCTATCTTTTTCTCTCACTCTATCCGTTTCTCTGATCTCCTCTCTCTCACATTCTTTCTCTTTCTCTCTCACACTAATTCTTTCTTTTAGTCTCTGTCACTTTCTCCCCCTCTCTACCACACACTCTCTTTTTTCTCTCACTCTCTCAATCTCTCTGATCTCCTCTCTCTCTCTCATTTTCTCTCTCACTCTTGCTCTCTCTTTTAGTCTCTCCCCCTCCTTCCACCACACACTCTCTTTCTATCCCTCTCTTTCTCCTCTATCTTTTTCTCTCACCCTCTCCATCTCTCTAATCTCCTCTCTCATTCTTTTTCTCCCTATTGCTCTCTCTCCCTCTTGTTCTCTCTCTCTTACTCATTCTTTCTTTTAGTTTCCCACTCTCTATCTCCCTCTCTCTACCATACACTCTTTATATCCTTCTCTTTCTCTCTCTCTTTTTCTCTCACTCTCTCCATCTCTCTCATCTCCTCTCTCTCATTCATTCTCTTTCTTTTAGTCTGTCACTCTCTCTCCCTCTCTCTACCACACACTCTCTTTCTATCACTCTCTCTCCATCTCTTTGATCAAATCTTAAAATTAAATTAAATCACTCCGTCATTTTGAACAGTGTATCTTTGAAGCAAAAGTGTCAGTGGATAAAATACCAACAAACCCAGAAAATAAGCCCGGATAGGAACGTTATCAGTGGTGTTGTGGTCAGTGGTGCAGTGTCCGGTGTATCAGTATACATTTCACTCCTGAATTCCAAATCCACTTTCATAGGTCACAGATCACTGGGACCTGCAGCAGACTGTGAAGGGGTGATTGGGATTCGCTGTCCGAGACTGATCAGTAGGCTGGATTTTAATGAGATGTTATTTGGCAGGAAAGTCCTCACAGTTCTGTGTGTGTGTGTGCGCGTGTGTGTGTATGTGTGTGTGGACTGTATCATAGCAAGATGATGAAACACGATGACATTTTTCCCTCGGTAGCAGAAGACTAACACTCTGTCTCTCTCTCTGTCTCTCTCTCTGTCTCTGTCTCTCTCTCTCTCTCTGATGTGGTCACTCTCTCCTGAGCAAGACAAGAATGCCGCTGACCTTTCAGGCCCTCCGGCACCAGAAAGCCATGGCTCCAATTAATGCCTGACCTCTCCATCGATACCTGTCAGACGATAGACAGAAAGTCTAGAATTCGTCCATCTCTGCTGGGCTCCTGGCTGGACACCAGTGCTCTGTAAGAAACTGGCAGCAAAGCTAAGAAGTCATTCAGCTTTCCTGCCTAACTGCTGTTCTATGTTCCGGCAAATGTTTTTAGACAAAACTGTGAAAGAATAAACTTCTAATGAAATTAATAATCAGAATGAACTTACTATGAAATCAGCATGCTGAATGAAACTAATAACCAACATTTTAAAACCTAAAATGAGAATGATGTTCCAATAGAATTAATAATATCCAGAAAGAAGTATATATAAAAAAAAAAAGTCGCATTCAGAATGAAGCTGTACCAAAACTGATGTCTAAAATGAAAATCTAATGAAACTAATTTCCGGAATGAAGTTCTAATAAAATTGATATCCAGAATGAAGTTTTAATAAATCATATTCAAAATGAATTTATAATAAAATTTATATCCAGAATGAAGTTCTAGTAAAATTAATATCCAGAATAAAGTTCTAATAAAATTAATATCCAGAATAAAATTCTAATACATTTAATGTCCAGCATAAAGTTCTAATACAATTAATATCCAGAATGAAGTTCTAATTAAATTAATATCCAGAATGAAGTTTTAATACAATTAATATCCAGAATGAAGTTCTAATAAAATTAACACCCCGAATGAAGTTCTAATAAAATTAATATCCAGACTAAAGTTCTAATAAAATTAATATCCTGAATGAAGTTCTATTAAAATTTATATCCTGAATAAAGTTCTAATAAAATTAATATCCTGAATAAAGTTCTAATAAAATTAATATCCTGAATGAAGTTCTATTAAAATTGATATTATGAATAAAGTTGTAATAAAATGAATATCCTGAATAAAGTTGTAATAAAATGAATATCCTGAATGAAGTTCTATTAAAATTGATATCTTGAATAAAGTTGTAATAAAATTAATATCCTGAATAAAGTTGTAATAAAATTAATATCCAGAATGAAGTTCTAATAAAATTAATATCCAGAATAAAGATTTAATAAAATTAGTATCCAGATTAAAGTTCTAATGAAATGAATATCCCAAATTAATTCATATCCAGAACTCATTATCCAACATTAGTATGTCCTCACGAATGCTCTTGTAGAATGCAGCCATAACCTCACAGCAATCCTCACAGGCTTGTATTTCAGCACCACCGGCTCCACTACAGGACCATGGACAGCACCCTCTGCTGCAGTGCAGTGTCTAAGAACTGCTGCAGTGATGTAGAATGAAAGACCGGCCCTAAATTCAAGAGTTATCAGTTAGACTGACTGAACGATAATCTCATTCTGACTGGAGATCCCAGCAAGCACTTCTGATCAATTGGTCGGAACTTAAAGTAGCGTTGTACCACGTAGACACTGTGTAGAGAAGGATGGCCCTCAAAACTCAGAGCAAAAAGAGGACTTAGGAAGAAATCCACAGAGAGACCAACTATCACGATGAAGCCGCTATGCAGTTCTATCTAGTGACTGAGACTGGAGCGAAGGTGCATCAGTCAGCAATATCAAGAGCTCTGCATGCAAGCCATTACTAAAGAAGAAACACACCAGAGCACATCTGGGGTTCACGAGAGGGCATCAGAGTAACCCAGCTAAACTGTCACACAAGGTTTTATGATCAAATGAGGCAAAAATTCAAGATGCTATTTGTGGTGTTAACCTAACACCTCCCATTCCTTAACAAACACCATCCTGAGGGAATAAGTTGGTAATCATTTAAGGAATATATAATTGTTGTGGCTCGGCCAGGGGAGGGGAGGGGCACACTGACCAGGAAAACCTCAACGAGACCCAAAGACACACAACCACCCAGCGTGAGTCAGTCAGTCTGCTTTATTTATACACAACGTGCCAAACAACCCAACACTCAACTTAAATATGAGGCTTACTTAACCCTCTCTGAGTCCTTCACCCCTCAGTCTCTCTCTGGCTCGCACCCATGTGTGATGTGTAAGCCACATGTCCTCCTTCACAGTGAGGAGCAAGCCTGTTTTTAAGGAGTCTGGGCTTCGCCTACTGATCCCACATACCTGTGCATGATCAGCGGGGAAGCATGTGACCTGAGAGGGAAAGATGGCGACCTCACCTCTCACCCACCACATTCTAAATACCTTAGACATAAGGGCATAGTTAGATCTTTTGTAGTGAGGCTAAGATACAGGATGGAAAACAGACCCCAGCATAAACAGACCCCAAAGGTCGAGGGAAGCCAGGAGCCACTTCAGGATGGGGGAACGTCCTGAGACGTCAGGAATCATATTTCTTTATGTAATACAGGCATTCTGGTTGAAGACATGGGTTTTAAAACCTTGTTAAATGTATGCGTCTGTGGAGTGAGCCTTGAGATAATGGTAACAACACCTAGTTTGGAAATGTCTAGAAGAGCAGGAGGGGCATTACATCACTTCCTGGACACTGTAGAAGTATGGAAGCTCTGTACCGTATGGTTGCCATTGGATTCAATCCGCCCAGGAGTACACTCTTCAGCACACACCTGAGAATAAAGCTTGGACCCTTTTCTCTCTAATCCAGAACCCAGCGTCTGATGGTTTTGTTTCAGGGTCAGTTTATTTTCCAGAAATAGAGGTGTTTTATTTTGATGCCTGGATTGGTCAGTTGGAGTCACTAAGCCACGACAGTCCCAACAGTGAAGCACGGTGATAGCAGATGGCAGTTATGGGGGCACTTTTCCTCTGCAGCGTTGGGCATCTTGTGGAAACCGAAGCACTTACGGACGGTGCAAAATACATGGAGATACAGCAAGATGACCTGCTTCAGTCTGCTAGCACTTCAGCGGGTGGTGAAAACTGCCCAACGCATCACAGGCTCCCAGTTACCCTCCACTGAGATCATGTACCATAAGCCTGTTCGGGCAAGGAGAAACATCATCAAGGAATTTACCCTCCTTCCATCTGGCAGGCGGTAGAGGAGCCTCTGCTCCCACACCAGCAGGCTTAGGAGGAGCTTCTTTCCTGAGGCTGAACTCCACACCGCCACTTTAACTGCGTCATTGAACTGCACTGAACTGTACTTTATGTCTTTATGAACTATTCATAATTGCACAGTTTATTACTTATCTTACTTATTACTATATTCACAGTTACGGTACATACTGCATATATACTCACATGACAGTGTATCTTTTACTTTGTTGCCCTTACAGTTCATACGACCTACATTGTATTCTCTCCGCTCACTCTGTACATATGTATATTATATTTATACTTGACCACTCCACTGTCCATAATTGCATTTTGCAACCTTGCATGTCTTGCTATGGTTACTTCCTGCAATTTATCAGTAAATACTGTAATTGCACTTCTGGTTGGATGCTAACTGCATTTCATTGGCTCTGTAACTGTACTCTGCACAATGACAATAAAGTTGAATCTAATCTAATCTAATCTAATCTGATCTAATCTAATCTAAAGAACTACAGCTTCAAAGAAACAGCACAATGATCCCATGTAGTAGACCAAAGCAACACAGCGGGGTACAAAGTCCAATTTTCCATTTTCCAGAGAGTGGTCAAACCAATTTTTTCTATCAATATCTGGGAATGTTTTTGCATAATCATTGATTGAACTGCACCGGTGTCTTTTTCTCAGTAGGGGTAAATGATTGGAGTCAGAGGTCAATGCTGTGATTGTTGTGCAGTTATATTAATCATAAATACCGACATATTCAGATAAATAAGGTTAAGGAGCAATGCAAATAGTACTGTTGTTTGTATGTGCCTGCATATAAAAATATTTGCATACATGTAAAAACAAATATGGATCTCCTTTTAGTGACCTTTATTCTTCTACATCATTTGAACATGTTGGCAGTACTTTATATCATGTGAAAATGTCATGATGAATGGACCAACGGAAATGCCCTTACAACAACTTACCACTTGGGTGGCATACTGATTTTCTAAATTGGTGGCCAACATGAAATATGATTTTTCAGAAAATAATGGACGTTATTATTAATGATACCATAAACAACTATTCTGTCCATAAATGCAGTTCCTTTAGAGTATGGCACCGTTGTGTAGCAGCTGTGAACTGCTGCTGAACGAGGAGGACATTATTCAGTCACACTTCGCTGTATACTGTGGCCATTTCATGACCTTTTTAACTCATTTGGCATATAATACTGAATATGATAACAGCACTGTTTAATGCTAAACCTGCACTTTATAAGAACTGTAATCACCAAAGTACCGCCACGAGTATCTCAATCACCTCCCTGCTCCCTACATAGTGCAAGAATTTAAATACCGGCTCCTGCAGCCCAACAGCGCATAGTATAGATACAAATGGACAGTTGTATTTAGACACATCCATATTCCACAAATAGTGCACTGTCTGTGTGTAGAAGCTGGAATTCCACACGCGAGTACTGGGGCGTTTAAGACTCAGCCTTCTGATGCTACTTCTGACTGATACATGGACCTTTAAAGCATTTAAGATGTTTAAGTTATATTTTCTAGACTTTTATACGTCTTTTTACAGTGTATATACTGTACACACATACACACACACACACACACACACACACACACACACACATACACATATTATATACATATATTTGAGTTTACATATATTGTCATCAAAAAACAGTTCCACCCAGAAGGAACTGACTGGCAGGAATGAAAAAACTTGGTGGGTTTGATATCATGAGACATGAGAATCATTCAGGTTTCACACTCAGCCGTGCATGTGGCGTAAGCAAAGACAGAACACAATTGCAGACATATACCATATATATATATATAGATAGATAGATAGATAGATAGATAGATACTTTATTGATCCCGAAGGAAATTTAGCAAAAATGTACACAAAAGACGGAGCTACTGGAAAGGCTGCCACCCACAGCGGTGCCGGAAGTCAAGTATATATATATATATATATATATATATATATATATATATATATATATTTATTTATTTATATGTACACTGTAGTCTGGACTGCTGCAGGTTGAGCTGTTTTTAGCAGCAGCTTTAGCAGACCACTGGACTTGAGGTGACATCAGGGCTTATCACTGTGTATACACACACACACACACACACACACACACACACACACCAACTCTAAACTGTCTACCGCCTTAAACTCTCCATGATGAGGCTAGCTGGAGGTGCTTAGATAAGAGGGCCTCTCCCTCTCTTTGAGTCTCTCTCTCCATTCCCCCCTTTCCCTCTCTATTTTACTGTCTCTCATCTATATTTGTCTCTGTGCCTCCCTTTCCTTTCATCCCAGTCTAATTTTTCTCCCTCTAGATTCCTCCTTGCCTCTCTCTCTCCATATCTCTGTGTGTGTGTGTCTCTCTCTCTTTATCCTTCCTCACTCTGTATCAGTCTTTGCCTCCCTCCTCTTTCTTTCTCCCTCCTTTTCCCTTTCTGTTTCTCTTTCTGTTCTTTGTCTCACGTTCCCTGCCTGTCTCTCTCTCTCTCCATGTCACTCCTTCTCTCCATCACTCTCTTCTCATTCTCTTGCTCTCTCTCTCTTTCTCTCTTTTCTCTCTCATTGTTGTTCTCTTCTCTTCTCTCTCGTTCATTCTAAGTCCCTCTCCACCCTTTTTATCTCTCAATATTCCCTTCCTTTCTCTCTTCCTCTCTCTCCCATTTTCTGTCTCTATCTCACCATTTATTTCCCTTTATCATTCTGTTCTTATTTCTCTCTTTCTTCTCTCTCTATGCTGCTCTATCTGTCCCTGTTTCTGTTTTTCTTTCTTTCCCAGTCTCCCTCTTTCTCCCTGTGTATTTCTCTCAATATTTATTCTCTTCCCCTCTCTCTCTCTCTCTCTCTCTCTCTCTCTCAGTTAAAGTAAGCATAACGTCAGGGTAGGATCCAGGATAAGGCTTAAGAATAATATGCTGTAGGATTTGCCGACCACACCAGCGGTCAGACGGGCAGCCTGATTGCTATTCCTCTCCATGGTCGGGTCAGTAAAGAAGCGAGGAGGTTCAGAGTTGTGGGCACACTCACCTTCCTCTATTTAGAATAGGCGACACACACACACACCCCACAACCTCATTACGCTTATCCACCCGCTTATCAGCACAGTCCCACACACACACAAACACACAAACAGCCTGGGGCTGGGGGGTCGGGTGGGGGTGCGGTTTGCATGCCGCTCCTATCCCCACACACAGAATTATTGAATTTAATAAAGGGTGCAGGGTGCAGTGTGTTACAGTAGAGTTATCAGAGCGAGAACTCTAAGCCCTTGGTGCACACTAGGAATGTGCCTGGGGCAGGTGGGGGTGGTAAAGGGGGTTGGGGACGTAAGGGGGAGTGCGGGTGGTGAGGGCAGATGGGCAAGGCAGGGGCATATCCTTCACGTCCCCTGAGTTTTAGCCATAATGATTGCTTGTTGTCGTATAACTAGCTGTTGTATGAGTTTTTTACTCTCAGTGGTCAGGTGATATACATTGTACGGCCAAAAGTATGTGGACAGTCGACTATCCCACCCTCACTGGATCTAAGGAGCATGAAAAACAGACCCAGACCATCATTACCCCACCTCTACCACACTTCACTGCATTCTGGTAGGTAGTGTTCTCCTGGCATCCACCAAATCCAGATTCATCCATCAGACTCACAGAAAGTGAAACGTGATTCATCACTCCAGGGAACGCGTTTCCACTGATCCAGAGTCCAGTGGTGACAGCTTTACATCACTCCAGCCAACGCCTGGCACTCCACATAGTGATCTTAGGAGATGCTAGCATTCATAAGCCTTTGCTCATTCCTATTGGGCTTTAAGATATTGAGATTGTTGAGTTCTATTACTGCTGTCGGAACAAAACCCTGTATCTCCAAAATGATAACTTTAGACAGGAGGAGAAAAACACATACCTGTCTTTATTGGGTCATTCCTTTTGTTCTTGGAAGTTACATTTAACAGCTGTAAAAAGCAACAGTATGTACGTTTTGGTGATTCACTGACCTCTGGTAGAAGTCTGGGGATTTGAAGACCTCTCTGGTGGAAGAGACACACTTAGAAAGGAAGGCTGTGCTTTGGCGAAAAGAGAATTCAGATACAACTCAGTCAAAACTTGGTAAAGGATGTGTCTAATATTGTTTAATATCGTCATCATATCTTCATCGGTATAATCTTGACATTTATATATGTTTTTACGGTACATCGCAGCTTTACATTCTCCAAGGTTCAAGGCAGCTAGGAATTTCAGCTTATGCGACCAAGTTGGTAGGGTGAATGTAAGCATGTGCTTCCTCTGTGTCATGCAAAGCATCATCACTCATTACTATAGTAGGTGATGTACAGAAGTGCACTCATTAGTGTAGTAGAAGTATAGAAGTGCACTCATAAGTGTAGTAGGTGATGTACAGAAGTGCACTTATTAGTGTAGTAGAAGTATAGAAGTGCACTCATTAGTGTAGTAGGTGAAATATAGAAATGCACTCATTAGTGTAATAGGTGAAGTATAGAGGTGCACTCATTAGTGTAGTCAGTGAAGTATAGAAATGCACTCATTAGTGTAGTCAGTGAAGTATAGAAGTGCACTCATTAGTGTAGTAGGTGAAGTATAGACGTGCACTCATTAGTGTAGTCAGTGAAGTATAGAAATGCACTCATTAGTGTAGTCAGTGAAGTATAGAAGTGCACTCATTAGTGTATTAGGTGAAGTATAGAAGTGTACTCATTAGTGTAGTAGGTGAAGTATAGAAGTGTACTCATTAGTGTAGCAGGTGAAGTATAGAAATGCACTCATTAGTATAGTCAGTGAAGTATAGAAATGCACTCATTAGTGTAGTAGGTGAAGTATAGAAGTGTACTCATTAGTGTAGTAGGTGAAGTATAGAAGTGTACTCATTAGTGTAGTAGGTGAAGTATAGACGTGCAGTCATTAGTGTAGTAGGTGAAGTATAGACGTGCAGTCATTAGTGTAGTCTGTGAAGTATAGAAGTGTACTCGTTAGTGTAGTAGGTGAAGTATAGAAATGCACTCATCAGTGTAGTCAGTGAAGTATAGAAATGCACTCATTAGTGTAGTAGGTGAAGTATAGAAATGCACTCATTAGTGTAGTAGGTGAAGTATAGAAGTGTACTCATTAGTGTAGTAGGTGAAGTATAGACGTGCAGTCATTAGTGTAGTAGGTGAAGTATAGACGTGCAGTCATTAGTGTAGTCTGTGAAGTATAGAAGTGTACTCATTAGTGTAGTAGGTGAAGTATAGAAGTGTACTCATTAGTGTAGTAAGTGAAGTATAGACGTGCAGTCATTAGTGTAGTCTGTGAAGTATAGACGTGCAGTCATTAGTGTAGTCTGTGAAGTATAGAAGTGTACTCATTAGTGTAGTAGATGAAGTATAGAAGGGCACTCATTGGCAACACCCCCTACAATACCATACTAATTAGCAACATCTTATCTACCATGTACTAGAGCTTAGGAACTGCCTGGCAATGCTTAGGCTGTGCAACCACTCTGCGATTTCGCCGTGAAATGCCCTATTCAGTCTTAATATTCCACAATGGGAATTTCAAGAACTAAGAACTAACAATTCTGAGCACCCCCTGGCGCGGCTCCCTCCTTCAGCAACAAACTTGACCTGTTAACTGCAGACTTATCCAGAAGTCTTAAACGACAGACTTCATGTTGCCATGTTTTTCTATTATAACAGCAGGCCCACTGGGTCAAAAGCCAAGAGAAAGGAGGAATAAATAGAGCAAAATAGTGATTGATTTTATTCATGGTGCGGAAAAAAGCTCCCTAGCTGAAGTGTAGCTGGCCTGAATGCTAATGCCGGTGAGACGTTTTTACCATTGCAGGGTTGTGACCCCAGAAATCCCTGCCAAGGCGTGAATCAATTCCAATTTGTCACAGAGACGTCGGCAGGTCATGTTCAGTGGTGTGAAATTCGGGGGCAATTTGTTTAGGAGGCAGAAGAGCCACGTGGCAGCATGTATAGGGTATTCCAGTAATGGAGATAGTACCTCTCTAGTGGTCATTTAGTGGGTTTGGGTAGGGGAGCTGCTGTCAGAGGGTCAGAAATTCTCTGTTGCTTGTTCCGTTGCTACACACTTTGAGTGAGCCCTAGTTAGAAACCTGGTGGGCCCACTTTGGAGATGTTGGAGATGGAGACTGGAGATGTTTTAAGGGCTTTTTAGGGGACAGTAATTACAAAAGACAATACAATTTAAAATAAGCCAACATTGTTAACTCTTTTCTTAAGCCCTGCTACATAACATAATACAAATGTGCTGGCCTTACAAATAGCATTACTGTGTAACGCCAGGAAGCGCGTGGTAGTGACGTCACTGAGCGGAGCATTCTGGGGATTGGAGTTCAGAGGAGTAAGAAAGCCCGGAGAAGAATCCGGAAGCGTGATATACTGTTAAAGGCCATGTTACATGCTAGTGCACTTTATTTAGCCATCATAAAATCAGTCATGATAAGTGATAATAATGAGACACCTATATATTACTGTACTTACACTATATGGCCGAAAAACTAACTCATTCCTCCTAATTACTCAGGCCAGTAATTTCAGCAACACCCATTACTAACAAGCATTTGTAATCAAGAACATTGTCATGCATAGACAAACGGGTCATACTAAAGAGGTCAGTGTCTTTAAACTTGCATGGTCATAGGATGCCACCTCTACCACAAGCAGTTTGTGAAATGCTGTCATGCTAGAGCGGCCCAGGACATCTGTAGGTGCTATTATTGTGAAATGGAAGCATGTACATTACTCACTACAGAGTACAAACTCCGTCTTGAACCAACAGCAGCAGATCAGTTGTGCATCAGGAGCTTCATCAAATAGGTTTCCATGGCCGAGCAGCCGCACACAAGCTTAAGACCACAATGCACAACCCCAAGCGTTGGTTGGAGTGGTGTAAAGTGCTGCCCCTGGAGCAGTGGAAACACATTCTCTGGAGTGAGGAATCATCCCTCACTGGCAGTCTGATAATTGAATCTGGATTTGAAGGATACCAGGGGAACCCTACCTCCCCAAATACAGCAGTAGTGCGGTTATGGAGGAGATAATGGCCTGGTACTATTTTCAGGATCCTTGGTTCCAGTAAAGGCTGGGTGTTAATGCTCCAGCACACAAAAGCGTTTTATACAATTACATGCTTCCTACTTTGGAGCAGCAGTTTGGGGAAGAACTGTTCCTGTTTCAGCATGACCGTGTCCCTGTTCCATGAAGACATGGTTTTGTAATGATTGATAAAGTCAAAATGACGCACGCTGAGAACCCAGCCAAACATAGCACAGGGGACAGGCAGAGTCCTAAACCAGGAAGCAAGCGAGAGTCATAATCCAAACAAGCAATCAGACCAGCAAACAAAACAAGAGGGATAACCATAGAAGACGAAGCCAGAAGATCAGAACAGGAAATTACAAAGCTAGAACGCTTGGTATGCTACAGGTGTGGCAATACTTTGTGAAGTGAGAGTGGAAAACGAGGGGCATATAAGCAAACAGAGTTCATGACGAACAGGTGTGTGTAATCAGTACTCCGGGGGTGACTAATGGGAAAATGGTACGTGATTGGAGGTGACTGACATTTGACTGTGACGTCACTGGGTGGTGGATTCTGGGAGTTGGGGTTCAGGAGATCTGAGGCAGCGGGGAAACCCAGAAGTGTGACAGGTTTGATGAGCTTGGTGTGGAGGAACTACAGCTGCCTGCACAAAACCCTAAACCATAAACCCACTGAACTACTGAACATAGTCAAACTGACCATAGTAACTACTGAAAACCGTGTCCCAATATTTAGCATTACTGAACACAGCCTGTCAACTCTCAGATCTACTAAAAATAATGTCCCAATCTTCTGCATTACTCAACACAGCCTGACAGAGAGTGTTTGGTAAGCTGGGAATGTTGGTGCTGTCGTCCCGCTGCTCTTCACGTTCACTCAGGTTTGTTGACGGTGGAGCAGGGGGGCGCTGACTTCTCAGGGAGCCCTCATGTCTTTGGTACCTTCTGGCTCTCCCTTTTAGTTATGCTGTAATAGCCAGGCCTGCCGGAGTCACTGCTGCACTCTGTTAACACCATATAGTGTGTTCAGTTCTTCTGTCAAAGCTAACAGTCTGTCTATTCTCTTTGCCTGAGCTGAACTGCTGCCCATCCTGTGTGGTCCAATGCTCTGCTCTGACTGGGTGCCACTGCTTGCCTCTAACCACCTCGGAGTTCCTGGCTGTCCTGCACTGTGGAAGCTTGGCCTGCGTCCCGCTGACCCATCCGATGACCCAGCTACTTAATTACAGACTAATCAGACTTTTATTTCTCTAACTTCACTCCTTTCCTTTGCTTGTCTTGTTATCTGGTGTTGACCCGAGGAGGATGGGTTCCCCTTTTGAGTCTTGGTTCCTCTCGAGGTTTCTTCCTTTATCTGAGGGAGTTTTTCCTTGCCTCTGTCGCCCCGGGCTTGCTCACTGGGAGCTCGGACACCAGATTCTTTGTAAAGCTGCTTTGTGACAACAGCTGTTGTAAAAAGCGCTATATAAATAAATATTGACTTGACTTGACATCTCTCAGAACTGCTGAAAATTGGTTAAATGTTCTGAATTAGTAAATACAGCCTGTCATAACCACTGAATACAGAGTCTCAAAGTTCCGAATTACTGAACGCAACAAGTGCTGACAAGTTTCTCAACACTGATTTACCGAACTAATACTGACAACTCTCAGACTGACACATCTCAGATCTATAGACTACTGTGTTAATAGTCTGAATTACTGAACACAACTGGGCAACTCTCTGAATTACTGAATGCAGTTTCTCAGTGTCCTAAGTGATTGAACACAGTCAGACAGCACTGAATTAACAAACACAGTGAACACTGCATGAATTACTGAACAGAGTCTGAATTACTGAACACTGATAGACACACCTTTGAACTGTGAGGCAGACCTTCTCGTCCAATATCATTGCCTGACCTTACATATGCTCTTTTGTATGAATGGCTACAAAATCCCACAGACACTCTATAAAACATTCCCACATTAACTCCATGATAATGCTCATGATTTTGAAATAGGACCGCCAATAAACTCATATAGATGTGATGGTCAAGTGTTTATATCCATTTGGCCACATGATGTATTTAATAGTGTACTTATAACTGAATAGGCTCTCTTTTGGACAGCATGGAACAATTATGGTTGTTATTTCCCACCTCAGTTAGAGAGTATTTCATCTAGCCTACAGAGGGGGCAGGTGGGCAGTTCAGAGAGATGTGATGCCTGTCACATGTAGTTTTAAAGGCTTGAAATATTGTTGTGGCTGTTGAAAGAGGGGCATCTGTGAAAACGACTAAATGAATCAGGCCTGCACACACATATACAAAAAACCCTTCTGACGGATTATGGAGAGCGTCTCCAGGTGCCATTTTTTTTTCACTGTTGTCCTAATTATGCCTCAACCCTAATTAACCTGCCGGGACAGGAAGCGGGCTTAATTAAGGCTGTAGTGGCTCTGAACTCAGCATGGGCTGGAGAAGCAACTTTCTCTGATAGACGACGGCTTCCGTAATCTCCCGTTGCCTTTCCCGGCGCTGGCATGTTCTCTTCCGGCGCGCGCAATCACGGCTCACCAGATTAGCTAATTAAGAAGTGCGCTGGGAGGATGAGAGAGGGAGGGAGGGAGGGAAGGGCTGAAGAAAAGAGAAAGAGAGAGAAAGAAACAGGGAAGGGATTAAAGTGTAGCAACTAAAGTCATACTTCATAAAGCACAGCTGTTAAACAGGAACCTGGGGACTGGTTGGAAAATTTGGGGGAGGGAGATATGGCTTCCTTCGCTCTCCTGCTTTGTTCCAACATCAGATTGCCGAGTACAACGGGATCACCTCAAAAGTCAACTTTATAAACTGCAGCTCCTGACTGAATCACAGGGAATCGAAAACGAAAGATCTTCTTTCCAGCAGCATCATGTAACCCAGGTTATAAAAGCCTGAATAAAGTACGTTTTATTGATAGGAGCCATGGAGGACTAAAGTGTAAGGTACAGAAGATTAAAACTAAGAATAACAAAAATGTAATGGTAGAGATTTAAGTATGGTGACAATGAACAGATCAGTTCATGAGCGATACTGAAACTAGAGGCAAGCTATAAATAAACAGGAAGCTGAGGAAATAATGTAAATAAATATAGACACAAATATTTGAGAAGAAGAAGCTTTATTTAGTTCAGAAATAATTAATTTACTGTTGTTTGAGGATATTTCACAATTTTTTGCATCATGTGACACATTTCGGCCAATAAGGTGGGTTTTGTGTCTACGTGCGCGGGAAAATTGCACCCAGAAGCCTTTTCGGTTGAGCCGCCGCCATGAGGAGTGAGGTCTCTGGAGGAAAATAAGCAAAAAGTTAGATAAAAGTTGGATTTATGTGATAAAAACTGCAGAAATATCAAGCAAAGCCCTTGTGTACTTAACCGCTAAGCTGTGGGAGCTGAGAGGCGCTTTGTTGGCTGATAAGGAGCGTTTTTAGCCGTGATGCACTTGAATTTTCGCATTGGTGAGTTCGTTGGATAGCTTTAGCCACCTATGCTAAGCTAACTACGTGTTTTCTATTGATTTACTGCTGGTGATGTTTGTGTTTGAATGTCTCCTTCTGACTTTTTGAAATGATTCCCGACACGAGTAACTGAGTAAGCTTAATGGTGAGACCTGTCGGGGTTTTATTTTCATGCTTATTTGAGTTTTCACTGCGTGTGTAGCCGCTGGCTAGGCAGCGTGTAGCCAGTATAGACGCAGTGCAGCCGTTATAGACACAGCGCGGCCGGTAGAGACGCGCGCTGCAGGGAGAATTAACCCTTTTAGCGCCAAACGGTGCATTTTACTTTGTTTTTCTGTATAAAACTTGGAAAATGTTGTAAATAAGTTGTTAAAGAAACTGTAAATACTGAGTGCAAGTTCAGATAATTGTGAGTTATTGTGGTTAGAGCTGCTATTGTGTTCATAATGAGTTGAAACTTGAATTTAACTGAGATTTATGACCTATTATAGGTCAGGTTTTTTTGCTTGGTGTTCAAATTGGACAGTTCTACACTGGATGGCGAGCCTCCCTGAACTCGGACCCGGAAAGCTGTTCATAAGCACTGTGGACATCACGGATAATGTGAACCCTTCTTTTCACTCTCTCGTGTTGAACTTTTAGCTTTGAGAACCCTCATCTCCATTGCGGTAGGAGTGAACACTTACTTTTCACAGACTGGAACTTGTGTGTGTTCACACATCCTGATTGAAACCTGTGAAACAAAAAGGACATTGATTAAGCTGAGAGTACTTTTGAATTAAATGTATTTTATTTGGTAACTCTGTCAGTTAAGAAAAAAAGGGTGATTGTGTATTACTACAGATTGGAACATATACATATTGATATAGCTATCTCTCTACCCGGGTAGTAGCCTTACAGTATATATTGGTAATATCATTACAGTCATTATTATTCATATTGACTTGCTTTTACTGCCTTGTATTTTATTTTCTATTTTTAAATAATATTTCTACTTACCTGGTGCTTTATTAAAAAGAGGTGTTCCCAATCCTCAAAATCAGAGAAGTCGTACAGTGTTGTCTCTTGGGTGATGTTCGGCCCGGCTCTGTAGGCGATCCTGGGGTTTTCTGATTGGCCCACTGTGACATCCCCTTGTGTGACCCCCCCTACTAATAACCAGTTAGCACACTACGGTGCCCTAGGGGGCGCTACAATCACATTAAACTTGGAGCTACGAGAATTTTGGTCAGAACTGAAGATGCAAAATCGGTCAAAGTAAAGAGTGTCACCTCGGTGCCATGCAAAGCACTTTGGTCAGTCAGCTCAGCCTTGAGGCAAAAGTGACCACTGTTAGAGCTGAGCATAGTATCTGAGTGTTATTTATTACTGAACACAGTCTGACAAGTCCACTAACCTTCTGCATTACTGAACACTGAGAAAGTCCAGCAACTGCTTGAATGAATGAAAACAATGTCTCCATGTTCTAAATTACTGAACACAGTATGGCAGCTCTCTCAATTAGTGAACATAGCATAAGGACTTTTTGTATTACCGGACACAGTTCTGATTACTTACAAGCAGACCATTCTAGATTACTGAACACAGTGTACACGGTGTTCTTAACTACTGAAGTACTGAATACAATGTCTCTGAGCACAGTCTGACAACTCTCTGAACTACTGAATGCAGTGTCAGTGTACTGAATTATTCAACAGAGCAGGACGCCACTAAACAGTAACAGCAAACAAGGTTGAGAAACTTTATTAAGTATTTACATTCTGATTTACTGAACTCAGACTGACAACTCTCTGATCTATAGACAACTGTCTAAATAGTCTGAATTACTGAACACAATTACTGAATGTAGTTTATTAATGTTCGGAATTACTGATCACAGTCTGACAACTCGGAATACAGTATGCCAATGTTCTTAATTACTGAACACTGTGATATCTGTCTAAATTACTGAATATAGTGTGTTGATGTGCTAAATTACACAGTTTGACAGCACTCTGAAATACTGAACACAGTGACTGTTGTCTAAATTACTGAATATAGCCTGATAGCACTCTCGATTCCTGACCACAGTCTGGGTCTGATAGTGCTCAGAAATATTGTACATAGTCAGAAATCTCTCTGAATTACTGAACACGGTCTGATAGCACTCTCAATTCCCTAACACACTCTGATAGTGCTCAGAACTATTAAACATTTTATCAAAGTTCTGAATTACTGAACCAAGTCTGACAACTCTTAGAACTTACTGAGGATTGTCTTAATGAACATTTATTGAAATTACTGAACATAGTCTAATAGCTCTTTAAATTACTGAACATAGTCTAAGAGCTCTTTAAATTACTGAACACAGTCTAGGAGCTCTTTAAATTACTGAACATAGTCTAATAGCTTTTTAAATTACTGAACACAGTCTAAGAGCTCTTTAAATTACTGAACACAGTCTAATAGCTCTTTAAATTACTGAACATAGTCTAAGAGCTCTTTAAATTACTGAACACAGTCTAAGAGCTCTTTAAATTACTGAACACAGTCTAATAGCTCTTTAAATTACTGAACATAGTCTAAGAGCTCTTTAAATTACTGAACACAGTCTAAGAGCTCTTTAAATTACTGAACACAGTCTAATAGCTCTTTAAATTACTGAACATAGTCTAAGAGCTCTTTAAATTACTGAACACAGTCTAAGAGCTCTTTAAATTACTGAACACAGTCTAATAGCTCTTTAAATTACTGAACACAGTCTAAGAGCTCTTTAAATTACTGAACACAGTCTAAGAGCTCTTTAAATTACTGAACACAGTCTAATAGCTCTTTAAATTACTGAACACAGTCTAAGAGCTCTTTAAATTACTGAACACAGTCTAAGAGCTCTTTAAATTACTGAACACAGTCTAATAGCTCTTTAAATTACTGAACACAGTCTAAGAGCTCTTTAAATTACTGAACACAGTCTAAGAGCTCTTTAAATTACTGAACACAGTCTAATAGCTCTTTAAATTACTGAACACAGTCTAAGAGCTCTTTAAATTACTGAACACAGTCTAAGAGCTCTTTAAATTACTGAACACAGTCTAATAGCTGTTTGCATTACTGAACACAGTCTAAGAGCTCTTTGAAATACTGAACATCGTCCAAATCTCTGAGTGTTTATCGAGCAGTCGAAAGTGGAGGCCAGTGAGATTTCTCTCAGTTTGTTATGAGGTTTTTGTTTTGAGATTTTTGTATTCGTGCATATTTTATGAGTGTGCATGTTCTGAAAGCCCCGGCGTCGTTCAGTAATCTGTAGACTTTGTTTGAGTCAGCGTGCAATTTGTTCAGACATTTCTGGTATTGTCCCCACATTGTGAAGCAGCGGAAAGGAAAAAAACGAAACAAGAAAAAGAGACAGAAGGCTGACACAAAAGCATGTGAAATTACAAATGAGCGAGAAAAGACTATGATGAAAGAGTGTGAGACCTTCATTCATTTGTATTTTTCGCCTGAGGTCGCAACTTTTGCTTCGCACGAAATTAAAAGACCCATTCAGGGAAGGAGGGCCAAGGAATGGAGGAGCAAGCAGCAGTGTTCAGTGAAAGATGTTTGCAGGTTTCGACTTTGAAGCAGGGGACCCTTCCGCTGTCAGCAAGGGTATTGTCACTGCCTAGTGAACCACAGAGCTGGCCAACAGACAGACTTTGGCTTATAGCTCTTCTTGTTTTGACATTTCCTGAGACGTTAACAAAGAACAAATGAATTAGACTTTGTCTGCCTTGTACTAGGAGATGACACTGCTCCCCAGCTGTTGCCATGTGATTGTATTCTGGGTAATGGAGTTTTTGAGATGGAAATTACTGCTGAATCACAAGAAGGCACAGATGTACTGATCCTTTGAAGCAAATGTCTCAATTCTCCTTTCTTCTCTTTATACCAGGCTTTGCTGCCTGGTGTGTAAAGAGGGCTTTTCAGTCAGAGGTCTCACTAACAAACACGTGTATTTGGTTCACTTTATGATCCTGGATGACTGCTGAACTATTGCATGCATTATGAACAATACCTGGCCACTTTATTGGAAACCTGCCCTTGTATCCCTTCCTTGCTGGTGTACTCTTAGCATGGGGTAGAGGGCGGCTGATAAACTGCGCAGCAACAGATGGGCTACAGTCTTTGATTCCAGACCTATAAGACAGGTGGTTCTAATGCAGTGACGTGGAAATACAAGGTAAGGAAACATAAGGTAGATGTTTCTGATAAAGTGGCCACTGAGTGAAAGTAGCAGGATAGTTGTTTCTGGCCTGTGAGTGGAAGCACAAAGCTGGTGTTTCTAATAAAGTGGCCAGTGAGTGAAAGTACAAAGTAGGTGTTTCTAATATAGTGGCCAGTGCTTGGAAATAGAAAGCTGGTGTTTCTAATAAAAGTGGCCAGTGAATGAAAATACAAGGTAGGTGTTTCTAATAAAGTGGCCAGTGAGTGGATTACAAGGTAGGTGTTTCTAATAAAGTGGCCAGTGAATGAAAATACAATGTAGGTGTTTCTAATAAAGTGGCCAGTGAATGAAAGTACAAGGTTGGTGTTTCTATTAAAGTGGCCAGTGAGTGAAAGTAAAAGGTAGGTGTTTCTTGTCAGTGGATGGAAGCCCAAGGCTGGTGTTTCTAATAAAGTGGCCCCTGAGTGGAAATACAATATACAGTTGAAATGGAATCCATTTGCCACATACTTGAACTGTAAGGAGGTGATAAGGATTCTTTAACATTCTATATGTAATATATAGATTCATTAGATTTTGTCATTAATCCATTTATAAATAGAGGTGTGCCAACATCTCAGCCTCGTAACTGAAAGACATTCTCGCAAGCCAGGTGTGTACAATAATGAACAGAAACCCCTTCATTAGTCAGAGGATTTAAGGCTGAATGACAAGCTATAACTTCCCCGGGGTACTGCAACTTACATACACACCCAATCTATCACCGTCATCGTAAAAGCACATTGATGAGTCGTCTTCTTCCTGTCAGTAGACGATTTATTCCTCTGAAAAAAAAAAACAGAACAGTTTCTAGGGTTTTCTTGCTGAAATGCACCTCATTCAGTTCATCCATTAATTAGCAAATCCTCTGTGAGAGGAAAGAAAACAAGCGCTGCAGTGCTGGGGCCCTCTAGGAGCGGGGTGCAAAACGCTGATATGGAATAACCCAGTTTTTTCTTCCTTTCTTTATTTGTCTTCCTTTATTACATTTTAACCAATACTTTGACTCTGGAAAAACGTACATCACATTCACTCTTAAATGACTATCAGGTGAAGCAAAGCAGTTAGAGGTCTAAACGTGCGGTTCTGGAACTGTAAAGTTATTGTTATGGTTTTAGGTAAGGTGTATGTCCTGTTTGTGAGTCACCTGTTATGGGTGATTATCTCACCTCACTCAAAGCCAAGAAGAAGAGGAGTCTCTCTAAGGTGCTGCGTATTAAAATGGTCAAAAGGTCCAGCCAAGACTGGCTCTGTGGTCAGAAACAGACCGTTTATGAAGAGCTAGAAGATGGCTAACACAAACTGTGCCTCAACAAAAGGGGCTACAGTACATTTACACTGATGGCATTTAGTTGATGCTCTTATCCAGAGCGACCTACCAGGTTATTCGTATTACAGGTAGGCCAGAGTGGTGTTAGGGGTCTTGTCCAAGGGCTTTTAGTGATGTAGCACAGGACAGTTCCCTAGACTGGGAATCAAACCCCTGTCTCCCACATGGGGTGGTAGCTCCCTGGCATATAGTGGTGTTATCCACTGAGCCACACCAACCACCACCACCGCATGACCAAACTCTACAGTAGCTACAAGGGTTATGCTAGCATTGAGCTCCCGGCATCAAAATGTGAAAGCTGAATGCATTACAATCATCCCGACTGCACTGCAGATTTGCTGTTTTCACAGGCTAGTCTATCTTTTGACTTTCTCGCAAGGATTGGAACTGGAATTATTCCAATTTGCATACTTTCGGCACCGTCCCGAGCCCACCCCGTTCCCGTTTCTTTCTTCTCTATTCATTCTATGTGCCTATGCACCTGGCCCCCTCTGCTCCACCACCGCCTCGTATCTGGAGATTTTCTTATTTTCCCTGCTCCCCCGTGCAGAACGAATGCGCGAAAGGTTATCTGCTCACCTTTATCTAGCACCACCCTGATTATCTCCCACAGTCTTCTCTGCATCTGTTTACACCAGCTGAGTTCGGCTCCAGCTGTGGAGCTGTCAAAAAATACGCACGTGCATCTATAGGTGTATTTATTTTTACGAGCGTATGAAATGAAAGAGCCGAGAAACTGTAAACTGAATTGTCCTCCTCTGTTGAATTACCACATGTAAATCTGCTGTTCCGGTGGACGTGATTTGAATGAATAAGTCAAGGCAGGCTGTGGCTGGAGCCCAGAAGAGCGAGGCCCTCTTGCAGATATTTGCAGGTTTACTCTTGTTGACTTTGACTCTGCATGGGACAGATAAACTGAGGACTGTGGTGCTCTGATTACAGCAAGCCTCTGCATTTCACATTCTTCATATTGCTGCTCTTTTCTGTGTTTTCAGGGGATAACCCTAACTTCAGTTCCATATAACTACTGGATGATTGATATTATAATGTTATGCCAATTAAACACTGAGCTAAAACAACCATATTTTGGTTTCTGTGCACTTTCACACCAAAGTGGATGAAGCACAGAATTGACTTTAAATATATGTGTGTAACTCCTATGTGTGTTCACTAATGCTGCAGCTGCTCACATCAAGCAGCCTCTGTGTCTTTGTACATACCAGTCATGTTCTAAATATATGGGTCATATAGTAAAAGCAGAACTTGCAGCTGTAGTGTGCATTAAAAGACTTCATATTTATATTCGGTTCATGTTTAGCTAGCTATGCTACATAGAAGCCATTGCTAACAACCCTGATGGTAAGAAAATAGCGGACCACTGTTGGCCCTCTGATGACAAAGCCGGCCATCCACTGCTCAGTGTTTTCTGGGTGGTGGTTAAGCAGAGTATTAAACAAAGGGTCACTTTTTATTACTAATTTTCCAGTTTATTAATTAATTTTTTTGTTATCCGTCGCAAATTATTCATGCAAATGAATAACAAAAAAAGTTTCTAAAATAAATCAACTACTTCAGCTTTAGTTCTAAAATTGGTGAGAAAATGTAAAATGTTAGGGCAGTGGCAATTTAAGGGATCAGGAATTGTGAATTCTTCTAAAAACATCTTAAACTGGTGATGCGATCATGCTTGAGTATAAAAGAAGCGTCCAGAAAAGGTCGAGTCTTTTATATGCGAGGATGGATCTCAAAAAATGTATCCGCTTATAATCCAACAGGTTAAGAAGAATGCTCCTCAATGAGAGATTGCAGGAATGTTTGGTATTCCACCCTCCCCAGTGCCTAACGTCCCCAAAAGATTCCAGAAATCTCAATACACACAAGGGAAGGCCGAACGCTTCAACTAGAAGCCAAAGAAGACTTGGTGACCAATTCCGCTTTCAAAACTGACTTTTTTTGTGTTTTTAGTGTTGCTGAAAGGAAGGACAGTAATAAACATGTTCCTGTCCCAACTTTTTGTAAAATGTGTTGCAGGCATGAAATTTGAACTGTACCATTCATAGAAAGCAAAGTTAATGTCATATTTTTATGAAGGTAAAGGAAAAAAGGGCTATCCACTGGCATTTTGCCAGTGGCTAAGTAGAGTATTGAACAAAAGGCCAATTTTCATTTTCCAATTTATTCCTCTTATTTTCCATTTCACATAAATAATTTTCATTTCCAAAGTTTCTGTACATTCAAAATCTCTTTAAGAACATTAAAGACTAGTCAGACCTTGTGATTAGACCTTGCATGAAGCAATTCTGCAGGTAACATCCACCTTCACTGCTCACTGAAAAACACGACTCCTAGCTCGTATCTTAGCATTGTGGTTATGCTGTGACATTTTGATTTCCCCTTTTTTGGCTCAGATGTTTGCTGGGTATGAGAGCTTAGTCATGCTTAGCTGATACAGGAGAAATTACACCACTGATGGTTTACTGTCCGTGGTACTAGCTTTGTAAACATGAGTACAAAAACCGCTGGTAAATGTGATGAAGAAAGCTGCTTATGCTAGCTGGATAACAGTTTGTGATAATAGCCACTTTTAGGGATATCTTACAGGTAGAGTACCCTTATCTAACCACCATGGCACAGTAGTTATGTTCATAATAAGATCTGTAGAGAGCTCAGACAATATATCGTGCACTGCAAAGCAATAACCGCCCTTTGCCACTTTATTTAGTTTTAGCTTATGTTCAGAAAACTGTTGCAGACTGAAAACCTGAGGCATATGGTCTGTTAAAAAGCTTTTCGCATGGATAATTTAAACAACATTCGTTAGTCAGTGTTTGACCACAGGCTGACCGCTGTTGACCAGACGTTTTAAGGGTGGTAGACCATTTTTAGCATAGCAGCAACACTGCCATGGTAGTGCACCAACGCTAACATAGCAGTGTTGCTGTTGCACTGAGAATTGTAGGAGTGTATGAGGTTTCTACATACGTCAGGCTCACTGTTGGGTTAAAAATAGTCAGCCACCCAAAAAATTCAGCCAAGACTGGCTCTGTGGCCAGAAACTGACCATTTATGAAGAGCTAGAAGATGGCTAACACAAACTGTGCCTCAACAAAAGGGCCTACAGTACATTTACATTGATGGCATTTAGCTGATGCTCTTATCCAGAGTGACCTACAAGGTTATTCGTATTAGAGGTAGGCCAAAGTGGTGTTAGGAATCTTGCCCAAGGAGTCTTAGTGGTGTAGACTGGGAATCAAACCTCCATCTCCCACATGGGGTGGTAGCTCCTTGGAATGTAGTGGTGTTGTCCACTGAGCCACTGCTTGTAACAACTGAGTGTAATCGTAAGTGAAAGAACCGTGTTCTTTGACAACAGAATCGGAGTATAAGGATTATTGCTGTCTAAAAGAAACCTTTATATAAACATGTCAGCTCAGTTGTATGTGTCAGAACTGGCTCAGAAATGAAATAAACAGATGAATCAGTTCATTTTGACATAACCCATTTTTTAAGGTGTACGTTAAAAACAATCAAACCCCAACATAATTGGATCAGAACAAATTTTTGAAATCAGTGAAATGTGAGGTAAGGGGAACTGTAGAAGCCATAGCAAAATCTGGAAAACCATAAAACATTCCTAAATAGAAATGTCTGTAAGCTGGCCAGAAATGCAAAGCAAAACCCCCACATGACTGCAAGGAACATGGAGGAAGGTTTGATGGTCGCAGGAGTGGCGGTGCAGCATTCCGCTGTGCAGAAACATGATCTGCAGAGGGCAAACCTTGCAGGCAACCTCATCATAAAAGCATCAGTCACCAAAGGTGAAGGAGCAGCGTTCAGTGAAGAGAACACCTTGCTAACCGTTAAGCATGAAGGTGCATTAATTATGATTTGGGGTTATGTTGTGGTAGGTTAAGAGTGGGTCAAAGGCAAGAGGGTATGCTAACATGATAGCTACTGCTAGCAAATGTGTTTAGGGTGATATTAATGATTCTCTATCGCAGATCAGTAGCCTGTAGCGCTTTTACATCACCTTTAGATATCGGCTTGGCTCGGCTCACTTGGAGGCGATGCCAAAGTCAAGCTGGCGCCATGTAGTGGAGAAGAATGTGGTGGACATTGAATACACATTCCAGGAAGATAACAGATTCTCACAAAAACTAAAACAAGCCTGAAAACCACCCAATTAGGAAACCTTGGCATTTCCTCCCAGGCTTTTATCCAACGGCTTTTTTGTTGGAAGCATTTTCTACTTTTTCTTTCTTTAACAGTGCGAGCATGTAACTTTCTCTGCCATTCTGGTGAATGAAATAACTCAACAGGGTTTTTGCAGTCCTGTGGCCTCCAGTGATAATAACTGGCTTGCTTTTATTGTCAGAGCATTTGATTTACTGATTGCTACTGGGATGTAAAAAAGTATTTCAAGTATTCTAAAATAAATCACCTACTCCAGCATTAGTTCTAAAATTGGTGCCTGTAAAATGTTGGGGCAGTTTAAGATCAGGAATTGTGAATTTTTCTACAAACAGCTTAAACTGGTGATGCGATCATGCTTGAGTATAAAAGAAGTGTCCAGAAAAGGTCAAGTCTTTTATGTGCAAGGATGGATCTCAAAAAATGCATCATTTTATAATCCTACAGGTTAAGAAGAATTTTCCTCAATGACAGATTGCAGGAATGTTTGGTATTCCACCCTTCCCAGTGCCTAACGTCCCCAAAAGATTCCAGAAATCTCAATACACAAAGGGCAAAGCCGAACACCTCAACTAGAAGCCAAAGAAGACAATTCCGCTTTCAACTTTTTGATGTCTTTAGTGTTGCTGAAAGGAGAGACAGTAGTAAACATGCTTCTGTCCCAGCTTTTTGTGAAACATGTTGCAGGCATGAAATTTGATCTGTACGAAGTTAATGCCACATTTTTATGAAGACAAAGAAAACAAGGGAAATCTCTACATGCAAATTCCCGCACTGTTTTCCTCACATCATCTCCAATTACATTGCAGCCCATCCAAGGCTTCTCTCAGAGGGGCACGGCAGAGAAAAGAAACAGGCTTATATTCCCAAAGCCATTTTCCCAGCGTTGCGCTACAGAATCTGCATGAGCGTCAAGTGACAGAATAAAACACGTCCTGGTAGAATTGATTGGGAATTATGATAAACTGCCTCAATTACAGGCCGCCACAGCCACCAGAGGACGTTTGGAGGGAGGCTGTTGTGTGCAAGGCAACAGATTTCCATCCGGCTTGGAGAACGCACCGTCATCAAGGGCTTTTACCACGGCAGCACACAGCTGGTGGAGCCATACGCTTACAGATTGAGAAGGAATGGTGCATTCAGGTGGCCCTGGCAAACTCCCGGCACCAAACCAGAACTACAAGTTCTTTGTATTTTGTGAACAATATGTGAGAATTAGCACATAGTTTGCCCTGTTTGTAGAGTTGCTGCAGCTGTTTACCATTCCTAACAACTAAATGAAACTTGGTTAGACCTGTACTCACAGTCAGTGACATATCTAGAACTTCTGAACGGCCTAGAGTGATTTCTCATGAAATAGAAATAGCCTCACCCATTGGAAACCAAAATAATGTCATTTATTGCAAAGCCCCTTCTAAATAATGTTGCTCGGGAACCTCAGCTCTAAGGCCGTCAGCCCAGCTCTTAAAGGGCTAAATAATGGGAGTGCTCACTTTGCTGTATATACACTACATGCCTGAAAGTTTGTAGACACCTGCTGATCCAGCGTTTGTTCTGAAATGAAGGGTATTGATATGGTCTTTGCTGATGTTGGATGATCAGTTTTGGGTCACGCCAACTAATTTCAAAGGTACTGGATGGAGCTCCATCACCCCAAGGAACTTCTACTGCTCCACAGCCCAAAACTAGGGGGCCTTATACCCTTCATGCACTGGGCATGGTGAAATTAGGCTCATGTGTGGCTACTATAGAGCGTCCCATTCTAGGGTTAGGGTCAATGCTTTTATATTGGGGTTTTACTGTACATGCTCCAAATTAAAGCTAGCTAAGCAAGTAAGGCTCATTTGAAAAACAATGCATGCATTTCTCACTGCCCACTTTAGAAGCGTCCACATTGTAGTTTGTTTATTCTTGTGTTCTCTATGTCACCTTGGTTTTTAGCAGTCCTTGGTGCTGATGTCCATCTTTGCATGTTTTATTTATAAATCAAAAATTTCTACAGCTTTAATGCAACAACGTAATGAACTCTGTAAGGGTCTGTTGTCAGCTAATCTGATGACTGATGTTAGCTTCTTATTCGGATTTCCTGTCCCACCTTAAATAGCTCAGCTCTAGAGGCCGAACAGGCATCCGAATATACAGTAAGTGCTATGTCATTTAAGGTGGAACGGGAAATGAGAATAAGAAGCTCAATTAATCAGGGTCTGATCTCTATCCAGTGTACAATCAGCAAACCGGGGCTGCATGACTTGAGGTGGGGGGCTGCTGGGTTACCCCTAAATTACTACAGATACACACTCTATTGTATTTTGTCTCTGCATTCTTGTCCTTATTTGGAGTTTATGGATTATCCCGCCGGGGCCCGTAAGGAATTCTGATCCTGACTTTTCTGATCACTCCAGCATTGCCCCCACTTTAGTGACAAATTTATGTGCACCTATGACACCCAGTTGTGTAGTGTGACCAGTTTGGTGGTGCAGTTTCCAGTATATGTGCTTATCGGTAAATGCTGTTCAGTGTAAGTTGTATACTGACTTGAAGATTTTTGGTGGTGCACCACCTCACCGCTTTTGGATCAATAGCCTGCTTTGGTTCACATTAGTCCAGCAGTCATAGGCTAATGTACTTTGAGCACAATGTCCTTTTTGTAATCTCTGATATTTAGCAGTTTATAAAAAGGTTAGGAGTTCCTAAAGGCAAATGGGACTATGACACAGAAAAACGCCATATCTTCTTCAGCCCTGTTGGAAAAGCACATCAGGTGGTTCCTTATAAAGCAGCTTGAAAGAACACCAAAAGTGTCTAAAGCTGCGTCACCATAGTTGTGTCCAAAATGGGATATACCGCTGTATAATTCCATGTGTGCTATTTCCAAGCTTTGATGTCTTTGTTGTTATCCTAAAAATATTATAATAGGGAAAGCAACTCCTTCTAGGAGTCCAAACTTGTGACTGCTACTGTACATATGGCCAAAGCATCTCATGCAGGCAGACAACACGCCATTGGATCTGCTCTAAACATATCGTTCGGATTACTCCAGAAACAAATCCCATTTGTGGTGCAGTGGAGCGTACATGCTGGCACATTAGCGTCTCATACAGCTCTTTTTTTCCCTCACAGAGTCATTTACTGTGATTAGCTCAGTGTATTGTTCGCTGGTTGGGTTTTTATTGGGCTGATTGCTAGCGTGCCGACAGATTAATGAGGCTCTAGGCAAAAGCCCTGAAGGCTCCTGCCATCAGCGTGCTCAGTGTAATATATGGGACTCTAATCTAATTTGGATATAATGGTGACGCTCGACAGAGTGGTGTGGGCCGCGTGCTACTCCCAGCTCGGCGCTCACAGCAACCTGATGGCTTTAATGCAGTTCAGCAGAGCAGCTTTGACTGATTAGCTGCAGTTCGGTAAACAAGTAGGCACTGGTGTAAATAAAACTTGATGCTCGTGAAGCAGTTTCTTTGGAAGTTGGTTTGGGTTCAGATTAGGACCAATACACAAAGGGACGCCACACAATTGCATTTACTTGATTCGAATGCCCTTGTATTCTTATTAAGCCTTACCAGCCCTTGTTACTGCTTCATTATGCAGCAACTACTACGTGTATATATTAAATTCACAATAATTCAGATGAAATTACAGTTTGCTTTACGTACAATTCTGATTTCGATTTCATCTGGCATTAAGAAAATCTAAGAAAGAAATTCAGTCTGGAATGAACACAGATACAATTCAGATTAAATACCTGCGAAGGCAAATTTACTTCAGATTCTATTTTCTTGTTAAGACTTTAAAATTAAATTCTGATTATATGTGGGGTGGGATAAATTGAATTCAGACTGAAACTGCTATTTAGATCTAATTCTCTGTGATGACACATTTAATTCAGATTAAATGTGCTGTAAAGACTAATTCAGTTCAGATAAAACTGCTGAGAAGGCAAGTTTAATTCAGATGTAACTCCTTTTGAAGACACATATTTAATATATTGTGTTTATGTAGACAATTTTAATATTCTATGGTGTTTATATAGGTGTTTTATATATGGGGTGTATATAGGTTTGTTTTATATATGGGGTGCATACAGGCTTGGTTTAGATATGATGTGTATATAGATTTGTTTTATATGTGGTGTGTGGATTTAGGTTTGTTTTATATATGGGGTGTATTTAGGTTTGTTTTATATGTGGTGTGTATATAGGTTTGTGTTATATGTGGTGTGTATATAGGTTTGTTTTATATATGGTGTGTATATAGGTTTGTTTTATATATGGTGTGTATATAGGTTTGTGTTATATGTGGTGTGTATATAGGTTTGTTTTATATATGGGGTGTATTTAGGTTTGTTTTATATGTGGTGTGTGTATATAGGTTTGTTTTATAT
>CM067487.1:6365814-6396981 GCA_034552555.1 Semaprochilodus insignis | reverse complement strand
GTGTGTGTGTATATATATATATATATATATATATATATATATATATATATATATATATATATATATATATATATATATATATGTATATATATATATATGTGTATGTATGTATGTGTGTGTGTGTGTGTAAACTTACAGGGGCTTAAAAGCACACATTTAGTACACATGTAATTTCTGGCAAGTCAAATACAGTTCATCACTAAACTGATTCGCCCAAAAACTTGCACTTGCTGGTTAGAACTCTTCATTATAGACATCCCAAAAACATCACTCCACATCACACAATCTTAAAACTGAAGTTGAAGAATCGATTCTTTTGGAATTGCTTCCCCATCACTACTGACTGCTAAAATAACAGACACGTTTTAGATCTCATTAGAGATTCCAACAACGTCCATCTCAAATCTTTGTAAATGAATTCCAACATGTAAACATATTTAGTGCTGTAGGTGATTGTATTTTGAGAGTGATACACGCAGTTCTAGATAGATAGATAGATCATTTTATTTATCCTAGAGGGAAAGTCAACCCACATATTGCAGCAACCCAAGTACAGTGAAGAACAATAATACAATAATAGAATATGTGCATAAATAAAAGAGAAGAAGAAAAAGAAGTTTTCTAATAATATTAATAAGCACCACTATGAGTGGGATGGAAGTAAAACTGTTATGAAAGTCTAATGGGTATGCTATGAAAGTATAGTGACTATGTAAAGTATAATGCCGTGAAAGTATAATTACCATGGAGAGTGTATGTACAATAATAAAAAGCATAAAGCATAAATATTATGCAGGAGAAGAGTGCAGCTGTGTATTTCCACATTCACAAGTCATCTAAAACCGTCCGATCAGAAAGCCAGATGACAGTAACGGGTGGCTATACACTGTAAACAACAGTACAGATAATGTATTATAAATAAATAAATGTGCAATCTTATACGGCATAGACAAAGTGGCAGTGCACAGTGATATGAGTATGGAAAAGTGTAATGTGTAACGTCCAGCTGGTGCTCAGTTAGCCCGTTAACTGTCTGGTGTCCAATAATGTCCCGGCACAGTGAAGAGGTGTTGTACAGTGTGATCGCTATTGGTACAAACGATCTCCTGTACCTTTCTTTGCTACAACGGAGCTGTATGAGTCTGTTGCTGAAAGTGCTCTGCTGTCTGACCAGAAGGTCATGAAGAGGGTCTGATGTATTGTCCAGGATAGCAGTGAGTTTAAGTGACCTAGTATAAACCATAATGTACGCTCAGTATATATGCTCACATATGCATAGCCCTAATACTTAATAATAATAATAATAATAATAATAATAATAATAAATAGATAGATAGATAGATAGATATTTGGTTTAAAAATTGAATTGGAATTTTAGATCATGTACTTCTACTTTTACTAGATTACTAGTACTTTTAATAGTATGTATTTCTAGTAGTACTTTTACTAGTATGTACATCTGCCACATCCACGTCTCAGAGAAGACAACAGGTGAGGAGCCTGGCGATTTTGGAGTCTGTATCTGCTGAAGGCTAGCAATGTGATCCAGGGCATTAATAACCTTTGGCATGCGGATAATACAACACTCATATATGAGTGTATGTACTTCTTTAGCTCAGTATGAAGAAGCCTAACAACAAGAACTAGGAGTACTAACTTTACCACTGATGGAGAAGAATTGCAAACAGTAAGCAGCTTTTACCTACACGGATCAGTTATACAATAACGAAGGATCCAGAACTTAAGAACCGTGATGGATCTGCATTCGACAACGAGGATCAAGAAGCTTGGAAAGATCCTTAATACAATGGCTTGTCTCTACAGGCGCAGATCAGAATTGCTGTGGTCTCCTCTGTGGCACAAACAATCGAGACAGGAAGAATATAGATGCCTTTGAACTCAAGTTCTCAGAAGAAAAGGCCGTTTTGCTTGGAAGAGCTGAAGGTTAAACGGAAGAGGAGGACCAGCAACAAGATGGAGCGATACAGTCAGAGGAATCATGAACCAGCCGTTCAAAAGCAGGAAAACCTAAACCGAAGACAGGACATTCGGAAGCAACGCTATCCATAAGGTTAATAAGACATGTTTTCATATGTGGGGTACAGGCTTAACACCTCCGGTACTCCACCATGTTTCATTCTGACCTAAAGCAGAGAAAATGAATGTGCTACTTGTAAGGTCACATGCTTCTGTTGCTGGTTATCTATATTAGCTTCACAGCTTTAGTGTGTCTTGGCTGATTGACACAGTTATATACCTAAAAGCATACACACCCACCCACACACCCCAAAGACATTGTGTTCTGATAATCTTTCTCCTGTCTGCTCATTCAAGAAAATTGGGTGGTAAACAGATCAATGGCAAATGTGGGTTAGATCATCATGATAAAAACCGCTGTACTGGTGCTGATGAGTAAGGCTTCCTAGCATGGAGTGTGTGTATGTATGTGTGTGTGTGTGTGTGTGTGTGTGTGTGTGTGTGTGTGTGTGTGTGAGCAATAACAATAATTTTTAATCATAAATTATTTAAATAAAAATATATATGCATACTAATTATGCATATATAAATAATAATAAAATAATAATATAAATAATAATAAATAATATATATTAATTAGTGTCAACAATAACATTAATTTTAAATAATAAATTATTTCAATAAATCATTTCACAATAAAACAGCATGCACACTGTCTGATATTTTCAATATTTGCAATAATTCTTCCTTGTATCCAGGACTATAACCTGGGTTCTCTGAAGGTGGACCAACAGTGGAACGCAGTTGGTGGGGTGCTGACCTTATGAAGGTAACAGGCCAATATGTGTTTGCTGGGTTTGGCTTCTTTTCTCTCACTGAAAGCAGAAAACCTGGTCCCTGGTGTCCATTTGGTTCTGAATAAAGCTTTGACAGAGAAGGTACATAGTGAGAGCTGCCATCTCAAAATATGCCCGGCAACATGGTCATCCAATTTTGGCGAGGTGGCATAGTAATGTATTCATTCAGCATTTGAAACTGTTCTCTGATGTTCCACATAGAAGGTCTGTGACTTTGTGAAATGCCCCGATTGCGGTTTTACATGCCCATTTACACCCTATGATTCTGTACTAGAGTGAAACGAGCTGTTTTTCCTTTTTGGTGAGCTCATGAATACTCTGATGAGCTCTGCTCTGATTGGCTGGTTTACAGAGAGACACCGCGATGATCACATAGAAGCAACATGTCCAAACAGACACCATAAAATGACCCTCTGTGTAAATAAGCTCAGTAGCTCCTCATGCTGTTCAGTTACCTATGCTAGTTACTTGGAGCTAATGCTAGCAGCTAACGTTACCTATACTAGCTACTGGCTTTCCATCTGGACATCAACACACAGTAGATTAAAGTTGTTCCTCACTATGAAACTCTCAGTTTAAGATGATCTGCTTCAACCAGCAAACACTGATACAGTCACACAGCATGGCTGCTTCTTACAGGCTGCTGTTGGGGTTGTGATGCTAATAAAGGTGGAGCTGCTTCTGTCTTCAGTCTCTTCAGGGTCAAACACTGAGTGAAGCTGCTCCGTATTGTACAAGGTGTGAGAAACTGTCTGGAGTGAAATGTGCAGACTGCAGGATTAAAGCTATCCAGGATCCTATTAAAGATCAGGGAGCTGAAGTTGCTAAATTTCAGCTTGTTCTCCAAAGTTCTATGTTTCACCTTAAATGGTGCTGCAGTTACATTGTACCTGAACAAGCTGTAGCTTTTAAGGTGGAGTAGAACATTCGATTAAGAAACCGGTGAATAGGAAGCCAACTCCAGCCTCGTTTAGAGATGAACATCAGTCATGCCCGCTGACAGTTGGGTTCCTTTTGGCAAGGGATTAAAAGTAGTTGCATTGCCGTCACAGCCTGGAACAGTAGATTTCTCCATGTTTTCATTGCTCTTGCTGCTTTGTTGTGGTTTTATGGAAATGTTGGTGGTGTAAATATTAATGACTCTGTGGTGTAACAGTTTAGGACTTTGGAATCAGTCTGTCTTACTGTCCTCTCTCGTGAATGCAGGATTTGTATTTGAAGGAGGAACGGCAGTGTTTGAGGTTCAGGGTATGTCAGCTCTATGTACTGAACTTTCCTTATTCAACAGTCACACAGTTACAAACAGTTTTCCAATCTATGGCACCTTAAAACAGATCACAGTCCCAATTAACACAAGCTGGAAATCCAGCCATTTGAACAAATGTAAGTGATTTATTTTTTCCTCCTATAAGATTTCAGGGAACGTGAGTGTCTTGGGAGCCGGGAACAAGCATTTTCCAATTTTAAAAAAAGGGGGAGGTTTGCGTTGGGTTTGTTCAGCCCACTGCCCAGTCTTTCAGCACAGGTAGCTGCTGAGGTGATGCAGATCAGAACTGAACCCCTTTTCGATCCATTGAGTTGACTGTGATATATAGCTCATAGAGTCAACTCAGTGGATCAAAAAGATTATATATATATATATATATATCAATCTTTGGCTGGAATAACTGTTTTCTAGGCTAGCCCTCAGGATCGATTGACACCTCAGGGATTCAACAATGGTTGTGTGATGTATTGCATGCTGGGTATTGTAGTGAAAGAACGCTGATGAACCAAAAACCTGACCAAGGTATAAAATCGCACGTACATATCAGCCTCCCTCTTTCCTCTCTCACGATCAGAAGTAATCTGTCTGGGCCATCCTCTCTCACGGAGAACAGGCGGTTCGAGAAACCTGAGAATGACTTCCCTTTGTTAGAGCAAAAGAAGGACAAAGAACATCAGGACGTTTCCTATCTCCCTCCCTTTCATCCTGATGCTGATGGAGATTGAGGGATTAGAGGAGAGCATTTGTAAGAGGATTTGGAGTCGCGTTTGACTTGAGATCCATCTCTCTGCCTACCGGACTGTCAATTATCATTTTCCGTTTCCCTTTCTCTTCCCTCTATCTTCCTCCTCCTCCTCCTCCTCCTCCTCCTCCTTCTTTTTTCTTCTTTTTTCTTTTTTCTTTCATCTGCCCTTCTCTTGCCCCCTGTCTTGAATTACAATGAATTGCAATTCTTTCCATGAAAAGTGCAATCTAAAAGATCTTGTTGTCTTAGTCTTTCATTCCCTCACTTTTCTTTTCTCTCTCGGTCACAGTCGTTTTCTCACTCCGCACTGCTTCTCTCGCTCTCTCTTTCTTCCCCTCTGGCTCCTGTCTGTCTGTTTGAGAGTGATCCCTGGAGAAACGTCTGCCTTGACTCACTGAGTGTAGTGTTAGTCAATGGGAAAATCCTTGCATCTCACTGAACATGAATGTTGAAAATGTGTCAAAAATGTGAAATATGGTCCATCTTCTCATTCCTTTGGGTGACAAAGCTCTTCATGTGATGATTTTCTGGGTCTGTATATAGTACTCATGCACCATAACATGGAAGCCTGGGACAAACGCCACTGCTCATAATGAGATTACACTGGCGACACCTTGTTAAACTTGTCTAAAACCACGTCTTCCTCTAGTCTGTGCTCTTCTATATCTGTGCAAGTGATAACCAAATTTATTTTTATATTTTTATTTATTACCTTCACATTGAAAAGCACTGAACTGGTTTTGGAATTCAATTGTTAAATGTAAGATTTTTAGCTTAAAACATTCTAAAATGAGCCAAAATGATCAACAGATTGTGAAGTAGTAACAGTTTTGATGGTCAAAGACCATCATATATATCGTCGCTGAAAAACAGGTATCTCCAAATGGCAACTTTACAGGAGAGGCCAAAAACCTCATTTGGTTTGAAAGGAAGTCAATGGAAACAGACGTCTTTCCAAGCAGTATTGGGCCATTTCTGTTGGTCCATTCTTCATGAAATCTCCACACAGTGTAAATAGCAGCTCATGTGATCAAATGAGGCATAAAAGTAAAAAATCAACAAAAATGGAGATACATGTTTTTCTTTGGACAGCGACGATATGTATGTATCATGTTGCGGAGTCATCTATTCAAGTTAGCATGCTAACTAGCTATGCTTGGTGTATCTTGTAATACCACTTCGTACCATAAAAGGTGATAGTGAGTCTCTGTAGCATTGAGTAGGATCAGTTCAGCATGAGAGGATGAAGTAGCACCGCTGCCCCGTTGGCGTATTCTAACCTCTTATCAATTATGTCCTGCTCCCAGTTTGATCGTTTAAGGGCAGGTAGCCAATTCAAGCAAGAGAAAACACAGCAATGGCCGAAGCTCTCAGCAAGTGACCACCGCAGACCCCTCTTAGCAAGAAACCACATTCAGCAGAGAGTAAAGGGATGAAATCTGACGCTCAGCTGGTATCATTCCATATAGACTGGTAAGGATAGAAGAGGGAGGAGGAGGGACTGTGCCTACTGTTTGGGACGTGAACTCGACAGGTTGCGTTATCTCACAAATTGTTCTTTTAACACCCCCTTTGTTCAAATCCTTATACGTTCAGCCATATTTAGCCCAAATATGGGCTGTCTCATGGCTGTCCCCAGACATGTAGTCCTGCAAGACTAGATAACAAGACTTGTTACTACAGCACAATATCAGGTTCAACGTTTCTGAAGCTTCATGCAGTGTCAAAATTAAGTCAGGTCAGCTTCAAGTGTCATCCTACTGCACAGGTGTTTTGAGCTTTTCCCAACTTGGAATAGTAAAAAGCTCAGTAACACTTTCTAGGGAACTTATATTCATTAGCCATTACGCATGTGCTGTTAATTTTAGCCATGATGCTTTGTAAGATTTCATACTTCATAAGACAAGTGTAGCTACTCATTATAATGCCTTTAAATGGATAATGAACAGTGTCTAATTATTAAGAACGTATAATACATAGTTTTCATACAACTTTGAAATGACATCTGTAAGTGCTTCAAGTAGTGATTGATATGATATTCTCTTTATCAATACATTTTTAATACATAAAATATTATAAAGAACTGACAAATAAACGAGTTCTGTACTGTACCATAAACTTTACATTTGTCATTTATAATGCACATTATAGCAAATAAAATGTATTGTTTTGTCCAGTAAGAACAGTTTTGAACACATATGTCCTACAATGTCCATATATGACCAGAACACAAGTGGCAACTAGTTGTGCCAGGCAGGAAGCTTTTTTTTTTATTTATTTTTTTTTTTTTATAGCTGATCCTGCAATAATAATAAAAAAAGATATGGTGTACATTAGAGTGCACACTAACAGACATGACCTGGACAATATTTAATGATGTTATTAACTGGGTAAACAATAAATATCTAGTTAGTAAATAACAGGAAGCTCTCGCAGCTGATTCTGCAATAGTAAAAAAACATGCAG
Organism: Semaprochilodus insignis; assembly: GCA_034552555.1. Classification (NCBI taxonomy): domain Eukaryota; kingdom Metazoa; phylum Chordata; class Actinopteri; order Characiformes; family Prochilodontidae; genus Semaprochilodus; species Semaprochilodus insignis. The sequence goes on along the minus strand of CM067487.1, from coordinate 6,389,669 downwards.
TACATTATAGCATGCACCCTAACAGACATGAACAGTACTATATTTAATATTATTAACTGATTAATCAATAAATGGCTAGTTCAGAAATAACAGGAATCTTTCACAGCTGATCCTGCAGTAGTATAAGATATGCAGTACATTATAGAGCATACACTGACAGTACAACATTGAACATTCACGTGTGAATAACATACTGTTTTGCACTTTTCCATAAAGCACCCAATAGCAGGTTTTCCATCAACTGACGTTTTGTGAATTTAAGCCAATTGGCTGATGAATTTGAAGTGATTTGTATGCTACTCATAATACAGCAGTCGGATTTCAGTCTAACTAACTGGAAACACATTCAACTCGATACATGCAAATTCCTATAGTTACAAGCTTATCAAGTTCCAGTCCTTACATAGAGGTAGGCAAAGGTTTGCGCACCACTGGTCAAATTCCATATTACTGTTTATCTTCTGAGTTATACATCCTACAGAGAACACACTTCTACACATTTGTTAGACACTTACTGTTTATTTGCTGAGATAAAACAAACAGAAGGTGAGGTCTGTGCAAAAGTTAATATTTATAGCATTTAATATTTTCCGTTAAGTTAACAAATACAAATGGGTGCTATACTTTGCCATGCCTTGGTGTGTTTAAATATGATCTTCTTTTTATACAAATCAGCCCAACATGTGCATATGACATTTATATAAAACCGTCTACCCTGTGACAGTGACATACGGATGAATGTTTTTTTTTTCTTTTTCCTAAAAAAGCAGATGATAAGTGCATACAACCTAACAGGACATGTTTTAATCAGGACTACATGAGAGAATCCAACACTAACATTAGCCGCTGACAGACACTCTGCAGCAGCCTCTTGTAAAAAGCTTGTATTGCAGGCCCGCAGGTCTTGATGCTGCTGGCAGTCTTCCCTTGCTGCTCCATCACTGGAGGCTCCAGCTGAGCTACTTGCTCTCACGTGCAGAGCTGATGAATAGCTGGAGTCAGCAGTGCGTGATAGACTGTATGTGAGTTATTAGGGGAAGTGGCGATGAGGGCGCCTCCTCTTCCATAGCTGTCTGAGGCAAACTCTCGTAATGTATTGCACTGGCCTGTAGTCCGACGTCAGATGTGCTGGACACTGTAAAACATTCTGTGTTTTTAAAAACTACTGTAAAGTGTCAAATGAAGATTGCCTCGCTTCATTCCAATATAAAACTGAAATAAATTCTAACCTCAAATTCTGAAGCATTTAATTAACTTTTTGCAGCTGTCTGTAAGTGCAAAGATTCTTTGTAGCTGTTGTAATTGTTTTTAATAGTCGCTGCTTGTGACTGTAACTGTTGTAGCTGTTTGTAACTGTAACAGTAACTGTAACATTATCTTTCTTTCTTTGTATATGTAATTACTTCTAACTAACTGACACTATGACTAATAGTTCATAACTGTTTGTAACTTGTCATAACTGACACTATGTGTAATGGTTTGTAATACTTTGTAACTGTAAATTGTCACTGTACTCACAAATAAATGTGTAATAGCTTGTAACAGAAGCTAGGTTATCTGTAATGGTTTGTAACAATAGGTGTGGGCTTGTCACTAAAGGCTTGTAACTGCAATGGTTTGTAACTTTTGCAGCTGTAATTGTAATACTTTCTAACTAAGTGTAATTTTTGTAACAGTAACTAATATTAATGGTAGTTTGTTACAGTTTGGCTGTAACTGTTTGTATCTGTTAATAACTGTTATTGTTTCTGCCTGTAATTTTTGTGACTGAAACCATTTGTAACTATTTGTAATGCTTTGTAAGTGTAACACTTTGTATCGTTTGTATAATGTAATTCTAACTCTTTGTAACCATAACTGTTTATACCTGTAGCTGTTTGAGGTTGTATGCAGGATTTGCAGCACTAAGTTCATTTTGCTTTTTCTCTTTCCATGAAGAACTTAACTACTTCCATTGAGACACACATTAATCAGATAACATTTCCATGTTGTAAGAGTAGTTCACTGGCTATCCACGTATTTGAGAGACGCAAAAGCTGTTCCGGGTTGATTTGGGTTTGGGAATCGCTTCGTCTTCCGGGCTGCTTATTTCTGGATGTAGCAAATCTGCCAAACAAAAGGACTTCACTCTGTTACATACATCAGTGAAGGTCAAAGGTGTTCCAGTGCACAGCATCTCACTGAGTGTCCGTTTTATTTGAGACCCACGTTTTAGGTCCAGTCCAGTGTACAATTAGCCTGCAGCACATTTGTTAGTGCACAAGTTATCAGCCCCCCTGTACCCGATTCCTTATTGGCCACTTTCCTGACCACAGTTGACCATGTATTATGTGGATGGTGGGCCATTCTCAGCCCAGCAGTGACACTGACTTGGTAGTGTATGTGGTGCTGGTAGGAGTGGATTGGGCACAGCGGTGTTGCTGGAGTTTTTATATTATAGTTTTATGCTGGATTTATATTTAGATTTATGGCATGTAGCTGGCACCCTTATCCAGAGCGAATTCCAAGGTTATTCATCTTCTAGGTAGGCCAATGCAGTGTTAGGAGTCTTGCCCAAGGACTCTTATTGGTGTAGCACAGCATAGTAACCAAGATTGGAAATCGAACCCCCATCTCCTACATGGGATGGCAACTCCCTGGTGGGTAGTGGTGTTATCTGCTGCGGCACACCAACCACAACCATATGTAACTCTTTATAACTGTAACTGCTTGCAACTGGACTTGTTATAACAACTTGTAACTGTAGTACTGTTAGAACTGTAGCTATCAGTATCGGTTAGGTCTGGTCATCCTACATAAATATAGCTGAATGAATGTGTCTGTATGTATGTATGTATGTATGTATGTGTGTATGTGTGTAATGCTAGCAACCTGCCCTGTGTTTTGTTAGCATTACAAATGGTTGTCCATTCTCAACATCAGTGATGACACAATCTAGCACCACTTTGGAATATCCAGTCAGGTGTGGCTGTGTGGTCAGACACCAATGAAGCTTTAGAAGTTGACCAACAGTAGCGGTGCATCAACAGATGGGCTGCAGTCTTTAAACTGTACACCAGCAAAGTGGAGCTACAAGGGAGGGTTTCTGAAAAAGGGGCTGAGGTATTTGATATATGTGTTTGTGTGTGTGTGATATGTATGTGATAAATCGGTGGAAATTCCTGAAGTTGGGTTGAGTGTGAGAACGAAAGTGAGAGTGAAACTGCTTGAGTAAGAGAGAGAGATTTTTCCTCATTATTCATTAGGCATGAAAGACTGAATGACTCAGCCATGACTGAAAGTATATAGAAGGAGATGGGAGGGACTGTGTAGTGGATTGATGGATGTCTCCTACTGCAGGCTTGTCCTAACAGCACTCCTCAGTGATTGATCAGTTCCTACGCTAACACACTGTCTGTACGCACCGACTGCTCATCATACACACCCCAGCAACACTGCTGCCCCCCTTTCCCTGCAGCCTCTACACGTCTGGGAAGGCTTTACACTAGATATTGAAACATTTCTGTGAGTATTTGATTGAGCATTAGTGAGGGCAGGTGCTGATGCTGGAACACTGTTGAGGATTTGATTGAGCATTAATGAGGTCAGGTACTGATGCTGGAAAGTTGCTGTGGGTATTTGATTGAGCATTAGTGAGGTCAGGTACTGATGTTGGAACATTGCTGTGAGTATTTGATTGAGCATTAGTGAGGTCAGGTGCTGATGCTGGAACATTGTTGAGGATTTGATTGAGCATTAATGAGGTCAGGTACTGATGCTGGAAAGTTGCTGTGGGTATTTGATTGAGCATTAGTGAGGTCAGGTACTGATGTTGGAACATTGCTGTGAGTATTTGATTGAGCATTAGTGAGGTCAGGTGCTGATGCTGGAACATTGTTGAGGATTTGATTGAGCATTAATGAGGTCAGGTACTGATGCTGGAAAGTTGCTGTGGGTATTTGACTGAGCATTAGTGAGGTCAGGTACTGATGTTGGAACATTGCTGTGAGTATTTGATTGAGCATTAGTGAGGGCAGGTGCTGATGCTGGAACATTGTTGAGGATTTGATTGAGCATTAATGAGGTCAGGTACTGATGTTGGAATATTGATGTGGGGATTTGATACCCTTACCTTGGTCCCTGAGTAGTAATGTTGCATGGCCACGGTTAATGATGATCTGGGGGGTTTTCAGGCTCCTTAGTTCCAGTAAGGAGGGGTGTTAATGCACACAAAGACATTTTATACAATTCAAATTGAATTTGGGAAAGTTTAGGAAAGAACTATTCATGTCCCAGCATGACTGTGTCCCTGTGCACAAAGCCAGCTCCATATAGACATGGTTTGAGAAGTTTGGTGTGGAGGTACTCCAGTGCTCTGCACAGAGTTCTGACCTCAACCCCACTAAACACCTTTGCAGCGTACTGTAAGCCAGACCTTCTCGTCCAACATCAGCGCCTGACCTCACCAGTGCTCTTTTCCTCTGAATTTGTTCCCTCAGACACACTCAAATCTTGTGGAAAGCCTCCCCCAAAAAGTAGAGGCCGTCGTAGCGGAAAGCCAACTCCATATTAATCCATTGTTTTGGAATGGGCTGTCCAACAAGCTCATGTGGGTGTGATGCCCGGTGGCCACTGACACTGATTACAGTAATAGGAAATGTTGTCACACCAGTAATTAACACTAGTAATCACAGCCCAACCACCCCTTCCTTGCACCCCACTTTACTGTGTAGCGATCTGATGATGTCGCAGAAGTGTGAGCTGGGTGTTGGGGTCCATAATAAGACGTGTAAACCCTTCCATACACTTAACAGAATGCTCTCTGTTTCCTACTATACGTCTGAAGCTCTCAGACTGTCTCGCCTTGCTCACCAGCTAGCTCCTATCTCACCTCCACATGAACCATCCAGTAAGTAGATGCAAGCCGTTTAAGGAAGTCTCAAGCTAGGGGTGTGCGTGTGCGTGCGTGTGTGTGTCTGCGCGTGCTGGCCGCAAGGGTGTAATTTGAAATATAAATGCTACTCGGCTGATTAAAAACTAATCAGCACTAAAAGCTTTAAGTGTTGTGGTGCAGCCTGTGTGCCTCTTTCTAACTGCTGACTCTGGATACTCGGTTGGGGGGGTGTAGAAGAATCATAACAGAACTTTCCACAAGAAGAGAAACTGACTTAAGTGCAAATTATATTCCATGACTGGGTGATATTACGTTGCTGGGTTCTGCGAGGGTTACTGAATGTAATCCTCTTGAAGATTTATTCAAATTAATTAGCATATAAATATTTCCAGAAGTATGAAGTACGTAATAGTGAATCAGGGTCTGGAGGACTGTAGGATTGTGTTCCTAATAAAAGCGGCCAGTGAGTGGACGAGCAAGCTGGGTGTTTCTAATAAAGCGGCCAGTGAGTGGACGAGCAAGCTGGGTGTTTCTAATAACGTGGCCAGTGAGTGGAAGGGCAAGCTGAGTGTTTCTAATAACATGTCCAGTGAGTGGAAGGGCAAGCCGGCTGTTTCTAATAAAGTGGCCAGTGAGTGGACGAGCAAGCCGGCTGTTTCTAATAAAGTTGCCAGTGAGTGGACGAGCAAGCCGGCTGTGGAAGTACAAATGAAAGGAGGTAGATGTGTGTGAGTACTATTCGCTGATCCAGCCCATCCCAGTTGGTGAAGATGTGTGTGGTGTTTTGATGGCAATTTCCAGCCTACAATTAATCACTGTGTGAGATGGTCATTCATTTGAGCGCCGCTAATTTCTGTATGTTTTGTGGGTGTTGAGCCTTTTGTATAAATCAAACTCGACTAATTATCTTCTTAGCCTGTCTCGCTTTCTCTAGCCTTTAGCTTTAGCATTATCTGTGCTCCAGTGAAAGGGAAGAGCAGGGCGGCCATTCTCTAGTCTGGCATTCGTGTCTAACGTGATACCTCATGAAGATAGACATGCATGTGGTTTTCCAACAGGCCTACTGAGCTGCTGAGGAAGAGTAGTAAAGAGGTCAGTGTGAAAATATGATAAAGATTTTGGATAAAGAGGAAAAGATCTAAGTGAGTTTGAAAGAGAGTTTAACAGATGGGTAACAGATAGCAGGAGCTCAAGCTACAGTTTCAATACTGTGCCTAAAGTGAACATCTTCATTTGGATCATAGGTATCAGTAAACAGGGTCAGAAACTGTAGCGGAAAGCACGCATTCATGATGCTTGTGCTGTTCCTCTAGTGACTGGGAATGTAAGTGCAGTCTGTGTCAGTCCATCCGCAACTACACAGAAAGGGATGTTATGGTAGGACTGCAAGGCATAAACCCCTTCTTACAAGGACGAACGACCATCTGAAAGATTAGTGGTGTAAAGAGCATCAGCACTGACCTACAGAGATGTTGAATTACATGATATGATCAGATGAGTCATCCTTCACCACGTTCTCCACAAGTCAGAGAGAGCATGTGTGGTACGAGATTGAATGCTTGACTGCTACAGTGAAATGGTGAGGGTGGATCTTTTATGCTGTGGAGGGCGTCTGTTCCCTTTGAGGGAGGGGTCACTGCACATCAACAAAGTTGTTCTGATTAATCAACAACATTTATCCAATGATGAAACCTTTGTATTATGACGCTAATCATCCAAGGTACCAGACCAACCCCCCCCCCCCCACCCCCCATCCACAGGATGGTTTAATGAGTATGCTGTGACCTTCAGTCACTTGATCCAACTGAATGCATTCTCCAGCACCATCTTCTCACTTCAACACCAATGGAGGCCATATCTTTTAGAAGGAATCTCTCCAGGACATTTCTCGAGACTCTATGCCAAGGTGGAAGAAGCTCTTTTGGTGGATCGTGGTGGCCAAACTACAAAACTTCATATAAGCAGGCGATGAAACTAATATGTATTTTGCTTGTATGTAGACAGACAGACTGATAAGCAGATTGTCATGCAAAAATTTGGGCACATTTCTGTTACTGTGATTTAAGACGATGAACTGGTCACCAAAAGCCATAAAGTTCAAGATGAAACATTATTTTCAACATTTGACACAGTATTAGTGCATTTTTCTTGATTTGTACAATTTTCGAGTGAACAAGAAAGGAGCACTATGCAAAGGTTTGGCCACCCCAGGAGCTCTCAGATAATTAGCTGGTTAGGACTTTGAAAAGACCAGACGAGGCAAAATTTAAAGCTCTTTAAAAACTGTGATGCCTCAGACCTCGTCCTGGCAGTAGGCAGCCATAGGCTCTCCCGGACTCAACCTCCCAGGGGGCTTTACTCGATGACGTCACACGCACATGTCCCCAACCGTCCAATCACATCCGTTCGACATCACCCGAGTTCTAGGCCTCCAGCTGTCATTGATTACACTCCCCTTTATAAGCCCCTCCATGCCGTTACCTTATTGCGAGGTTTTGCCCTAACGTCTGTTAAGCAATTCTGAGCATTCTACTTTCTATTTGCCTCCTGGTTTTGACCCGTTTCATTTCTCTGACCTATTCTCTTTGGATCTCTCCCCTGGCTCTTTCTTGCGATTTCTCCCCTGGCTCTGACCCTTCTTCCTGTCTACCGTTTTCTGCCTCTAGCTTGCCCCCTCTGGACTTGTTTACATTCACTGCCTGCCACTTCCGGTTTCAACCTCTGCCTGTTTCTGACCTTGTTCTCGCCTCTCCCTTTATGTTGTCTTGTGTTTTGCTGTTTGTATCGACCGTCCGACTGTTAAATAAAACCAACTTGCTGTTTAGCTCTGCTCACGTCGGTCCGAGTTCTTTGTTCCTGACAATGCATGACTGCAAAAGACCCTGAAGAAGTTCTGGCAGACTCTGTAGTGGTGGTGTACTGTTCTACTGTGGGGTGACACCTACACAAAAATGACCTTCATGGAAGAGTCATCAGAGGAAAACCTTTCCTGCATCCTCACCACAAAAAGCTGTGTCAGAAGTTTGCAAAGAAACGTCTATACAAGCCTGGTGCTTTCTAGAAACAAGTCCTGCGAATTGATGAAGCTAAAAAAACAAAGGGTACAGAATTTCATGAAAAGAACACCTCTCCAACTGTTAGGCTTGGGGGTGAATCGATAATGCTTTGGGCTTGTGTCACAGCCAGTGGCAGATGGAACATTTCACTGGTAGAGGGATGAAATGAGTGCCAGTAAATACCAGGAAATTTTGGTAGCAAACATTACACAGTTTGTACATGTTAAAAGCTGAAGGTGCTAAAGAGGATCTTCTACAGCAGGATAATGATCCAAAACACACCTCAAACTCCACACTGGGCTACATTAAGCCGAAGGGTTTGGCGTTGGCCGTACAGTCCCTCGACTTACACATCATCCAGAATCTGTGGAAAGGCCTCAAATAAGCAGTGCATGCGAAATGGTCAAACTTTTGCATGCCACTGTGAATGCCATCTCTGCTGCAGCAGTAAAGAATATTGAAGTTGATCCATTCTTTCTTGCACCAAAGGGAGAGCCAGGAGAAGGGCTGAGGCAATCGCAGTCGAGTCTCAGCTCAGTATCTGGACACAGTTTTTATAGGACACACAGTTTCACCCCCTTTAAAGTCCTACACGAGGGGTGTAGTCTTGGAACAAGGTATGTTGGTGTCGTTTCACCAGATCAGCTATCAACTCACGGTCAGCTCTCCTAACCAATAATTAGCCTACAGGTTTTTGACCTTTTAACTTGCAGCTATATATCCCTGATGATGCCCCTTTCCCAGGACTCAGATCCTGTCATAAATGCGTAGAATGCAAGTTCTGTTCCTGGGAAAGCAGCTCTTCCCAGAGGGTAACAAATTGCAAAACCCACCAACAATACATCAGAACATATACAGAATTGTTTACTGTAGTGGTATCATGAAGACATCGATTTCTGACAGTACATCCAGAGCTTCAACTCTCTAATCACCTTCAAATATATCTGCTATATAAGGAAGAGAAACAAAGGAAGGAACTACAGGCTTGCAAACCTAATGAAAACCTGCTTTGTGTGTAAACCTGCATAACAGCAACACAGTCACCCACACATGCACTTAACCAACTTTCTTTCTGCCTCCACCTGATGGCCAGCACTGAGTTAACCAGGCGTGAGGGGAGTGCTGATAGCTCTCTCTGAGCCGCTGGTCCATCATGATCTGTGTAATCAGCGGTGACAGAGGTGTCATTTCCCCCCTTGCCCTCCCCCCCCACGTATCTGTCCTGCTCGCGCACTCGTGCATGCATAATACAAACTTCATAAAAGCAACGGTGACAGGAAACAGTGCCACTCTGATTGCCAATCCCCAGACTATCACTTTACACTTACCGGCTTCATTTAACACAGAGGAACAGAACAAGCACCCATGCGGAAATCCAGGAGATGGGTCTTTTGTGTTATTATTAGATTTAAAAAAAAAAAAAAAAATGTACATTCAAATATAATTTGCAGCTGCAGTGAAGAACCTCACCCGCATTTATCCATGGCATTTTGCTACACTATATGGCCAAAAGTATACGGACATCTGGCCATCGTAGAACTATGGGAGTAAGTATGTGCAGCTGTACCTGCCTTCACTCTTCTGGGAAGTGTGGCAGGGGTGGGGTGGCGTTGTTGCCATTCCCTCCAGAAGTGGGCACGTGCCCCACAATGATCACGCACAGGTGTCCAGTGGGCACCGTGCCCTTATAAACTGGCCCTCTGTCCAGTGTGAGGAGGGAAGACATGTGGCTTCGATGCCACACTCGGGTGCGAGCCAGAGAGAGACTGAGGGGTGAAGGACCCATAGAGAGGACTAAGCAAGCCTCATATTTAAGTTGTGTTTTGGTTTGGTTGCTGCTACTTGTCTAAATAAAGCACTCTGGTTCACTTGCGCTGGGTGTTTGTGTCTCGTTGAGGTTTTCCCGGTCAGTGTGCTTGACCCCTCCCCCGGCCGAGCGACAGAAGGCTTTTCACAAGGGACTTTAGGGTGTTGTCTCTGAGACTTTGTGTCCCTTCAGTCAGAAGGGCATTTGTGAGGCTAGGCACTGTTGGGATGTTAGATGAGAAGGCCTTGTTCACAGTTCATCCTAAAGGCGTTCAGTGTGGTTGAGGTCAGGGCCCTATGCAGGCCACTGGAGTTCCTTTAAGCTCATCAGACCATGTCTTTATGGAGCTGGCTTTGTGCACAAGGACACAGTCATGCTGGAACAGGGAAGGATCCTCCACACACTGCTGCACAATATAGTATACAGTTGTGTAATATGTATTTGTGTGCTGCAGCATTACCATCACCCTGGAGCCTGGAAAACAACCCCAGACCACCATCACCCGCCCCCCACCACACTTTACTGTTAGCACTATGTATGTGTACCGGTAGGTAGTGTTCTCCTGGCATCCACCAAACCCAGATTCATCCATCAGACTGCCAGATAGTGATTTATGGGTCATCACTCCAGAGAACACGTTTCCACTGCTCTAGAGTCCAGTGGCAGTGCTTTACACCACTCTGGTTGATGCTTGTTTTTTTGCATAGTGGTCTTAGGCTGGTGTGCAACTGCTTAGCCATGGAGAACCATTTCTTCAACTGGCTTCAATGGTGCCGTCTTATGAGTGCGGCACATTTAAGCCACCAAACTCTTCAATACGACCTATTCCACTGCCAGTGTCTTTTTAGTATTCACTGGCGCAACATTATATTCCCTCGGCCTCATTGGTTTGACAGAATTTAGGGTTTTTATTACGGGTCTCAGACACAGCCCCAATCTTCAAGTCTAGGCTTAAAACCTACCTGTTCAGTCGAGCCTTTAGTAATTAGTTGCCTGCTAACTGCTAACACCATATAGTGCTCTCAGTCCTTCTGTCAGAGCTAACTGTCTGTGTGTTGTTCTTTGCCAGAGCTGAGCTACTGCCCAAACTCTGTGGCCTGCTGCAGACCTACCGCCCATTTGTTTGCCTACCGTGAAACTTCTCCCTGTCTTGTGTTGTGAGGGGGCCTCACCTGCATCCTGCACACCCACCCGAGGACCCTGCTATTTAATCACAGACAAATCTGACATTTCTTCTTCTGCCTCAAAAACACTCGACACTTCTCCTAAAACACTGAACACTTCTCCTATTCATTCCTTATAATGACTATAATGGTTATAATGGTATTACTTGGATCCTTTTTTTTGTGTTTGTTGCTATCCGGGGTCATCCTGAAGAGGATGGGTTCCCCCTTTGAGTCTTGGTTCCTCTCGAGGTTTCTTCCTCTTGCTCTGAGGGAGTTTTTCCTTGCCACTGTTGCCTTTAGCTTGCTCATTATGGGGTTAGACCCGGATTCTCTGTAAAGCTGCTTTGTGACATTTGTTGTAAAAAGTGCTATATAAATAAATTTGACTTGACTTGTTTTCATCTGTCAGTGTAAGCAGACAACTGGAAAGCTTAAGAGCTCGAGTTTAAGAGCTCCTTCAGTGAAGGTTATTGCATGCAACTGCCATGAATGCATTGCCTGAAACACCATTTTGAGAAGAAGAAGAAGAAGAAAAAGAAAAAGAAAAAGAAGAAGAAGAAGACATGGCAACCCCTGAGTCAGTAATCTTCTCTGCAGTTTCACATCAAGCCTCTCTGAATGACCTCAGTGTTCCTCATTGGGTCTGAATGTTCCTTAGTGACTGAATTATGCAGAAATGTTGAACAATCTGTGGTATTTGTTGAAGTTATGGAAAATAATTGCACCTTAAATTGCAATGGAATAAGAGGATGGAGGCAGTGAGAGGAAAGCCTGTGTTAGCGAGGCTCTGGATGAAGACTCGTTCTGAGAGCTGATAAAAAGATGCACGGAGGAGGGAGTGGTCAGAGGCCAGGAGTGAAGGTATGTAGGGAAACACTCGCCCTTCCTGCACTCCTACTGCTGGAACCTGTGATCATGAATTCACCCCGACACGGGCAGGCAGGACGGCGACTCTCACAAACTGACTACTGGAGGAATGCAGCAGGCTTCTGAACACACTAGCAGAAAGCAGACAGTGACTGAAGCTAGACCACTCGGACTGCTTATGCAAACCAAACAGAGGACAGTCTCAAGAAACTGTCTGTCTGACTCCAGAAACTGTCTGTCTGACTCAGTGTCTCTCTGTCTGTCTGCCTGTCTTGTGTTTGTCTGTCTCCCTGTCTCCCTCTGTGTCTGTCCGACTCTGTCTGTCTGACTGACTCAAGGTCTCCCTGTCTGATTAACTCTGTCTTAGTCTGTCTGTCTGTCTATTTGTCTGGCTCTAACTAACTGTCTGTCTGATTTGATGTCTCTGTCTGGCTGGTTGACTCACTATCTCTGTCTGTCTTACACTGTCTACATGTCTGTCTGTCTGTTTGTCTGACTCTAAGTATCTGTCTTGCTGACTGACCCACTAACTCTGACTGACCCACTAAGACTCTGTCTTACTTTTTTTCTTGCCTGACTGTCTCTCTGACTCTGCCTGTCTTACTTTGTCTGTCAGTCTGACTGTTTGTCTTTCTGTTTGCCTGGCTGACTGACAANTGACTCACTATCTCTCTGTCTGTCTTACGCTGTCTACATGTCTGTCTGTCTGTTTGTCTGACTCTAAGCATCTGTCTTGCTGACTGACCCACTATCTCTTTGTGTGTCTGACTCTGTCTTACTTTTTTTCTTGCCTGACTGTCTCTCTGACTCTGCCTGTCTTACTTTGTCTGTCAGTCTGACTGTTTGTCTTTCTGTTTGCCTGGCTGACTGACAAACTCTGTCAGTCTCACTATCTTTTTGTCTCTTTTTGACTAACTGTCAGTCTGACTGTCTTTCTGTCTATCTGTCTGACTGATTGACTGGCAAACTCTGACTCACTGTCTGTCTGTTTTCCCTCACTGTCTTTCTGACTCTTTCTTACTGTCTATCTATCTGTCTGGCTGTCTCTGTCTCTCTGTCTGACTCTGTCTGTCTATCTGTCTGACTGTCTGTCTATCTAACCGTCTGCCTTTCTATTTGTCTGACTGTTTGTCTTTCTGTCTATCTGTCTGACTGACTGGCAAACTCTGACTCACTGTCTGTCTCTGTTTCCCCTCACTGTCTTTCTGACTCTGTCTTACTGTCTATCTTTCTGTCTGACTCTGACTGTCTTTCTCTCTGTCTGACTCTGTCTATCTGTCTGACTGTCTGTCTTACTCTGTGTATCTGTCTGCCTTTCTGTTTGTCTGACTCTGTTTGTCTGTCTGTGTCTGACTGAAGGAGTTATACTGTAACTCATTTTGAACTGAAAGTTGTAAGTAATATGAAAGTGATTTTGTTGATGATAAATATATTAATGGTTTACACTGACATCAGGAAATGTTGATATGTCCAGAATGCTAAACGGGGCAGTAGATGATTCCATAAAGAGTGAGAAAAAACTAGTGTTTGACTGTCTCAAAAATAAAAAACCTAGCAAAGCTGTCGGTGAGTAGTTTATAATATTGAGATGTTGACTGTAGAAGTTAATGTATCTAAACTGTATTCAGTTCTAGAATCTCTCTCTGTGTAAGTGTTAGTGCAGCTCCACCTGCTGCAGGTCTGCACTACGTGTGAGGTTGTAGAGAGAGCCTTAGCCCGGAGCTTACACATTAATAGCCTGAGCTGCAGGCTACATACAGAGCGAGAGAGCAAGATGGAGAGAGCGCTGAAAGGCTTTGACATGGCAATGACGTGTGGGCAGTGCGGCTGGCTGTTGAATGTTGGCAGTGAGGGGCTGGCCGGTGGATGTCTGGTGGGCAGCAGGCGCTGTGATGTTTCCTGGTGGGCTCTTTCCCCCAGCGCCCCGCCAACCGTCAGACAGGGACCCTTAGGGGCTCACAGCGGTGTACTTCAGATCAGGAGAAAGTGAGAGGGGTGGGGGGGGAGATCAGTGAGGGGCAGAGAGAGTAGAGAAAAAGAAAAATAGCAAGAGACATGAAAAAGAGAAAGAATGAGAACAGACACGAAGAAAAGGGAGAGAAAAGAGAGAACCATGTTGAGAAGACAGGAGGAGAGTGCAGAAAAAAAAGAAGAAAAATGAAATAGTAGTTAAAAAGAGAAAAAGTAGAGAAGAAGAAGTGAGAGAGGAAAAAGGGAAAAGAGGAAGAGAAAGGCAGGGAGGGAAGGATGATGCATTTGAAGACACTGATAGAAAAGCATATGTGAGAGAGAGAGAGAGAGCACACGAGTGAGCAAGAGACAGAGAAAGAGAGGGATGTAGAAAGAAGGAAGCGGTACTGAAGAGCAGAGACAGTATGAGAGAAGATGGAAACGGTCACTTAGTGTTATTATGCATCCAGCAGAAATGATGTATGGACCCGGGAGTGGAAGCTGCGTGACTGTAAACGTGAACACATCACTGCTGCTGAGTTATTTGTAATGAGCATCACAGCGACTGGGTGGGAGATACACATCACTAGTATTACTACTTAGTACTACTACTACTAAGACATTGCTCCCAGGCTTTTCCCAGGCTTTTCCCAGGCTTTTCCCAGGCTTTTCCCAGGCTTTTCCCAGGCTTTTCTTTTTTCTGCTCTAATAGGTCAGGCACCTTAAATGAATTGCTTCCCTTATCAAGTTAACTCACTCTAGATTTAATGTCACAACATTCATGGAAAATCGACAAAGAAAATATTTGTTGATCATTTTCAATAGTTGATTATTGATAATGTTAAATCAGGGTTCCGGCTCTAGAGTGTTTAAATGATTCTGTAACAGCAGTATGGATCTGTTTTCACCATTTCAGCTCTCCTCATGGGGTGTGTGTGTGTGTGTGTGTGTGTGTGTGTGTGTGTTCGTGCATGTGTGTTCGCCCTAGCTTTCTATGTTTGTGTACTCCGATCTCCTGCCTAATCCCACTAAAACCATTGTCTCCTGTGGGTAATTGACAAAACCATGGAAACGCTGCCAATTGTCAATGACTGCCTGAAGTCTGGAGCCCACGGACGTCAGGATTTCTTCCCTGGTGGTGCTCTGTCAGATCTTTACTGGAGCCGTCCTCAGTTCCTGCTTGTTCTCTGGGCATTTTATCCTTAGTTTCATCTTCTGTATGTAGAATGCATGCTAGATGGTATGGAGATCAGGTGTCTGGCCTGGCCATTTAAGAATGTTCCGCAGTTTGCTTTGGGTCATTATCCATCTGCATTATCAGGTTCTTGGCAGGATCTGAGCAGATGACGTAGCCTCATACACTTTAGAATCCATCCTGCTGCTTTTGTAAAGCAGAACCAGTTTTATTGGCAGCCATACATGCCCACGGCTTAACACTACCTCCACCATGCCCATGAGCAGATCCTTCGCTTTTCCATTCACTTCCCATCATTTGAGTGCAACTTGATCTTTGTTTCATCCATCTATAGGATGTTGTGATGGAAGTGCATAGGCAAGGGATTTAAGGCATACCTATGGTGAATGGGCGTGTACAGCAACCGATTATAAAGGCAAATGCCACAATTGAAACAAACTCTACCCTGTTCAGACTTCAGACCCATTTGTAGCTGACAAATTTACAATGTCAGGTCTAATTATGAGCACCAGGAATGAAGAGCAGCTGTTTTGTTTTTATTTTATTTTATTTTTCCACACAATGCCTATATATTCAATGCCCTGACCTGACAAGAAACGACCCGGAACTGCTCCCTAGGTGCTGTGGATAGGGCTGCTCACTGCTCCAGGCAGTTGTGCTCATTGCCCCCGTGTGTGTGTGGTGGGGTGGGTCAGTGGATGTTTCAAAAATGAAAAATTAAAAAAAAAAAAAATAAAAACACCTTAGCAACCACCTGGGATACTATAGTATATACTTTACATACAACCCTACAGCTTTGTCAAGTCAACTTAAAGGTTGTTCTTGAATGTTCTCGTCTAGCCACATTAATAATTAATGATTAATAATTACATTGCTGCACCTCCTGATCGCATCCCATTCAAGTAGCACTTTATATTGCACCACTGAGAGAACAACTGTGAGGAAATCGCTGGGGGGCGAAAGTGGGAACTGGCCATATTGACCACAGTGTAGGAAACGGCGGTGACAGCATACTTTAATTACCGTAATTTGCTTTGGTCCACAATTATCCGTGATTGCTTGAGGGGGAAACTCCAGCTGCACTCGAATCAATACCGGGGAACTTTTTTGTTCTGCTCTTAAAGCAGTGGACGTGGGCCTTTTGTTCAGGTAAGCACTGGCCTTTCCTGTGCATCGGGAGGATGTCCTCTTTGTGCATATGTGAAAGTGGAGTTCCAGAGATTTGTGAGAGCACCTCAAAGCCAGATGAATAAAACATTAGCTAGAGCAACTCTGAGTAACCAAATCTCTCTCTCTTGCTCTCTCAGTGTGTGTGAAGATATGCGTAAAGGTACGCTCCTTTTTTAATCTCCCATTCTTCCTTCTAATCACGTTATCAGCGCCGGAGCGGTGGAGTAATAAGGGCCTCATTGAGTTATCAAGGCCGACGACTCCAAACAAAAAACGCGTGAGCTCGGCTTCCTCCTGGCACCTCCAATACTTGACCCAGGAATAACAGCTCCATATTTATGCTCAGGAGCCAGATTTCATTTCATCACACAGAGCAAAATCAAACCAGGAATTCATAAGCCGCAGAAGATAAAAAGATGTAAACGGGGGGTCTCATTTTAGATTCCTTTTTGTGTTTTTGTCTAATGCCTTTAATAACAAGCATGACTCCAGCTTTTAAATTATCCCGATGACCTTCAGTAGTCAGATCAGCCTTGCAGTGCGATTGGGAAGGAAGATAAAGTTTACTAGGAACAATGAAACATTTAGACTGATATGGGCAATATTTATTGAGCTACACACAGAAGTAGTGTCTCTTGGTATGGCGTCGGGCCACCATGTTTGCTAACCCAACATGCCAGACGTCTCGGCATGGAGTTGTAGAGGCTCCTAACGGTGTCCTGTGATAATCCATCCCATGTAGCTTGAATATTGTCACACATTTACATTTATGGCATTTAGCTGACGCTCTTATCCAGAGCGACTTACAAGGTTAATCATATTACAGGTAGGCCAATGTGGTGTTAGGAGTCTTGCCCAAGGACTCTTATTGGTGTAGCACAGCACAGTCACCCAGACTGAGATTCGAACCCCAGTCTCCCACATGTGGTGGTGGCTCCCTGGTGGGTAGTGGTGTTACCCACTGAGCTACACCAACCACGCCACACAGTTCCTGCAGATTGTGTGGTAGGGGTGGAGGTGGAGGGGGAGGTGGACGTGTGACAACAAACTGTTCATCTTGGTGCTGACCACGGTGCCTCCACACACAGATTCGTTGGATGTCTCCACAGAGACAGAAGCAGGTCTCCTCACTGAAGATGACCCGCTGCCACAATGGTGATGGGTTTAAAACAGCAGCTACAAATAAACACCACTAAAGTTGAGCAAGAAACTGGCGAGTAGGAAGCTGCCTTCAGCCTCACATTTTTGTCCCTCAGAAACAACAACTGTAACTGTAAATAACACAAACCACAGACATTTTGAACATCACGACGCATTAATAACATCATGTCAACATATGTCATGAGTTATGCACTATTTAATTCATATATATGTATATGAATTAAATAGTGTGTGTGTGTGTGTGTGTGTGTGTGTGTGTCTGTATATATATATATGATGTTATGAATACAGACTGGACTGTACGTTCCCGTTCACGACTGTACCTTAAGGACCACACAAAAACTCTACTGTGTCTTTAAGTCGGAGGTCTTTATCCGAACACAAAGCATAGGGCAACTGGTCATTGACCAATCTATTGGCAGCTGTTCAATACCTGATCCCTTGCTCCAAGGACACTGAGGGGTCAGCAGAGTTTTATGGCCTGTGATGATGTGTGTTCCCATTAGAGACATGTGCTTTTATGATGGGCTAATGAGGGCATGGTGTAGCAGCCCTAATAATTAGGGTGCTAATGGACTGGATTACTGTTTTACTCCCATTCGGACACTAATGAGGTACAATAGCTGTATTTAAGGAAAAGTGAACCACCAATCACACGCTTTAGCCTGCACTGATCTGACATGGTGTGATTCAGCCTGTCAGTGTGAAAAGAGGTTCATAATTTCAGAAGCTGTTTTATTTAAAGAGTCAATGCCTGTTACAAAATACCTAATCCAGTGGTCAAGAAGTGGTCTCCAATGTTAGCTATCCTGTATGATTCTGTTCTGTGGACAGTGCTGTTTTCCTGTTCGTCTTGAGTAAACAAAGCTGGAAATGAGTTTTTAGTATATTTAGTTACATGAAAGGAAAGAATGTCTTTGGGAGGTTTCTCATATGGTTCTTTTGGACTTCAGGACTTGACTTCCTTTACAAAAATTGCCAAGAACCTTCTGAAAACGTTTGGGTCTATAATTTCCCACTCTCTTAGTATTCAGAGGTGGAGGTGGAGAGAGTTATAGGAGGTTCTTTTTCCTATACTAATAGAATGCCTATCTGGCATAATAGCAACCTCAGTACAGTCAACAAGCCTTTAGTATATGAATGTTGGTCTGAGGCATACATACCCTGAAAGACATCTTTGATGAGGAGGGTATGAAGTCATTTCAGGGTCTTATTGAAGAGTTCAATCCACATGGATTGAGATCTGCCTTAAAGGCATATGGAGTTTACTGGTCTAACCAAATAAGGTCATATCCTTTACAGAAATGGATAAAGTCTACTGTTACATCAAGAGGCGTGGTAGCTACAGTGTCTGTGTTCTGGGGGACTGAACTTAATGATAAGCCTGATTGGGTTACGGTGTGGAAGAGCTGTTTTATTACTTCAACATTAAACATCCAGCAAATAATTCACTGTAAGTTCATACAAAAAGCACATTTTACACCCAGATTACTATATACAAATATAAATTAGACAGGATACATACTGTCATCTATGTGACTCGACTGTAGTTGCGATCTACATATATATGTTTTGGGCATGTCCAACTGTGGATGCTCTGTGGTCCTATGTTCAGGATACTCTGTCTAATATTTTGGGACACTATACCTAAAGTCCCACTGACTTTCCTCTTACTTGATGACTTACTTACTCTGCGCTCTCTTCATCAGAAAAGGATCTTTCTGGCTGACCTCACAGCAGCCAAAAAGGCAACATTAAAAATGTGGTTTGAACCCTCCGTACTTGCTTGTATCCTTTGGCTTACCCATTTTCGGGACATCACTCTTCTTGGTGTGTACGACAGCCGGGATAAATTAAGTCAACATAAGAACAATTATGTCCTGGTCTCACATTGAGAAGGAACTGTTGAAATGAATGAGAGCTTAGTGATATTTGTTAACCAGTGTAAGTGTGAAACTCTCATTTATTTAATTATTGAATTAAATAATTACTTATTTTTAATTCTGTTATTATTATTATTATTGTGACGCTGGATTGACAAACCAGACGCTCGCAGAGGTAAAATGTAACAAGAGACGGGAGTGAGTCAGTTCAGAGTCAGCAGACACATGGAAGGACAAAACCAGAGTGACCAAAACAGACATGGGCAAGACAGGCCGTTAATCCAGATACAGACAAAGTTCAAAACCAAGACAAACCGAAAACCAGGCAATCAAACAAGGGAGAGGCAAAAGAAACAAAACAAAGGGCAGAAGAAGGTCATAAGATAACAATGGGGAAGCGCTCAGTAAGCAACGCCGGGGTTGGCCATACTTCGCAATGTGTTATTGTCAGTGGCAGGTATATATACACACAACATGGTAAATGGTAAACTGGTGAGGTTAATTAGAATTCTGTGGAAACAGAGTGGGGAAGCTGTTCCTGATTAGCAGAGGTAGCACTCGTGGTGTTGATTTCATGGAGCGGGGAATCATGGGGAGTGTAGTCCATGGATTCGGCGAAGGCAGAGGAAGAGTCCCCATGCGTGACTATAATAATAATAATAATAATAATAATAATAATAATAATAATAATAATAATAATAATATTGTTATTATTATTATTATTATTATTATTTTGATATTATTATTAATAATCTCCACCTCCATTATTATTATTACCCAGTTTTACAGCGGCATGTATGTCCTCTTCCTGTATGTGTACCACTGACCATCAATAGCGTCATTATTAATATCCTACTATTGATATCTAACTGTAACTACTGATTCTGTGCTATGCCTGTTGTGAAGAACCCTGCAGGCATACCTTGGGCTCTGTAAACATGGTTCTGGTGCTCCATGCGTTACTTGCTGATAAAATATTGATCACAAAAAAACACATATGGTTCTTTGTAAGTGAATTAAATTCAGTTCTGTTAAAGTCAACCCAAAAATGTCACGCTATAAGCAAACTCTAAAGAGGACTCTGTTCTCCTTCTGGTCCTTTTTTAGCACTGCTGAGATCCCAGACCACTTCTTGTTCAGGCAAAAAATGCATCTAGAAGCTGGACCCCTTTCACAGCACACACATAGCCCTTTTCCACCACCATGGTGTCAGTGCCAAAGTCTTGAACCGTTCCGCGCATTATCACTGGAAAAAAAATGGTTCGCAGCCGGAAAAATCGGTGCCGTTCCAGCACCATTAACTCTCTGGTCTGTGTTACCCGTGACGCAAGCAGCGAAGGGGTGTGGCGCTGCACGATGAACTGCGCTGAGCTGAACTCGGGAACAATCGTATCCCACCAGTGATGTGCCCGTGGATGAGAAAAATTCAAAACATTTGTCGTTTAATACGTGCAGGAGATCTGTACTGTAGAAACACTACAGATAGCTAAGAAACTTGCTGCCTTATAACAGTACACCTTCATAACGGAAAGAGGAAACCAAATTATGTGTCGTCTTGCGCGTAATTGATGTCTATGACAGTCTCTCCAGGGTGCACACAGATGCTGAACAAGCTGATTCTGGATGGTAAGATATGCCCTCAAAGCAGGAAGTAAAGTTTGCACTTGAAGAGCATGTTCCGCCATGTTGGTTTTATGCGTTGCCCACCAACTTCTGTTTACAGACTAAGGACCGCCCCCATTCAGATATGTAATCGCGCCATTCTCAAACCAGTGGAAAGACAGACCCATTCTTAACGGGTTCAGTAGAGCCTAGGAACCAGCGCCATCACGAGCACTGGCACTTTGTTGGTGGAAAAGAGGTGGCAGTGTGTGCAGTGCCCGCAATGTGGGCAGCGTTCTCTGATAAAACGAACCTTTTGGAACTACCAGACGTGCCTGCTGCTTTCCTATTGGCTGCGCTGTTATGACTAGCCGAAGTGCATCGCACAGAAGTGGAAAATTGATGCATTTGCTGCGGTGCATTCGGTTTTTCGCTCTTCTGCTCCACCCGGCAAAATTCTTTTTGAAAGAGCCGCAGTGAATTTTCATTCTCTCATCACTCAGTGTGAAAGCAGCCTCTTAGAGCTGTTAGTGTGTATAGCATCAGCCTTTAACACGGTAAAATCACATGGGCTCTCACGTCTAATCACTAATATCAGAGCTGCTGCCTCGTCCTGGGATCACGGGCAGGCTTTATCCTGTAGAACCTTTATATACGATCCTTGGTGGCATGTCTTTATCTGCTAAAGTGCTGGAAGACTGAGGCTGTGTATGTACTGTAGGCCTCACGGTCTTTATGATACTCCATATCCCAGTCTGCTTTTGGTGTAAGATTACAGTCAAAAACACTGGTGTGCACTCTGGTACATAAGAACATTTGTTGTACACAAAAGTCTGCTTTCATACATTCAGCTATAGACTGAATCATCCATAAACACATTATATAGCAATGCTGTGTGTGATTTGTGAGAATACAACTTCTAAACTTTACAACTCTAAACATATACACAATCGACCATAGCTATTACTGGCAGGAGCTCTTGGTCATGAATACAGATCGAAAAGTGAGAAATGACTGTAAAAAAATGCGTCACGCAAAACGCATCGAGTAGAGGACACAATCGATTAGGCGCCGTGCGCATGCGTCTTCGCTGGCGTCTCGTGTAGTGAAGCACGACTCCGGGTTTCCTGGAATCGACTCTGACTCTCGACTCCTGCCGCTGGAATCGATGGAATCCTTGACTCAATCTCTCTCTTGCTTTACACTTGCCTCTGTTTTAATGTCCATTTTCATCGACTACGATGAAGAAACCTGGAGTCGATACAGTCGACTCTCAGTATTCCGTCTCTTACAGTCATTGGCCAAAACTCGAAGAACCGACTCTTTTGGAATCGACTCGTCCCGCTTTCGACTGTCGGAGGGCGTCAAGATGGCTGATGGAGTCAGTGGTAGCGCGACTCAGGTACGGTTTTGATTATTCTCTCTGTTGAGCTAAATTGTTTGAGAATGATTTATCTCAGATCGTTTAAGTCTGGTTTTTAGGTCTCCATGACTTTATATAGTGTGTTGTCGTCGTAATCTTTGAGGACAGGAGCGGTATATGACGCAGGGTAAACGCAGTGGTGTCGTTTAAGTTCAGTTTCTCCTAACTTAGTTTTAGTACTGAGGAGCTTCCAGCATCGGTCAGCTCGTGCTGTACTACACGGGACAGCAGCGAAGACGCATGCGCACTGAGCCGAATCGATGGGTCCTCTACTGCATTTTGCCTGTGACTCCAATGACGTATTTTTGACAGTCATTTCTCACTTTTCTATCCGTGTCATAACTGAGAGGCCGTGTCCGTCATAATTCAGGTCATATGTGTAAATGTTTATGCTTGTAAAGTTTACAAGTTGTATTCTCACAAAACACACACAGCATTACCATATCATGTGTTTATGGATGATTCAGTATATAGATGAATGTACAACATACAACAAATGTGCTTATGTAGGAGTGTGGATGAGTACGCACCAGTGTTTATGATAGTAATCTTACTCCATACTGGGACTACAGTGACAAAGGAAATGAAATGAAATATACCATATAAATATGAAACACTCAAATGTATCGCTTAATATGCTTTCAAATAGGTCAACAGAATATTCTGAATTGTAGTAATACTCTAATTTCATTGTGGGAACAGTGGAAAACAGCAGCAGTGGCAGTTAGCTTAGCACCAAACTTACTGCTAGGTCTGAACTGAAGGCCTAGCTCTAACAGTCACCGTTCACCACTGAGGGGTCTCTCTGTGCATGTGCCTGTATGGGAGCAACTTGAGCATTACACTCACGCACAGAGCGAAATCTAACGACCCCCCTGCAGAGCCCACAGCCATCCATCACCCTTCACAATACTTCTCTCTCTCTCTGTCTCTCTCTCTCTCTCTCTCTCTCTCTTACCCACATGCATACATATACACATGTAGACGCCCTCTTTCTCCCTCTCTCCCTCTCTCTGTCTCGCTCCTCTTCTCTTGCCCTCTCGTTTTTTCCCCTTCTCTCTCTGTCCCTCTCTCTCCCACTCTCTCTTGCTTCTGTTCTCTCACCTTCTCGCTTTCCCCTTCTGTTTCCCTCTATCTTCCTCTCTCTCTGTATTTCGCTCCTGTTCTCTCTCCCTCTAATTTCCCCTTTCCCCCCTCCCTCTCTTATTCTTGCTCCTGTTCTCTCGCCCTCTCGCTTTTCCCTCTTCTCTTTCCCTCTCTCCCTCTCTCTATTTCGCTCCTGTTCTCTCGCCCTCTCGCTTTTCCCCATTCTCTTTCCCGCTCTCTCTCTCGCTTTTCCCCTTCTATTTCCCTCTATCCCTCTCTCTATTTTGCTCCTGTTCTCTTGCCCTCTCACTTCCCCCTTCTCGTTCCCTCTCTCCCTCTCTCTCTTGCTCCTGTTCTCTTGCCCTCTCACTTTTCCCCCTTCTCGTTCCCTCTCTCCCTCTCTCTCTCCCTTTCTCTCCCTCTCTCTATTTCGCTTCTGTTCTCTTGCCCTCTCGTTTTCCCCCTTCTCTCTCCCTCTATCTCTCTGTCTGTCTCCCTCTCTCTCCCTCTGTCTCTCTCTCTCTCTCTATCTTCCCCTTCTATGTCCATCTTTCTTTTGCTCTCTCTTGCTCTCTTTCTCTCACTTTCTGTCTCTCTCTCTCTCTCTCTCTCTCTC
>CM067487.1:6347451-6360926 GCA_034552555.1 Semaprochilodus insignis | reverse complement strand
GTTTAGTGTAAATGTAGGGGTTAGGGTTTTAGTGTAAATGTAGGGGTTAGGGTTTAGTGTAAATGTAGGGGTTAGGGTTTAGTGTAAATGTAGGGGTTAGGGTTTAGTGTAAATGTAGGGGTTAGGGTTAGTATAAATGTAGGGGTTAGGGTTTAGTGTAAATGTAGGGATTAGGGTTTAGTGTAAATGTAGGGGTTAGGGTTAGTATAAATTTAGGGGTTGGGTATTAGTGTAAATTTGGGGGTGAATGTTTAGTGTGGATGTAGGGCATGGGGTTGTAAATTTAGGGGTTGGGTTTGGTATACTGTACATGTAGGGGGTTTGAAACAATAGAAAGTGCACTATAAATGATGACTGTATATTTTTAGTTTATTGTTATCTATATTAATGTCTTAGGCTAAAATACATCAGAGCATAATCCTTGTAAATATGTAAGATTAAAATACTTCCTTGTTTTTAAAATGGTTTGTTTTTTATTGGGAGACTGCAGTTTGAATTCATTTAGCAGAACAGTCCATATGATTGTTTTAAGGCCGCAAGGTGGAGCTGTAAAAGGAGGGGTTTCTGATAAAGTGGCCAGGTAGAATATAGTCAGCTCACTGCAGTGGTTCACAGTCAGACTGCTTTGGAAGATTCCTCAGGATCAGTCAGACATGTCTGTAGCTCAGCATCCTCTTCAAAGCCCTGTCTCTGCACTACAGCTCCACACATACACAGCTGTCTGTCAGACTACAGCCTACAGGGCTTTACAGCGACAGTCTCTCTCTCTCTCTCTCTCTCTCTCTCTCTCTCTCTCTCTCTCTCTCCCCGCCCTCTATCCATCTCTTAGCACTCACATACATACACTTTGATCTTTATTTGTTTTTCTATCCTCTTTTCAAACCTCCTTTGTGTCAGAGAGAGAGGAGTTACATCATTAACTTTAACTTTTAAGTCTTCAGTTCCTCACTCTACAGAATTTATGTATGTTTATAATTCATACTGTATAAGTAATAGTAGATACTAAAGACTCAAAGTAGATACTGAATAATTTGTATTAGTTACAGAATAATTCATAATACATACCGAATAATCCAAAGTAGATACTGAATACTTCGTAGTAGTTACTGAATAATTCATATTAGTTAGTAAATAATAGTAGATACTGAATAATTCATAGTAGTTACTGAATAATTTATAGGAGATACTGAATAATTCGTAGTAGATAATGAATAATCCATGGTAGATACTGAATAATTTATAGTAGATACTGAATAATTATAGTAGATACTGAATAATTCATAGTAGATACTTAATAATTTGTAGTAGATACTCAATTTGTAGTAGATACTCAATAATTCATAGTAGATACTCAATAATTCATAGTAGATACTCAATAATTCATAGTAGATAATGAATAATTCATAGTAGATACTACATAATTTGTAGTGGATACTGAATAATATGTTGTAGATACTGAATAATCATAGTAGTTACTGAATAATTCATAGTAGATACTGAATAATTCATAGTAGATACCGAAAAACCCATAGCAGATACTAAGTAATTCATAGTAGGTACTAAAATACTCATAATAGATAGTTACTAATCTATAGTAGATACTGAATACTTCATAATAGACACTGAATACTTCATAGTGGATACTGAAGCTTAAGTATTTAATGAATCATTAATAGCATATAATGAATAATGTTTTTTCAGAACAGTAAGTCTTTAGCTGAATAAGTAAATTATAAGGCGGTTTATGGTGAGTTTATTCCATGTCTGCTTGTTTATTCGCCGAGTTTACCTTGGCAAAAATTAAAGGCTTGAAATTGAATAAAACAAAGCGTCAACTGTAGTGCTTGCGAAGTTCCAGATGTAAGCAGCCATTCTTAATCTGAAATCCTTTCTGATGGAGAAAAGAAACGGGGGAGCCAGAAAGCTCCTTATAGAGATGTGAAAAACAGGTGCTGCAACAGATCTTGGCATATCTCTAAATGCACAGGTGGTGTGCGCAGTACTCCAGCAGCGCTGGCAGACACACACACACTCACACACACTCACACGCACACGCACACACACACACACACACACTGATAGATTTGCTTGTCTTTTATGTACAACTTTGTCCGTCTGAAATCCAGTAAAAGACACGTGCTTTGAGGAGGTTTAATTCCACACAGCCAAAGTGACCAGCGACCTCATTTATCAAAGTATGCACAGAACGTGTTCCAGCTCTGTGCATAAGAGCCTGCAGTATGCATATCTGTACACAATAACAATAAATCTTAAAAGCTCTGCTCATGCACAGCCAACCACATCTACATAAAGAAAAGTCCAAATTATCTATGTATGGTAAACAACTCCACAACTCCCAAGTCCCTAGTAGCCCATGAAGTTTGGAAGTCATGAAAAATGTGAAAGAAAAATAGAAGGTAACAGCTCGTCCATGCAGAAATTGCACTTCTTTTTTCTTAGCATAGAAAAATTCAATTCAGTTAAGCATCCAAGTCATTGAATTCAGGTGTTCCAATCACTTCCATGGCCACAGGTGTATAAAATCAAGCACCTAGACATGCAGTCTGCTTCTACACACATTAATGAAAGAATGGGTCGCTCTCAGGAGCTCAGTGAATTCCAGTGCGGTACCGTGATAGGATGCCACCTGCGCAACAAGTCCAGACTTGAAATTCCCTCACTGCTAAATATTCCACAGTCGACTGTCAGTGGGATTATAACAAAGTGGAAGCGATTGGCAACGACAGCAACCGAGCCACAAAGTGATAGGCCACGTACAATGACAGAGCGGGGTCCGCGGATGCTGAGGCACATGGTGCGCAGAGGTCGCCAACTTTCTGCAGAGTCAGTCACCAGAGACATCCAAACTTCATGTGGCCTTCAGATTAGCTCAAGAACAGTGCGTAGAGAGCTTCATGGGATGGGTTTCCATGGCCGAGCAGCTGTGTCCAAGCCTTACATCAAAAAGCACAATGCAGAGCATCGAATGCAGTGGTGTAAAGCACACCGCCACTGGACTCTAGAGTGATGAATCACGCTTCTCGGTCTGGCAATACGATGGCTGAGTCTGGGTTTGATGGTTCCCAGGAGAACGGTCTTTGTCTGACTGCATCGTGCCAAATGTAAAGTTTGATGAAGCGGGTATTATGGTGGGGTATTAGAGTGGAGACTGCGAGCCAGGCCTTCTTGTCCAACATCAGTGTCTGACCTCACAAAATGTGCTTCTGGAAGAATGGTCAAAAATTCCCATAAACACATTCCTAAACCTTGTGGAAAGCCTTCCCAGAAGAGTTGAAGCTGTTATAGCTGTAAAGGGTGGGTCGAAATCATATTAAACCCTGAGGATTAAGAATGGGGTGTGACTCAAGTTCATATGCATGTGAAGGCAGACGAGCGAATACTTTCGGCGATATAGTGTAAGTCTTTGCAAGATGATGGTGAGCTGTGAGCCAGTTAAGGGCTACAAAGCTGTTAAGGTTGAGTCCAAATCGAGTCTTAAGTCACTTAAGCATGAGTCCATCGTGAGTCCAGTAAGTGACTTGAGGAAGAGTCTCCCCATCCCTGACTAGGTGTTTCTGCAGATGCATTGTTAATAGTAGTTCTAAATATATCACGTTTATCACGTTTCATGCATAAAAACTAGTGTATATGGATGTTTACGCAACAAACAGTGTTTACGGCTGGTTGATGAATGAGACCGCAGGTGTGTGTGTGTGTGTGTGTGTGTGTGTGTGTGTGTTCGTGTGCCCAAAGCAGCATTTTGATAAGTGAAAGCGGAATGTAATGTAGTGCAGAAGCAACGGATTCTCTGGAACAAACACTTCCGATTGGGGATTAAACTGAAATCAAACACACCTGATCAAACATCCTTCAGTCTTCAGATTACTGTCTAGCTCTGGTCATAAATTAGAGCTGTGATGAAGATTCATGTGAACTTGTAGTCCAAATCCCAGGCAGCTGTGTCCCTGCATGTTGTCTACAAACACTGATTGGCACGAATGTTGATTTAGCTGTATTGCTTACAGAGAAACTTCTTAGATTTACTGCAAGGATTGAGCCCAAGTGATAAAATCTAATCACTAGCACTGAGCCCTGCCTTAAAGTCTAATTCCACCAATCTTTCAAAGGATTCGGCATGAATTCAGCTCTTTAAGACCTACCTTCACAGACGTTCAACTTGGCATAATTCTGTGTTTGTGGACAGAACCAAAAAAGTCTTAAAGGTCCCCAGGTTCAGCTCAACCTGTTTCCGGTGAATTAGCCCATAGAATTTGCAGTAGCACAATAAGCAATCTTTTTGCTTTTGCACATTTTACTGAGAAAACGTTCAAACCATCATATTGCAAGAACCTTTTCGCAGACAATTTATTTTTGTTCACTTGTTTTCTTGGCAGTTTTAGTCCATAGTTACAAAAGAGCATTTGGCAAAGCCCACACTAGAAAGCCGGTTGGTGAAGTTTCTATCCTGCTAGATCAACTGTAAGTGCTATGATTGTTAAATGGACTCTACACAATGGTCACTCCAGAGTTCCAAACAACTGCCTCTGGAAGCAATGACATTGTGAAATTGCTTTCCAAGGCCCGAGCAGCCGCCCACAAGCCTAAGATCACTATGCTTAATGCCAAGTGTCAGCTGGAATGGTAAGGCACCACCATTGGACTCAGTGGAGCATTTGAAACGTGTTCTATGGAGTGATGAACCACGCTTCACTATCTGGTAGTCTGATGGATGAATCTGGGTTTGGTGGAGACCAGGAGAACACTACCCACCTGTGGAATACATAGTGCCAACAGTAAAGTGTAGTGAAACAAAGGAGGCTGAAAAACAGTCCCAGACCAACATTACCCCCCTTGGGAATGATAGTCTGGGGCAGTTTTTCAGCCTCCTTGGTTCCAGTAAGGGTTATGTTAATGCTACAGCTCACAAAGACATTTTACATAATCATATGCTTCCAACTTTGTGGCATCAGTTTAGAGAGCACCTTTTTTCTATTCCAGTACGACTGTGTCCCTATGCACCAAGCTTCAGCTCCATAAAGACAGGGAGTTTGATTCCTCGTCCAACATCAGTGTCTAACCTCACAGATGCTCATTTGACTGAATGGGCACCAGTTCCCACAGACACACCACAAAATCCTGTGATGAGTGGAGGCTGTTATAGCGTCAAAGAGGGCACAGCTACATGTTCATCTCAGTGGTTTCATAATAGTTAAAAATGGTTATAATAGTTCGTAGTTATAATAGTCATAATAGTTCAATAAAAGTCTTTATAATAGTAATAGGTTTTATATGTCATGTAGATGTGATGGTCAGGCCACATACTGTTGGCCATATAACGTGTTAACCGTGTTACCTGTCTAAGAACTATATAAAATATTAGAACATATATAAAAATACAGAAAATATAAAATACAGAATACAACACAACATATTTTCCGGTTTTGCAGTGCACAGGACATAAACAGATCTATATTCGCCAGATGAAAACACACACACACACACACACACACACACACACACACACCCCAGACATGTGCACGCAGACACACACACACACACACACACACACACACACAAAACCACAAACTAATATCCCACTAAAATCTCAGCACAGAGGCAATAAATTAATAAAGGCCGCTCATAGCTGGAATGAACTGAGGAGTCTCAGGAGGCGACAAATCCACAGGTAAATAAGATACAGATAGATTACATTACATTTTCTCTACCTCAGATAATTTGCTCTCTCCCTCTCCTTCCTTCCCTGCTCACACCTCTCTCACTCGCCCTCTCTATTCTCTCTCTCTTTCTCTCTCTCTCTCACACTCAATTATGTTGTTTTGATCACCAGCGGCTGTCACGCACAAAACAAAGCCAATTTTGCAACATGCTTGTGCATCTAAAGCAGGGCAGATGCGCGTCATCAGGTTAAAGACTGAAGGGTTCTTGGGAGACACTGAAGGGCGACGGGACACTCGACATCCAATCCAGCAACTTTTTAACACATTGTAAACTGGCATCATTAGCTTTCATTCGCTTTTAGCCACTTTAGCATTTTACTTCACACAGTGTGCTTTATTTTATCTCGTTTACATTTTTACTTTTGTGAAGTAAAATCAAATCAATCAAATCAAATCGCTTTTATTGTCACGTCACATTTTCACAGGTGTGAAGGTGCGTAGTCCCTTACAGTACTTACAGTGTTGATTGTGCACTGATTCACTTAGCAGTGTGTGCTTTACAGTATGCATTTTTACACAGTTTTACTTTACAGTGTGTACATTGCGCAGCACGCATTTTCGCAGTTATACATTAGTGTATGCTTTACAATATGCATTTACCACTGTGATTTACTTTGTGGTTTACACTATGTTTTATTTTATAGCGTATACTCTACATACTTTTTAACTTCAGGTGTTTTACAGTATCCATTTTACCCAGTTTTACACTGAGCGCTTTACAATATTCTGCTTCTTCTTTTTTTTACTTTACAATATTACTATATTATATCTATAAAATCAACTATATTTTACACTATGTTTTAAATTACATCTACACACTTTAATGCTTGTTTAACAACATTTGCTTTGCAGTGTGTTTTCCTGTACTGTGTGTGGACTACAGTATGTGACCTGCAGCATGTTTACAGGTCTTTACAGTGTGTGTGGTTTACAATGTGTTTATCATGTTTGTGTCTTTTACTTTACAGTGTGTTTGCAGTGCAAGTAAAGTTTTTGCTTTACAATGGATTTCACATGACAGTGTGTTCTCTGCAGTAGGGTTAAAGTGTGTTTACAGAATGTGGTTTTCAGTCTGATTAGAGATTGTGTTTTAATTTACATGTATGTGCTTAACAGTGTTTTTTACTTTACAGTGTGTTTACAGTGGTCCTTTTTGGACACACCGGGGTATAGTATACAACACCTTATAGTACCATACCGACCAAATCTGTCAATGTAATGCACAGATTTATGTACGGAGTGACACACAGGGCACATGCGGACTAAGATTCAGTAAAAGCTCTGTAAACTCAACCAGCCTGGAAAGCAGATGTATGAGCCTTCACAACATGAACAAGACTGCAGGGTATGGTGTCAGTGTTTGACAGAGGCAGGGGAGGTACAGTATAGTTACATTAGTCAAACGTCAGCGCTCTGAAAGAGCATAAGAAATGTCTCCTCAGCTGCTCGGGTATCTGACAGCAGCCATGAAGTATTTACTGTGGAGCATACACTCATATCTGGGCTATATTGTGCTGTATTGATTTGCTGAC
Organism: Semaprochilodus insignis; assembly: GCA_034552555.1. NCBI lineage: Eukaryota > Metazoa > Chordata > Actinopteri > Characiformes > Prochilodontidae > Semaprochilodus > Semaprochilodus insignis. The sequence goes on along the minus strand of CM067487.1, from coordinate 6,353,656 downwards.
GACAGTGCAGAGAAAGGTTTGTGCACGTGTGTGTGTGTGTGTGTGTGTGTGTGTGTGTGTGTGTGTGTGTGTGTGTGTGTGTGTGTGTGTGTGTGTGTGTGAGAGAGAGAGAGAGAGAGGGAGAAAGAGCGAAAGCAACCCATAATAATGCCCATATGTATATATCTAGCTACCTATAGGTAATAATGCATCCCATTCTATATGTCATATTCATATGTAAGTGTATGTTTTATATATATATATATATATATATATAGAGAGAGAGAGAGAGAGCAGCATATTCCCTGCGGAGTAAAAGTCAAGTAATTCTGCAGCTTAAGCGATTTGAGAACAGTTGCTAGGTAATTGTTGTGGTATATGTGAGCAATTATCTATGTTTATTAATGTAATTTTCTATAAACCTCATACATATTGTACCTACATCAAAAGATCCCAGCATTAAGCAGCACTGATTCTCTCTGGAATCCACTCCTCTTAGATTAACGTTCATACTCCTTCCCTGGGACATATGGACGGAATATTTTCTTAACCCCTCTTTTACTTTCCTCCATCTCCATCTTACTCCTCCATTTTTCCCCTTAACCTGTGTTCCCATAGAACGGATGGATGGGTTTTGATCACGTTCACTTCACTGACACTGGGAGTGAGATTGACTCTGACTCTAACTTCTGCAGAGGAACAGAGCTGATTAGAGGCGTGCACCTGTCAGTCATCTACTGCTGCATGTGATTGGCATACCTTATGTCCTGTCAGGATCTGAGGACTGAACCATTTCTGCATGCTGCTGATCTTGCTTAAATTAAATCTCAGATGTAGTTGATCAGCCAGTACATGTTTGCATGTCTGGAATGTGCTTCTTTAGTTATACACTGGAGCAATGAGGCTCCAAGTTATAGCTAACAAGTAACGGACGGCTTTACCCAACCAATCAGAGCTGCCGGACATCATAAATCTGATGTCTGATAATGACCAAAAAATCCAGGCTCCAGTTCTTAGCTATGCTAACTGAGTTTTGTCCATAGATAACAGCATGTCCTACAGTGTCGGAAGCCACATAAGCAACTTTATTACTTAAATTCTCAGATGCAGCCGACAAGACATGTTTGGTATCCACACTGCGCATCTTTAGTTTAGTTTAGCACTGAAGCTTATGTTGCTAACAAACACTGAAGGTCAATAGTCACCCAAATCTTTTTCAGAAATGCACTCATCATCAAAAAAAAAATGTTGTCCCCAGAAGGAATCAACCTGACTGGAATGAGACTTGGTGGGTAGGTTTGACATCATGAGACATGCGAATGATTCAAGTTTCACGCTCAGCCGCATATGTGACGTAAGCAAGGACGGCCTTATCCCTGTACCAGACTGACTATATAAGGTCGTCCTGTCGCAGGTACTTACCATTCTGTCTTGTGCTGTTGTGTTGGTAGCATCCTTTGAAAGTGAAGTATGCCTCAGAGAAGAGTTTGAGAGCAATGCCAGGTGTTGGAGAGGAGTCACATCGTAGGGCTCCGGGACCAGCGTCGTGGTCGGTGCCATAACGAATGGCTTTTTGTCACACGTCGCATGTCCAGAAGCCCTGGTGTCACTCCACATCCACCCCTACCCCAAAATCAGATCCGTTGGTCATCTCCATTAGAAACCTCTACAACTCCATGCCAAGACGTCTGGCATGTTGCATCAGCAAACACGCGGCCCGACGCCATACTGAGAGACACTACTTCTGTATGTGTAGCTCAATAAATATTGATCATATCAGTCTAAATGTATCATTATTCATTGTTCCTGGTCACCCTTATCTTCCTTCCCAATAGCACTGCATTCCCACACTTCCTTCTGGGTGCAGCTATTCTTTTGATGATAGGTGAACATTCCAAAACCGTTTCGCAACTCACTCTAAAGTCGCACTTCATTAAGGTCGTGCAGACTTGATGTTATTTAGGACACAGAATTATGTTTGGGTGACGTTTGATTTCTATGCTGTCAGGAAAAGTAATGCTTAGTACAAACAATGTAAATATGCGTTTGAATTGGTATTGTGATACCTCGACTTAGATGATGTACACCACCTTCACATTCCCAAGGGAGAGGGGCATGGATTATGTGGTACAATATTCCCTAACATAAGGCCGTAGAGGGGGCCACAATGCCATCCAGGTACACTGTTTTTCCTGAGAGTCTAGTGTTTGTTAGCAACAATAGTCTTGTAGCTCCAGTTTAAAACTAAAGAAGCTCAATTTGGACTTTGAATGCAATGATCACATGATCAAATACATCTGTGGATGGGGAAATTATGTAAAATGATTTTTTTCCCCACTGTAAGTTACTGTATGCTAGAAAATATGTAGTTCCCTGTAAATCATAAATCATTAATCAAAAAACAAGTTGTTATGCATCCATAAAGACGACCTGGATGCAGTTTAAAAAGACGTGGTTGGAAATAGGATGGATGTTTACAGAAAAGGTATGGGTGACTATTGACGTCTAGTGTTTGTTAGCAGCAGTAGCCTCATGGCTAAGCTGAAATAAAGCTAAATTTGGGCCCATTGCTTTAACTTTATGATGATTTAGCTTAGCAACGTGCCAATTTATAGGGTATAAGTTTCCATTCCTGGTTAGCTACATTAGACTCCAGGTCTAAACTAATGAAGCAAAGTCTGGATTAGATGACCGACTATGTTTGGGGTGCAGGAGAGGTTACAATGCATATCACCGTCTGTTTTTAAATGAAATCAAACTCTGCTCCACCTCTCAAGGCCCTGCTTTAGGAGGGTGTCTTTAGATCATGGCTCTGAAGCAGGTGAATTGTGATGAGTGTGTGTTGATGAGGGCAGGCTCTGTGTGTGTGTGCGCGTGTGTCATCTTGAGTGCTGACCTTCTCCAGCCCACTGCACAATCTCCAAGACCCCGAAGGTAACGAGACCCCTGGGAATGGCTCATAGACAGGGGCTTTCGCCCTCAGTTGGTCTCTCTCACTCAGTCTGTCTGTTCACGCACTTGCAGTTGGAGTGACGGGAGGGCATGTATCATAACCTCCAACAGTTGGTTCCCCTGGTGCGGATTCTCGAACCGGAGCTCAGACTGCAAAAAGAGTTATTTTATACTTTATAGAATTATTTGAGATTTTTTTTATAACAGTAAAACACATGAAATATTCATTTAACCTGTATTACATTAAAATGATCCAGTTTTAATAGCATATAGCATATTTACATTCTTCTGTTCTACAAGTCTTTATCTGTGGCAATGTACTGGGCCATAATTTAAGCTTAATGAGACACATGTTTTTAGTGGGAGTCAATTCTGGACTGCAGGCAGATCAGTGTAGCGCCTGCTCTGTCTGATTACACAGCCATGCTGGCCAGAATGTTTCTTGATGTTGAAATGAGCTTGGATGTCCCTGAAAAAGACAGTATCAAATTCATGGACGTGCAGTCCCAAGACGAATTATGCTGGGCTAGGGCACTTGTTTTTGGGCCATAAAACCCTTCGCAAAAAACCCTTCGTCATGGGTTAGCAAACCCAGCACCAAATGAATTTGTGAACATAAAAGTTCTATTAGATGAAATGATATGAATTATCCTATAGCACATCACTTTAATAATCATACCAATAACATTTCCTCCCTTAGGTGCATACAGCAGATCGTTCTACATAGAAATAGGTGATGTTGACAGTAAAGAACTTTTTTGGATTCACATCTTGAGTCCACAACTGTTGGCTCTTAATGTGGATTTTAAACAGTGAGTGTTTTTCTGTGGATGAAGTACAATAGATTCTATATGCTTTATGTTTTATGATGGTTGATGTTCACATATCACATATCCCTAAGGTGCTTAATGTTTAGCAAACGTCTCTGTGTCTTTAACCTGTAGTGCATCAAATCAAGGACTACAATTCCCATGATGTCTAACCACAAGCTCAGTTGTTTGACACATGTCTTGCATTAAGGCTACTCAATGTTCCTAATCTTTTAGTTCTCTTGTGTCCGTTTGCTACTTTCTTATGCCATCCGTCTTCTTATACCATTTAATCCAGTCTAGGGTTGAGGTTGCAGTAGGGAAAGCAAAGAAGCCCGTCCCCCACAACTTCCGCCAGCTCGTTCTGGGGGATCCCGAGCTGTAACCAGGCCAGTGTGTACATATAGTCCCTTCAGAGATGCCAGCCACCTTCCAACCCCCACACATAACCTCAGTCCTCCTGATCTCAGCTACACCTTGACCCCTGTCAATGAATACCATGAACAGGAATGGAAACAAGATACATAATTTTCCCAGCGAGGCTAAGTAATGTGACAGCCCCGTATTTGGTACACACCCTCCAGTCTCCTTTCCTAAAAATAGGGATCAAACCCCTAGTCTGCCAGCCCAAGGATACTGTTCCTGAAGTCCATGCGACATTGCGAAGGCACGTCGACCATGACAGGCCCACAACATCCAGAGCCTTTAGCATTTCTGGGTAAACCTTCTCCACCCCTGGTGCCTTGCAACAGAGGAGCTTGCCAGCTACCTCAGTGACTTCCACCAGGGAAATACAATCTGACATCCCAGAAGCCTCTGGCCCGACTCCTGTGATGGAGGAGCCCGTCAAAACTCCCAAAGACCTCACTGTCCTCCTGTTAGCTGCACGCAAGACGGACGCTGATAAAGAACTGAAGGCTTGAGGCAATGGCGGTTGCTAGTTGCTAGGCAGTAATGGGGGGGGGTAAGGAAATAAGGCGGAGCCTGAAAGATTTTGATGTGACTAATACAGTGACACCGCTCAATGGAAACAGTCAAATTTCTTTATTTTAAATGCGACATTGTAAAGATTATATCCAGCATTTATTGTGTAGACCTGCATTAATAAAACCCTGTCCTGAAACTACAGCAGTCTAAACCTTGAGGTGCTCATAGCTAGCCACAGAATGTATGTAGCATCATGCTAATTGGCGTGCATCCTGCATTTGTCTTGTAGCTTGTTTTAAATACCAAAGGAGTAAACCTCAGGCACCAAACATTGGACAGGGAGGCTTGGGAAGGGATTGGATAAATCACTTCTAAAACTATAGCTTTAACACCATCTATGTCAATCTGTCTTTCCCCTCTCTTTCTCTCTCTCCGTCTCTCTCTCCCCCCTGTGACCACACATCGATTTCCTCTCCTTTATTTGCTGAGGATTTATTTCAGGCTGCACATAGCCTTGTGCTGCGCCGCTGTTATTGTAATCATTATAAAACACATTGGTGGCCATTCAACGGGGCGGTGAGTGCTTTTTAATGGACTCCTAAGTGCCCTGCACAGCAGCTCCAATGAATTGCCGTAGTTATAGACTCAACGTCCACTTACAACAGTAAAGCTGGGGTGCATGCTGTATCCACATTTCAAACAGCGGGGCGAGAAAAAAATGACGAAGCAGAAAATGGACCTGCAGTGTGAATGGATCCTGAATCCCCCTCTTTGTATACCAGACACAGGGCCTGAGAACAAACCCACAGCGTAAAGTTCCCACAGCTAATAACAGTGCTTCAGTAATGTGAAATTAGCATGGCACGACAATGGCGCAAAAACGGTGCTAATTACAGCTATGTCTGCACATCTGCATATGAATGTAGTTTGGCATAAATTTGAGAAGCAAAAGTGCGGCCTTTACATTAATAGCACTGAACACGTACGCTGCCCATCAAAAGTTTGGGTCTAAATTGTAGTTTGCTTTCTTGGTCAATTTATAACAACTTAAAAAGTGTATGTTCTATTATGTTTCTATTTATTTATTTATTTGTATTTATTTATTTGTTTGTTTGTTTGTTTGTTTGTTTTATTAGTTTATAGACCAAGAAAAGCCATGATACACCATTTCCCAATGTCTCCTTATGCCTTAGAATTGAAACGCTTCAATCAGAATCAGAATCAAGCTTTATTTGCCAAGTATGTTCACACATACAAGGAATTTGACTTTGGTTACAGTGGCTTCAGCGCACAGAGAGTAACAACATTACACACAGTACACACACACACACACACACACACACACACACACACACACACACACACATACAAAACCTTACATACCTGTAAGCCTTACACTATGTGTAGCTGTATATGTATATTAAAGTGCAGAGTGCAGCAGTCTGGATGTAGAGGCTGATTAATGCTTAAAAAGTGCAGTACAAGAAGAAACACCCGTCTGAGACGGTCAGTACAGCGGATGGGGTGATGTGTGATAC
>CM067487.1:6322466-6343438 GCA_034552555.1 Semaprochilodus insignis | reverse complement strand
ACCACGTCAGTGTCACTGCAGTGCTGAGAATGATCCACCACCCACATACTACCTGCTCCGGGGGGGTCCTGTGGGGGTCCTTACCCTGCTGGAACATTATCATTATGGTGGTGCATGAAGTCTATGAAGGGCTGCAAGTGGTCACCAAGCAGTGAAACATAGCAGGCACCAGACAATGACCTGTTTAGGTGGACCAGTGGACCCGACCCATGCCTTGAGAACACGCCCCACACCATTACGGAATCACCACTAGCCTGCACAGTGCCTTGTTGACAACTGTGGCCTTCCATCAGCCCCAAATAATTGCTACCTTGACTCATCGGACCACGACACATGTTGCCAGTCCTCTAGGGTTATGGTGTTAACAGAGGCCCTCTGGTGGGTTTTCTTCTTCCATGTTTAAAGGAACCTAAAAATTCGCTCCTAAAAATTTGCTGCACTGACCTGAAGGATATGCATGTGGGGCCTCCTGCTTTGAATGCGGATGTGATTTCTGCCAGAATCGCTTGTTTGTTTGCATGGACAATTTTAGACACCGCCTGTCACGATCATTAAGCACCTGTGGGCGGCCACTGCGTTGTCCACTGTGGGCGGTAATGCTTTCTATGATGTATTCTCAGTACACACGTGACACTGTAGATCGAAGAATGTTAAATCCCAGCGCAACTTCTGAAATTCAGTGTCCCATCCATCTGGCACCCATTATCATGCCTCATTCGGATTTTGATAATTCACGTCATCCTGCCATGAGCACACTAGTGTAGGCTAGTGTTCAGCCTCTCTCACAACACATTACCTCACAACACAGCCTCCTAAGCCGTCCCCAGAGGTAAGGCCACTTCATAATCAATTTACATACTGCTATCACATGACTTTGCGATATGTCAGTGTATTACCAGAAAATTGTGGCGTCCACCCCTTCATAAAAAGACAAGACAAGGCGCAGTCCCTTCTCCTCCCTCTTTACACCTTACCAGTCTAGAAGAAACATAATGAGTTCAGCATCAAACTTCATCCCTCCCAGAGCATCCCCCGGAGTGATGCGCAGCCAATGTTGCGTTTACTGATCCTTTTGCTGGGTACCTGTCCTTAAATGATCTAACCGGTAAAAGACCCTTTAACATGACTGACAAGAGCTTAGAACACAGCATCGGAGCAGCAGTTCTGCTTCTTCATCCTCTCACGTTGGACAGATTCCACTCAACGCTACAGAGACTCACTATCATCTTCTGAGGCACAGAGCAGTATTACTAGACAGGATGGGCCGGGTCTTATATTTCAGAAGTAGATGTGGAAGGTGACACACCGCTCTGTAAGCCCCAGGTATATTTCCATAACACTGAAGAGTTTGCGTCTTGGGCAATCAGCATACTGATATAGTGTCGACAGTCTGTAACTCAGACAGTCTGTACCTCAGCATAGACGTATCGATCCATATAGGAAATGTGCTTTTTGTCCAGCTCCGTTCAGTCAGATTTCCAGCCGCCTTTCTAGAGGAGTCCAGGCTGCAGATGCTGCTGAGATTTGAAGTGTTTTTACTGCTGTGCTGCCCTGTGCCCTGGGGTTTGTTTGATGTTAGTCCTGCGGAGGTGGCTGAGTGAGTAGAACAATGAGGAACCGGTCCAATCCGAAGCTCCGAGGGGTCCGGGTGAAGCCTCTCATGTCTTACCTCTCTGCCTTACAGTCTCTCTCTTTTTTTTTAAATTTTTTTTTTATTTTTTATTTTTTAAACCACATATCTCCCCTGGTTTCATTCTTGTTTGTTTTACTCTCGTCTTCTGTCTCTCTTGCTCTCTCTTTGAAGCAGTCTGTATTTGGAGCAGTTGTGATCTGTGATATTAGAGCTAAGCCTTTCTTTTCAGGTCTTAAATGATTGAATTCAGTCAAAAGCAATGGGAAAAAAAGTGAATCTACAATAATCCCCATTTCCTATGGGATTCTAGTTGTACGTTAGTGCTAAGCTAATAGCGATTTGACCTTGTATGTAGCACTTGTAAAAAGCTATAGTGTTGCAGAGTATCGCATGGCACTACTGTATTACATGGAATGCGTCTCAGGGAGGCTGCTATAACCGTCAATTATTAGCTTTTATCTGTTTATACAAAAGACTGGCTGTCTTTTACATACATTTACATTTATGGCAGTTAGCAGACGCCCTTATCCGGAATGACTTACAGCCGTGCTTGGTGTTCCATCAGAGGATGTTTCCTAGTTAGTACAAGAAGGTTAGAGTCTAAGACTCGCCTTGAGCTCAGACGGTGCCCAAACAAGGGCCAGTGCTGATACCTAGAAAGTAGAATACACAGTTAAATACAGCAGAAGAGCACAAACTAGCACCCCAAGCCAGCGTTCAAAGCTAGAAAGAAGAAACATTATGCTCAGTGTAAGTGCCAAACAATGAATTTCAATATATATACATCTATTAGTACTTACTCACTTAAGTGCTCTAGATAGAGATGGGTCTTCAGTCTGTGTTTGAAGGCTGCGAGAGAGTCTGCTGTTCAGACAGCCAGTGGAAGTTCGTTCCACCATCTGGGCTCCAGGACAGAGAAGAGTCTGGACGCTTGTCTTCCTTGCATTTTGAGGGACGGCAGGTCAAGCCGAGCTGTACCTGCATCTCGAAGGGCTCAAGGTACAGATCGACTCTTGACCATTGCCATTGCCAAGGTAGGGAGGGACTGGTCCATTCTTGGCTTTGTAGGCATGAGAGTTTTAAACCTGATGAAGGCTGCTCCAGGAACCCAGTAAAGGGAGTGCAGCAGTGACATGAGTGAACCCAGGAAGGTTCTGTGTAAAGTTCAAGCCACATATGATCTACTGTTGTATTCTGTGGTCCGAATATGGCTTTAATTTAATATAGTAATGATATTAAATGCTGAGTGGTACACGAGTGCTCCAAGCGCTGCTACATGTCAACAGTGCATGTTGCTGCTAGTACGTGTACCTTCATTAAAAGCTATTTCAAATGTCATGGCCTTTACATTGACTCACAACTAACTGACAACTCACTTCCTAACAACTAACTGAAACCTGGTGTTAGCACAGCTCTTATTTACAGTCACTGACATATCCAGAACTTCCAGAAGGCCAAAAGTAATGATTTTTTCACATACCCCTTGTATGTCAAAATGCTTTTTGGTTGGCTCCACCAATTACCAATTACCTAACTAATTATGTTAGGTAATCTGACATGTAAGGCTTTCAGTACACCTGGTGAAGTTCTATCCAGTGAAGCTCCTGAACTATATTGGCTGAATATACTTAAATATCACTTACGCAGAGGAAACAATTCTGGTTTGGTCACTTTCTATTAGGTCTGTCAATAATTTAAGCCTTTAATTAAATATATAAATATAAATATGACATAAAAGTATTGCTGTAATTCAGTGGGTTTCCCACCGGTTTACAGTTTTAGCATGCTATGCTATTGAGCTGGACTGTGTTGTTTTTGTAGCTACTAAAAATGTAGCCGGGCTGCATGTACAGCAGTGGTGGATGGATCCTCACCCTCATTACACACCCTTCCTTAACACCCTAAGTATACGTCTACTCAGACGATGAGAAAGAGGTGTCTGTTCCTATCCCCATCTAGCAATGTTCCTATCCCCATCTTGCTCCTTCTTATGGACAATCCTCCTAAAGGTTGGGAGGTAGGTTGCTGAGGATGGAGATCAAAATGGTGTATCTGGAAAAAAGATGCCTAGGGATGGAGGAGGAGCTCTGCTCTTTCATTGCCCAAGAATAGAAGAAATGGGGAGAGCAGTTGCAGGTCCTGAGAGCCAACCTTGAGGCGACTAGTAAGGTTCAGCAGAAACGATTGGGATATCATTTGGATGGTGGAGTATCTGGAGATACAGGCGCTAGGAAGGTCGGCTGTTACTTCCTGCAGTGGAAGCTTACCTTATCTGGACACGTGGTGTCCGCTGAGGGTATTTGAACAGAGCACGAAGAAAAGGTAGAAGCAGTGAAGAACTTTCCTGAGCCTCTGTCCCTACAGGAGGTACAGAGGTTCTTGGGGGTGGCTGGCTTGTACCATTGCTTTATTCCACTCCTCTGTTTGCTGAAAGAGCGGTGAAACATGGATATGGTCTGATGAATCCCAAAGATAATTCCAAGAGATCAAGAAGGCTATACTCTCCTCACCAATCCTGATGCCATCTGACTTTACTTAAGGGCTTTCAGGCACACAACAAATGGCTGGGTTGTTGAGGTACTCCTTTGACAAATGGAAACACAAAAACCTGTGATTGTGTACACTTCCGGGCTTTTAGGAGGCGCAGACCTGAATTAGTCCATTTCAGAGAAAGAACGTCTAGCAGTGATGTAAGCCATAGATAAGTGGAGAACTTAACTTGGAAGGGTGACTCTTTGAAGTAGTCACAGATTATGCTGCATTATGGTTTGGGTATTTAACCGTACCAAACTCCCAGATGGGCAATCTATTTGCAGGGATTTGACATTATGGTCCGGTATAGGAATAGAAGGTGCAACAGTACCAGACACCCTGTCCAATACATCACCTGGACCTGAAGAAAGAGTTATAGCCCCCTGTCAAGCTACAGCCTGGCATCAGTTATCTTTTCCTGTAGACCATCAATGTCAGGCATTGAAAAATGGGCCCTTTGCCAACTAACGCCCTGACCAAAATGGACATTTGCTGGTGACGGTAGATTACTGCACCAAATGTAAAGGAATGTTTCCAACTACGAACAGCCAAGGCCCTAGGAAGTTCACTGGTTATAGGATGTTCACTATAACCAGGTTTAACCAGGTTTAAGCAGGTGTTGGTGTCTGACTGTGGTCCACAGTTCACCTCACATCTGCTGCACTGGTGTGGTATGGAAACTGCCAACACTACAACTGACACACTATTCTCAGAACCTCACCGAGTGACTCAACACAAGCCTAAAGACCATGATGGCATTGTTCCTGCAAAGTGAAGACCAGCTGTGGAATTAGTGGCTAGCTGACTTTTACTTTGTCATTAGCTCAGCATGACATGAAAGTACAGGTTACACCTCAGTGCAAATGCCTCTGAGAAGGAAACTGAAAGAGTTTCTGAAACGAGTTCTGTTTTCCGTCTCTAGATAATGATGTTTACATGGTGATACAACGTAAAAAGTATGGTTTCCTGCTGTGTTTAATGTCGCTGTTAACCAGCTATGCTAACTTCATGCTTTGATTGTTCAAACCTCCATTTTTTTGTTGTGTTATTAGGAGGAGACTTCATACCTCCCGTGATTCTACTCGTGGTGTATGGATTACTATTCATTTTACTTCACTGGACTACAAACTTTAGAAAGAGCTCTCTGGACAATAGCTTCACCTTCCACTGGATTATCCCATCACCAGAGCCCTCCAAACCCCTTATGATTCCTTATTTATTGGGGATTTAGCCCATCACTTCACAAATCCAGTGAGACTTTGCTTGAGAATACTGCTGAATTGTAGACTTCATTTTCTGAAGCCAAAGAACTGGTGAACTGTTGTTGTACATATTGTTGGTTTCTTGTGCTGCGTGGTTGATTGTGCATATAGGGGTTGAAATACAGTTAACCTTATGTTTGTGGATGTTTACTCTGTTTGTAGCTCTTTGCTGTGGAATGCTCTTATTGTCGCATTAAACAGTCTTATCCATTCTGGTAGGCGCAGGTTACCCTCAATTCCCTTACATTTCTGTGTGGCCCCTATTAGGTAAGTGGTTTTTCCAGCAAAAGCCTTAATAAGCTCCAGTTAGTCCAGAACGCTGCAGAACTCTGAGTCCTTATGAGAACTAGAAAACTTGATCATATCAGCCCAGTCTTATCGACCTTGCCAGTTGCATTCCACATCGAGTATAAAATTCTCCTTCTGACATATAAAGCTCTAAACAGCCTCGCTCCTCAGTACCTCAGTGAACTTATCTTGTACTATGAACCAACACGTGAACTCAGATCTCAAGGTGCACATTCACTATTAGTACCTAGAATTAATAAAGATACATCAGGGGGCAGAGCTATTCATACAAAGCCCCCCAGCTTTGGAATAACCTTCTAGTCAGCGTTCGGGACTCAGACCCAATGTTCAAGTCTAGGCTTAAAACCTACCTGTTCAGTCGAGCCTTTGGTAATTAGTTGCCTACTAACTGCTAACACCATATAGTGCTCTCAGTCCTTCTGTCAGAGCTAACTGTCTGTGTGTTGTTCTTTGCCGGAGCTGAGCTACTGCCCAAACTCTGTGGTCTGCTGCAGAGCTACTGCCCATCCTGTGCGTTCTGATGCTGTTGCTTCATCTGCCTCGGCTGGGTGCCACTGCCTTCCTGCTGAACAGTTTGCCCACCATGAAGCTTCTCCTTGTCTTGTGCTGTGAGGGGGCCTCACCTGCATCCTACACACCCATCTGACGACCCTGCTGTTTAATCACAGACAAATCGGACATTTCTTCTTCTGCCTCAAAAGCACTCAACACTTTGGCTTGCTCATTGGAGGCTTGGACCCGGATTCTCTGTAAAGCTGCTTTGGGACAACGTCTGTTGTAAAAAGCGCTATATAAATTTGACTTGACTTGGTTACAAACTCACTCCAAATCTAGGTAGTGTGAGTCAGGGTTGAACAATCAACTCCATGTCTCTCTTTTTCTTTCAAAAGTGCCATAAAGCTGGTCTCTGTGAGGTTTTATCTGATCTAGTCTGTTTGCTTGTGAAGATCGGACAGTTAAACATACCAGTCTGCTGTTCAGATTTCCTCCAGGACTTCGACAGACAGACAGACTGAAAGCACGGGAAATGTTTAGTACAAAAGGAAACAACAGTGTGATGCTGTTCACGGTCAGCCTCCAGGTCCAGGTGCGTGAACACATCTGTTTCTGTTTGTACACTTTAAGTTTGAAAAAGTCTTGACTGAAAACCTAGCTGTTTTATTTGTGTGTGGGATTGCAGTGCTATTGGGAAGGAAGATAAAGTTTACCAGGAACAATAAACGATGATACGTTTAGATTGATATGAGTGATATTTCGTCGCTGTCCAAAGAAAAACAAGTATCTCCAAAATGGCAACTTTACAGGAGAGGGCAAAAACCTGATTGAATTTGAATGCAAGTCAATCGAACCAGACGTTTTTCCAAGCATGTTTCGGATATTTCTGGTGATCCATTCATCATGAAACGTCCACCCAATATAAACAGCTCATGTGATCAAATGATGCCAAAAAATAAAAATCAACCAAAATGGAGATACATGGTTTTCATTGAACAGCAACGATTTATTGAGCAACACATACAGAAGTAGTCTCTCTCAGTATGGTGTCGGGCCACCATGTTTGCTAACCCAACATGCCAGACGTCTCGGCACGTCCTGGTGTCCTGTGATAATCCGTCCCATGCAGCTTGAATATTCTCACACAGTTCCTGCAGATGGTGCGGTAGGGGTGGAGGTGGAGTGACACCAGGTCTTCTGGACGTGTGATGTGTGACAACAAACTGTTCATCTTGGTGTTGACCATGCTGCCTCCACACACGGGTTCGTTGGTCATCTCCACCAAAACACAAGTGGGTCTTATCACTGAAGATGACCCGCTGCCATTCTGAGTCACTCCATGACAGTCTGGCACGATACCATTGCAGTCTTTGGTGACGTTGACGTGGTGTTAAGGGCTGTGTGCATGTAGTCCTGTGTTGTGCAGCTGTCTATGGAGGGCCTCACTGCTCCCTGAATGTTCACTATTATGTATTATGGCTGTTGGGTCAGTCAGGTACAGTGATGAGGCCTGTCCTTGCTTAAGTCTTATGCACATGTCTCACAATGTCAAACCTACCCACCATGGGGCCATTTTTGACTCCAACCAAAGTCACATACCTTCTATGTAGAACATTAGAGAACAATTAAAATGCACATGTAGGTACTTACATCAAAACAGTACATATCCTGTTGTATTCCACACCCACCCCACCGGCCACATTCACCAGCCTTGCTTCTTGTCCTGCGTCCCCCAGAGATCAGCCTGGTTAATTGAAGTCATGCGGCTGAAACGGACTCCTCGGAAACACTGTAGGTCCGCCTGCGTTAAGTGTGTCACTCTGTATAATTTTAGATTGTCCCTCTCCAGCTGACGCCAAGAATGGAAGAGGATGAAGTGTTTTTCACACTCGAGCAGAGTCGAGGAACATGAGTGCGAGTGTGAGCGGACACCTTGGCCCAGCACGCAATCTTTCTCCATGCTTTTTGCTCTCTCTTTCTGGCCCTTTGGTAAATAATCCTGAGTGTGTGATGTGGTTATAGTAGTGGAGTAAGCTAATGGATCTGACTAACGGCTTTGTTCCTGAAGCCCGTGTCTCCATGGCAGACAAAGGTTCTCATTAGAAAAAGATTTCTTGGACAGCTCATCAGGGTTTCCAAGAGCCACTTTATCCTCAAGCCAGGCTTTATGTAGCTCAGGATGAAGATTATGCAGAAAACAAAGCAACCATTCATGTTCTTGACCATCCAAAAATTAAGTGGCTGAAAACATCTACTCAATCATGTACCTACAATTACAGTCTACTTCTACTACCCGAACAAGAGCATTGCTTAGCCCTTAGACGAGCATGGTAATTATTATCATTTCATTATCTTTTTTTTTTTTTGCCTTTATTACAGCTTCCAGTCTTTTCGGTAGGTTTTTTCGACACCTCCGAATTTAAAGTCTTAGATGTTGTTGGCACTTTCCTTGATGTTGAGATCTGAATTTGGGGTTGTTCTGTCCAATGTATTGAGGAACACCTACAGCTTGTAGGTTAATTCATTCATTCATCTTCTGATCTGCTTTTCCTCCGCTCATCCTTGTCTGGGATAGATAGGGAAAGATAGACGGACGGACGGACGGATGGACGGACGGACAGACACTTGATTGATCCTGAAGGAAATTAGTCAGTGAGTAGCAGTTACACAATACAGCACAGTAATATAATACAATAATAAGGGTTGTACAGTATGAACAGAAGTAAGTACAGGCTCAGCCCAAATTATTAACTATAAATAACAACGTCAGCTATAGATATCTCTAGATATCTCATTTATTACAATGAGGCAAGAATATATACAAAAAATCTATATATAAATATCACTGTAGATGACATTAGGCAGGAAACACCCTGGACATGCCATCAATCCATCGCACAGCAGATACACAGACATACACATCCACGTCTAGGGGGCAGTTTAGCATCTCCAATTCATCTGACCGTATGCCTCTGGACTGTGAGAGAAAACCCACACAGGCACAGGGAGAACATGCAAACTCCATACCGAAACGACCCCAGATGCCCTAGCTGGGAATCGAACCCAGGCCCTTCCTCGTGTGAGATGATAGTGCTACCCACTGCACCGACAAGGTTGATGGGCTAGCAGATCATACATAGTCTTACAGTAATGCGTACTTCATTACTACATGGGCTGTTTTGAGACCAGTTTCAATGAGACTGTAATTACCCTGACACTCTTCTGTTCTCTAATCAGGTACTTTCAGAATTCACTCGGCCTGTAAGACAAATGCAGACACAGGTGCACCTATCATTCTCCCATATTTTTTATTTAAAAGTCACAAATCCATTGCAAAACACAAGTGCTCGGTGCAAGTAGGCACTCAGCCATGCAGGTCAGTTTGTTTCTAGTTTGGAGGAAGAAGAATTACTGAAGTGTTTTCCAATTCGTAGAAGCAGTTTGTGGCCAGAATCTCAGTCAAGTCACGTACCTCCTGAGAGACAGTCAGAGATTGCTCTGAGATAAATCATCAGCACAGGGAACATACTGAGCAGTTTCTGAGTGCTGTAACAAGCTTTGGATGACTGAATTTACTCACATAGATAGCAGAAGATGACGTGTTTGAGTTGTCTGTTCGGATTCGTTTCGCCTGAATCCTTTGGAGTTGTGTAATCTGATTCATTCCAGATGTCAAATTTGACTCATTTTAGTTTTGACCTGTTACATAGTCTGTATTGGCTTATTCACGCATTCATCTCATGAGACTCATTCTAAATGATTTGAGTTGCCTAATGTGAGTCTTCGAAGCTGACTCATTTAAGTTTTCAGGTGTGACCGAATCCACTTGAATCAATTATTTAATCAAACTTTGAGTGCTCTTTTCAGTTTCACGGTTGACTTGATTTGAGTTGCAGATTAATCAGATTAATTTCAAATGATGAGTTTGACGAATGTGACAGTGAGTTGCTCATTCCACATGACTCATTTGAGTCGCTAATCTGAGTCATTCCAAATGATTTAAGTTGTCTTATCTGACTAATTCTAGTTGATATCTTTGGGTGATAAGTTTTGTCTCAATCGAGTTGACGTATTTAAAATTGTCTGTTTGACAGATTACACCTTGCTCATTTGAGCTGTCTAATCTGATTAATGTTTTTTGACTCATTCCAGGTGACGTTTTGTCTAATTTTAGTTATTCACCTTCACTCGGTTGAGCTGTCTAATGTTGTTTATTCTAACTTGATTTATGAGTTGTCTAATTTGATGTAATCTAAATGCCTCATTAAAGTAGTCTAATTTGACTCATACCAGTTGATTCAATTGAGTTATCTAATTTTGCTCCTTCCAGTAGACCCACTTGAGTTGTCTATTTGGGTTTATTGTAGTTGACTCATTGGAGTTGTCTGTTTTGATTCATACCAAGTAACTCAGCTGAGTTGTTTATTTGAACTCATTCCAGCTAACTCAACTGAGTTGTCTAATTCCAGGTGACTCATTAGAGTTGTCTAGTTTTGCTCATTCTAACATGACTTTATGTTGAGTTATGTAATTGGACTTAATCTAGTTGGCTCATTAGAGTTGTTTAGTTGTGCTCATTCTAACTTGACTTGATGTTGAGTTATTTAATTGGACTTAATCTAGTTGGCTCATTAGAGTTGTCTATTTTGATTCATATGAGTTAACTCAGTTGATTTGTTTATTTTCAGTCATTCCTGCTAACTCAACTGAGTTGTCTAATTTGACTAATTCCAGGTGACTCATTAGAGTTGTCTAGTTGTGCTCATTTTAACCTGACTTTATGTTTAGTTATCTAATTGGACTTAGTCTAGTTGGCTCATTAGAGTTGTCTATTTTGATTCGTACCAGTATTATTATTTGAGTTGTATCACTTCTAACTCACTTCCTATTTGATTTTATATTGTTGATAAACCTTGGTCGCATGCTTTGACTCGTGCATATTTAATTTAGATTGATTTATTTGTATTTTTTATTGTCAATACAAATAATATTCTTTGCAGAATTTGTAGAATGCATTTAAACATTAATTTCTCAGCACAGTATACCATCTCACACCTACCAACTCCTCTTACATGAAGCTCATTTTTCTCAATATTTCAGAGCTAACTGAGTGCTCCACTCATTGCTCCAACCAGGAATTAACTTTTTTTTTGTTGACCAGCTTTATGATAATTATTGTGGCATTCTAAATTTTAATCTAAATACAAATATCAGAGAGGGCGCTGAGATGTCATGCTTTTCATCTATTAAAAGCCGCACAAGTTGAGATGTGTAAAGAATCAATGACACCCTTCGCTTGTTTCATGTGTGGCACAATTAGTTCAGCTTCGTTATGGAGTTTTGATGCAGCCCGCCCCAGCTTGCGGCGCGACGGGGAGCTAATTTTACACCCGCCAGCCAGATGTTTACACGTCCAATCGATTCGGTGAGCCCGCAGAAGCGTGCTACCTGACATCGTTAAATATCGCTACCTGCCTGTCAATCTCATAACGCAAGGAGCTGGCAGTGTACTGCAAATTAGTGAGCTGGAGAGAAAGCGGTGTATATATATATCGATAATGAACCGGCATAATTATCCTACCTGACAAGTTTAATTGGTGGTCAGCACCTAGACATAACTCACTGAAATGTCGCCGACCTTTTGGTCAAAGAAATTCAATAGAGAAACAAGCCTTGGCAGAAAGCTGCTTCGTAGAAATCAGTAGTACATCACAGCAACTGCTGGAATCATTTCTTGCTAGATAAGCAGTGTAAGTAGTCACTTATGGCCCCTAAGAGCTCAGTGTGCATGGTCTTTTAAAAGGCATTCAGTACAGTGAGTCCTCCACATCCTGTAAACATCTTCTCCATCACGTACCTACAATTAAACTGTACCTCTACCTCCATAACAAAAGCATTACTCAGCCCTTTTTCACTAGG
This sequence comes from Semaprochilodus insignis, assembly GCA_034552555.1. Lineage (NCBI taxonomy): Eukaryota > Metazoa > Chordata > Actinopteri > Characiformes > Prochilodontidae > Semaprochilodus > Semaprochilodus insignis. The sequence continues at coordinate 6,331,288 of CM067487.1, read as the reverse complement.
TATAATATTCCTTTACCATTCTTTTCAAGAGGCTAAACTAAGTTCCTTTGAGGGGGCCGGGTGGTTTTAGTGGTCCACCACATCATACATAGTTATACAGTTATGTGCATTGCTCAAGTATTACTAAATGGGCTGTTTTGAGACCAGCTTCAATGAGCATATTTCAATGGCTGGAGAGACTCTTCTTCACTTTCTCCTCTGTTTGCTTAAGCACTTTCAGAATCACAACCTGGATGTCAATACCGACAAAACCCAATCTACAACATAAGATGTGTAGGGTAGCATTGAGTAACGTGTAACAGTGGACCAGCATTGAATGTTGGTTGAAGCTGAAAATATACCGTCAAACCAACACTGGGTTATGACATCAACCCAACTTCCATTTTCAACTAAAATTCAACATCTGTCCTACCTTGGCGTCCAATGTCTTTCTGACGTCCAATTGACATCCGGTACCTGCTGGACCTTGAATCTACAGTGTAAGATCTATGTTAGCATGGAGTTACTTGTAACAGTGGACCAGCATTGAATGTTGGTTGAAGCTAAAAATGTTGTCAAGCCAACACTGGGTTTTGACATTAACCCAACTTCCATTTTCAACTAAAATTCAACATCTGTCCTACCTTGGCGTCCAGTGTCTTTCTGACGTCCAATTGACATCCGGTACCTGCTGGACCTTGAATCTACAGTGTAAGATCTATGGTAGTATGGAGTTACGTGTAACAGTGGACCAGCATTGAATGTTGGTTGAAGCTGAAAATATCGTCAAGCCAGCACTGGGTCTTGACATTAACCCAACTTCCATTTTCAAGTAAAATTCAACATCTGTCCTACCTTGGAGTCCAATGTCTTTCTGACGTCCAATTGACATCCGGTGCCTGCTGAGTCTTGAATCTACAGCGTAAGAAATGTAAGGTAACACTGAATTACATGTTGTCTATAAGCATCACATTTATGTGCAATTCAATCCCACTAGAGGAAGACGTGGTGAGAAGCAGCCTCCGCTCTCCAAGAGCATGGTAATTGTATGATATCTGAGATCATGCGGCGTAAATGAGGATTATTTTGTGTTAGCAGTGCAGTTTTCCCATTGTAATGTCAGCCACCTTCTGTCGGCCGTCAGTGCAGTCTTTGTCGGCACACCGGGAGCGCTTTTGCTGGCACTGGCTCTTCTCAGCGTCACCACACTGGGTCTTTATGGATTGGTGCCACGTCCGCGGGCTGAAATAGGCATTTATCTCGATGGGTTGCATGCATTACGGGGCGCTAAACAGCTTTGACAAGCCCCTGTCACCGAGTCTCGGGCTGCATTCTGCTGGACTCACGCTGGGAGAGAGAGACACACAGAGAGAGAAAGAGCAAGCAGGGAATGATGTTTCTTTCTCTCACCTGAACATGTGCGTGAAAGAGAGGAGTGATGAGCAGAAGGGGCACGTTAACAAACGTGTTCTCCACACCGATTACTGTGCCCGAGTCGTAGAGAGGAGCCGAAAAGCGGCACAAGAGTCAGGGACGTGAGTGAGTGAGTGAGTGAGTGAGTGAGTGAGTGAGTGAGTGAGTGAGTGAGTGAGTGAGTGAGTGAGTGAAAAAGATGGGTATTTGAATGTGTTAAAAAAAGGACAAGCAAGAGTTTGCATATGTAAACGCCTTGGCCACTTTATTGGAAACCCTTACAGCTCCAACTTGCCGGTGTTCAGTTAGAAACTGTAGCTCCTCTGCTGATGCACAGTTTGTGTTATGCCGGGGTCAGACTACACAAATTTAACCTTCCAGCGTCGGATCCAAATATGAGCGTCAGGAATGAGCACTTCCTTTCAGACCCATAGCGTTGAGCTGACTTCTCACAGTGGAAGGATGAACAAAAACACCTGTGGATGTTTTCAGATCTGCAGGAAGAGTGGAGCTTGATGTTCTCCTCTCTCTCGCTCAAAGATGAAAGCTTGAGGTTTCGTTAATCTGATGGGGGCAGTTATGTGGTCTGTCGTGTCTTCCAGGTGGTTGTTAGGAGTCTCATTTTCTCTTTGTATAGCTTTTAATCATTTGTTTTTTGAACACCACTTTGAAGTTCAAAAATCTGAAACTAAGAGTTTTAGTCAATGGGCGGAGCCTTACCTCAGCCACATTTTAGAGTAGGAAGTGAAACTGCATCCTTGTCCCTCATGGCTATATGGTGAATAGTTAGATCCCAGTGTTCTGAAATCAGTATGGAAAATCAAGAACTCATTACTTTAAGAAGTCACTACTGAAACACAGTTGTACACATTTTCTGCGGTTAAGTAAACTTTTTTGGTGTTTTACTGAAAATATGATTATTATTTTATACATGTACATGTGAATGTACTGTTCAAAGCCGTGTTTGCTAGTCATGTACTGACTAGCATTTATCAATTTGGCTCAGAATGAGCTAAAATCATTGCTACAAAACAATCACTCCTGAAATGTCTGATAAATTGTTAGTACTGGCATGACATATTTATTTATGGACCTGGTAAATGTGCAATATCTATACAATCTATACATCTGTGCAGTGTCCTCCAGTAACTGCAATATATATTTGTGCAATTACACATGTAAAATTGTTCATTTGTATAGTTTATTTTACTTTTTGCCTAACAACAGAGATTTATCTATTTATTTATTTATTTTTGTAATTTCTCATGTTTCATATTTTGTATAACTTGCACTTTAGTCTACCTCTTGCTCTGTATCTGTTTACTGTATATTCTGTTGTAACAATGCAAATTCCTCCATGTGGGATAATGAAAGGCCATCTTATCATATTGTTTTGGTAATGAGAAATTGGAATGAAATCAATCATTCAGGGTTCATACACATATTTAGCAATACATTTTCATGACTTTTTGGCAAATTTCCACGACCATGATTCTCTGAAATGTCTGTATGATTCAATGTCATGTAGACATGAAAAATATGAATACAGATCCACATCTAAATTTATCTATAGTATGTATTTAGTATATATTAACTACAGTTAATGACAAGCTATGTGGTTTGATACAAAAATTAACATTAACAGTATTTAAGTAACTCTGACACACAATGTTTATAGAATAAAACATTTAAAGCCCTGACAACTCCTTTGTGCAGCCCCAAAAAGATGGCTTGTGTCGTCTGACGACTTGTAGGAATAGTGAGAATTAGTCACCTTTAGCGCCCACAGTACCTCTGCAGTTAGGACTTCGTTTCTGGAAACAGTGTTCGAAATGGTCCCTTGTTTGATGGTAGACGAGAGGGAAGCACTGCGGGTGACAGAAGGTGTCAAGGTACGTCACCGGGGTTAAGAAGACAGTGACGGAGTTGAGACTTAATTCGCGCAGCAGCAGCAGCAGCCTGGTGCTTAGCTCCTTTAGCATGGCTAGCTAGCGCTGTCTCGAAGCCAAGCATTATTAATTCAGCTTTTTCCTGGCATTGCATGAATATTCATCTCGTCAAAGTAGCAAGCAGCTACAACTCAGGTCGGAGTCTGACGTTAAAGTACTGTTTAACCAGTATACATTTCTCAGTCGATTAACAGAACCATATATATACGTTTTTACGAAGCAAATTTTTGGGTTTGTTTATTTTTCCAAAACTTAACCAGGCATTTTTAAAAGCCATGACCTTTCCAGGTTTTCCAGGACCGCCCAAACCCTGATCATTAGTTTTAATAAAATAAACACGATTCTGTTATAGGGTCGCGTCAAAGCTGAATAATTTTAGTCTATAGGATCCAGTTCACTTAAAAGCCTGAAGTGTGTTTACAAACCTGACTTTAAACTAAGAATGACCCATATGCATCATTCTAAGTACTGGATCCAGAGAGCATAAGTTCAGGGACAGGACACAAGGTCAGCCACTGTGCAGCCATTTAGAGAGGTCAAATGTTAAGGGCCCCATTCAAGGGCTCGGCAGCATTATCCGATGTCAGTGATTCTTCGTTAGCCATGTTTCTCCCCACCTCCCCCAGTACTAATGCATGGCCAACGACATGCATAACTAGCCACAGGGTTAGTTTGTACGCGTGTATGCTTCTGTCCTTCAACAAAATGAGAAACTCACTGGTATTTTCTGCCAAAATCTATCAGAAAAAACCAGAATTAGATCCCTCTCTCTTTGAAAACGGACACTCACTTAGGACTGCATTACCCTTTCAGAGGGGATTCAGGGTTGGGAAGTAAATGAGGACAATTATTAATATGTATCTGTAAAACAAAGCCTGATAGAGCTCGACTGCAGCGAGCTGGGAAATAAATGAGCGTGGGGACTGCGGCTCTGTCCCCACCGTTTTCGTCTCTGTCTCTGAGAGTGGGAGGCAGAGATGCTGCAGGCATTCTGGGATATTTAAAGCATCGTTATGTCTACTGCCCCGACAGAGGCTGTTAAACACTTAACCCTATCAGACAGGGCCGAGCTCACACAGACCAAACCGACACACACACACACACACAAGCTAAAAGCACTAATCTGGTCTAAACAGGTCAGGCTGGGGGTAAATTACCCGGGATATTAAGCAGGGCTTTGGGTGTATTGCATTGATGCTTTTTTCCATTACGGGAGGGGCAGCCAGGGCATGTAGGCATTTTTACAAGCTGAGGAGAAGCACGCTAGCACGCTGTCCTCTGAGCGTTCTCTGGCAGCTAGACTTTGATCTCAACATGAGTCCCACTGCGCTTTTGCAGGATCCCATGAACCCCTATGACACCTCCAGGGTTTCATTTACAGACCTGCTGGATGCGAGCTCCACAGCTACCCCTAATCTCATCAAGGCGAAAGGCGGAACATGTCGTCTTGTATTGATATCATCATTTCGTTCTGGGGAGGGGAAAAAAAGAAGAACAGCTTGAACAATTAATCCGGAGATTTGTCTGAGGATGTGATTGAAAGGTTACACAATTAATGGGGACAGATTTGATGGACGTTATTGAAAGATTGTGAGAATTAATGAGAACAGGAGCACGTTGCTGTATTGCTCATAAAAGAGATGTAATTTGGTTCTAATCGCTTATTTTACTATGCAGTGAAGTGCCAAGAGGAGACCACTCATCCTGGCAGTCCCGTGTGGATTTCCGGGCAACTTGATTACAGGAAAGATTCACATTGGCTACCATGTGTCTATAAGAGCCAACTTTGCCTGTTCAAATCGCTTCAGCAGATCTATGCTCCGTTTCCATTGGTCCAGCACTTCAACACTATGGATCCCATTCATTTTTTAATGGGGAGCATCGATTCCAACATGGTTGCATGGTGCATGATGGGTACAGTGTGTCAAGTTTCAGGGGTAGTGGTGTAGTGAAAAGCCAAGCCGAACTTTGTGCAAGTGAATTCAGTTAATGTGATTTTGTCCACTCAGACAGAAGAATCCTGGTGTTTACATGCCAGCTGAATAGGGAGTGTGTTGTCTGTTGCCACATTCTACCAGTGTAAATGCAGTGTAGCAGTGTAGCAAAGTAGGTTTGTGATGGTGAGCAAGTCCTGGACCTTGGGGATTTAGGAGGGTGGATACCATGCCCAAGACCATGTTTACCAAAGCCCAAGGATTCTGGAAGTTTGAGGATTATTCCCTTTGTATTCTGCAAAGTCCCCACCCTAACTTGGAGCACCTCATGGACATGGAGTTATCTGCCATCTGTAAGCACATGAAGGGGTTATCCCTCAAAGAGATCTGAATGATACCTGCATTCACATGACCAAAGCTGCAGTGTCTGATGGGAGCAATTTGCCGCAAACACAGTTGCTGGGAACTTCTATGTTCTTCTCACATTGGACTTCTTTACTAATCCCATATTTAAGTGCCACCACTGCTGAGAAAATGACGCAGGAAGTGTTTTGTAGACATACTTGCTAACGGCAGAACAGTAGGCTTCACTAAACGTTCCCATGATGTTTAGTTGGGATCCAAAGCACTGGTTGACAATGGTGCTTGCAACCTTGTCAGGGCCTGAGGTGGATGACAAGACCAGGATGCAACACCTATGCAAACAAGAGAGTGTTAGCTAGGTGCAAATGTTAGTATACAAGGCCCAATCAGCCCATCTGCCGTGCCAAAGCTCCCTGAGGATCAGGTGTAAGAAAGGCCAGTCACAAGGTGCTGGAGTAGGTGTCATTTGGCGTACATCATACATGAATCACTATGCTATTGCATCAGGACTCGGGCTAGGCTAGTAAGGGACAAGGATGAAACAGCCAGGGTCATTTCTTTCTATGGCTAAGCAGTGTATGCAGTTATTAGAGCCCCAAAGGGCCAGGTGACTATGCGGATTATAACCCCCCCAAAAAAAACCCAAAAATTTACTTTGACTTTTATTTCGTAGCAGACAGCATGAACCCAAAACATTACATGGTTTGTCTGCTCAACTTCAATTCATATATACAGGGGTTGGACAATGAAACTGAAACACCTGTCATTTTAGTGTGGGAGGTTTCATGGCTAAATTGGACCAGCCTGGTGGCCAATCTTCATTAATTGCACATTGCACCAGTAAGAGCAGAGTGTGAAGGTTCAATTAGCAGGTAAGAGCACAGTTTTACAGTTTTGCTCAAAATATTGCAATGCACACAACATTATGGGTGACAAATCAGAGTTCAAAAGAGGACAAATTGGTGGTGCACGTCTTGCTGGCGCATCTGTGACCAAGACAGCAAGTCTTTGTGATGTCTCAAGAGCCATGGTATCCAGGGTAATGTCAGCATACCACCAAGAAGGACGTTTTCCTCCACCAGCATCACGTAGTGACCTGGCCACTATCCTGCAAGAAGAATGGCTTAAAATCCCTCTGACCACTGTGCAGGACTTGTATATGTCATTCCCAAGACGAACTGACGCTGTATTGGCCGCAAAAGGAGGAGGAGGCCCTACACCAAATAAAATGATTGTGGTCTAAAACCAGGTGTTTCAGTTTCATTGTCCAACCCCTGTAAATACACACCCATTCCTGCACTTCGGGCCTGCAACCCATTCTAGAAAATCTTGAGAATGTTGGCATTCTTTCTCACAACACTTCAGAGGTGTGTTGGCACCAAGGATACCAAGTGATGGAGCATTTCAGGTGTTATTTTGAATGGCAGCGGGTCATCTTCAGTGACGAGTCCCGCTTTGCCTTAGTGGAGACGACCAATGGATCCGTGTGTGGAGGCACTGTGGTCAGCGCCAAGATGAACAGTTTGTTGTCACGCATCACATGTCCAGAAGGCTTGGTGTCTCTCCGCCTCCACCCCTACCACACCATCTGCAGGAACTGTGTGAGAATATTCAAGCTGCATGGGACGGATTATTACAGGACACCATTAGGAACCTCTACAAGTCCATGCCGAGACATCTGGCATGTCGTGTTAGCAAACATGGCAGCCCATACTGAGAGACACTACTTCTGTATGTGTAGCTCAATAAATAGTGATCATATCAGTCTAAATTTACCATATTTATTGTTCCTGGTAACCTTTATCTTCCTTCCCAATAGCACTGCAATCTGACACTTCCTTCTCGGTGCAACTGTTCTTTTGATGTGTATGTTAAGTGATCAACTATAACATTAATGTCGAGCAGCATCACAGTCCTTCAGTTTGCATGACTAAGCGTGACTAATTGCAACATTAGCATCATGTCCAACAAATGCAGTCAACTAGCACAGTATGGGTTAGTCCATTCTTCTTTTCACTTCCTGCCCTCCATCTGGATTTGGTGCATTATTGGAATCATGTGACTGCAAATAATCCATTCTCTTGTCTTTCTCATAGTGATGGATGAATAAAGCTGTGTCCACAACGACAAACAACTATACTACCCATTCTCCTGTGTAGTATGCTGTGTAGTATGGTAATATGTGCTTCTGGATGCAGCCTGGAGAAATGTAGCCTGTGTGCCACCTCGTATTTGTGCCCCCTCGATCTGTACATACGTTTGAGTGAAACTTGCTGCTGATACATTAATAATGCGCGAGTGTTTGGACCCCTCCTCCTCCTCCTCCTCCTCCTCCTGTGGTCAGTCTCGCTCTCTGCCTCGCGCTCCAAGCGCACCGTCTGAGCACGAGCGAGTGTGTGTTTTCTGGTCTCCGCCCCCTCCTCTCTCTCTCTCTCTCTCTCTCTCTCTCCCCCCATCCATATACACTCCTCGCGAGCGCCCCACTCACGCGGTTTACTCCCATCGCGCTTCTCCTCCACGGATTGTGTCCACTCTCTCCATCTCCGTCGTCCTGAGATTCTCGTGAGGACTATCAGCAGCGACCGGAAGGGACGGTGTTGTGTGAGTTTGTATGGGATGCGCGCGCTCGGTCCCGGGCACAAGCTGTGCAGTGATGGCTCGCGGCTACTGCACACGCTACATAGCGGCGCTGATGCTGCTCCTGCTGATGATGCTGGCGAGTTCCAGTACAGCGGCCAGAGGAGGTGAGTGCGGGGCTCCGCGCAATAAGGAAAAGTTTGTGCAGTGTCTTTAAACGGCGTGTGTGCGCGCTTGAAGCTTGTGTGCACCTGGTTGATATATTCACGTGTGAACATGCGCGTGTTTCAGGGAGAGAGAGAGAGAGAGAGAGAGAGAGAGAAAGAGAGAGAGTCGCGTGCATGCATCGATTTCTCACAGTTGCGGTTTGATGCACGAGACCTGATCGCGCACTAATGGCTGGTGTGTGTATGTATGTGTGTGTGTCACGGTAGAGCGCGCGGTGCAGATGCAACAGGCAGCGCGAGCTTTATTCTGCAGAAAGGCAATGAAGCTCCAGAACATCTGGCTTTAGCACGGAGAGATAACATCTGGCATCTGTCTCTTTCTCTTCCTCTCTCTCTCTCTCTCTCTCTCTCTCTCTCTCTCTCTCTCTCTATATATATAT
>CM067487.1:6272666-6307545 GCA_034552555.1 Semaprochilodus insignis | reverse complement strand
AAAAAAGTGGCTAGCACAAAATCAGACATTTAAAAAAAGTGGCTAGCATAAAATCAGACAGTTAAAAAAAATGTGGCTAGCACAAAATCAACAATGGCGGGGACTAAACTGGGCATATCAAAAAGTGAGAGAGACAAAACCAGACATTTCAACAAGTAAAAGGACAAAAACAGGCATTTAAACCAACTGCAGGGACAAAGCCAGCCACTTCAACCGGTGATGGGAACAGCTTTATCAGTGATTCCTGTAAATATTGTATCTGAAATACTTTTGCACATGGAACGTCAAAGACAGTGCTGAGTGAGCCGCTCTGTAAATATCATCATATACCACATATAATGGTTGTGAGCTCAGAGAGAGAACAAGCTCTGTTTAACATTTACACAGATTTCTGAAGGGCTCTTCACCTCCCTTACCTTTCACTCTATTAATCTTTGTGCAGGACATCATATTTAACTTCGCACTTTCCTTCTTTGCACCTCCGCCTGTGCGTGTTCTAGCGATGCACCCTGAAAGCGGCCAGCGGGGAGCAAGAGAACGCAAAGCTGCAGGTTTTCAAATGTATGAATGAAACATAAACATACGCTCTAAAATAAGTAGATGTAGGTCTTTACTACAGAGGAACCAGAGTGTGGATCAGCGGTTTAACGTGTGACCCTGAAATCTGTGTCCCTGTGCAGATGTGATGAGGTCACGAGTCTGATGACTCCTCAGTGCAGATCATGTTGCGCAGTACCATGACTCCTGTGACTCCTGCTAAAGCCTCCTGCAGGCCTTTTGCTGCCATATGGAGGTTTTGCTTTACCTTTCTCGCCAGAATGAAAGCGGGTCTATCTGAGAGTGTTTTTGATCTTCCGGATCGTGTCTTTCCCTCCACAGTTCCGCATTTTCTGATGACATGATGTTCCGTACGGTAGAAATGGTCAGCTGGAACCACTTTGGCGTTATCGTACTGCTGTCCCCTGCTTTGTGTGCACCAATTTACAGATCAGTCAGGTGCTCCGATGATTCCATGGTTGCTGAGCGTCAGATCAAGGTTTGAAGAGTCATAGTAATTGTTACGCTCTGGACAAATCCTAAGGGCAGTTCTAGGAACTAACTAAAGGTCTTTCTCTCCATCTTTCCACAATCAGTCCTGCATGGTTGACCATACATAATTCAGAACGAAGCTTAAAGCCTCCAGGGATGCTTTTCACTCTATCAAAACCGAGCATTATAAATAGCACTGGTTAACGTACGAGTGCTCTAATCAGCTGCAAAATCTACACCACCCCCCCGGGGGATCTGACCAATCAGACGCTCCCCTAGAAGCAAAGTAGCCAGTCAGAGCACACGTTCATGGTAGTTTAAGCTGCTCAATTCAATTATGTCGTTAGAGGTTGCTAAGCAATTTTCATTGACTGCATTTGTTAAATGGGTGTGCCTTAATGCAGTGCGTTCAAGCGAAGGTCTTTCTCTCTCTCTCTCTCTCTCTCTCTCTCTCTCTCTCTCTCTCTCTCTCAGTTTAATGTGGAATCTGACTGCACGCTTTTTCATTCCTTTTGATCACTGTGAGTGTAACTTTGCCCCCGTGCAACGTGTCCGCACCCACTCCCTTCCCACCACCACCCCCCGAGACAATTATGGGTGTGTAAGCAGGTGTGTGTGTGTGTGTGTGTGTGTGTGTGTGTATATATTCCACATTATACTAATGGTGTTCTGCATCTCGCTCGGCAGCAAGGGGAGAGCGAAGGCCTTCTAATGAAAAGGTAATGACATGCTGTCCGTAGCTCTAATGGCCAATTATCTCTCTCTCTTCTCACTCACGCACTCATTCACATGTACACACTGACTCCACCAGCGATCTGCTTTAATGATCACTTGAGATGATGTTTTTTTTTTTTTCCTCCGCTTGTTCTCTTCTTCAAGCGTTCATCTGTAAGTGGAAAGGTCACGCAAATGACCTTTTACACGCTTTATTAGCTCTTGACTTTCTCTCCACAGTCCCATGTTTGTGGGCTCAGAAATTGACAGGTTTAAAGACTAAAGCCTAATTTGGGTCATTTCCATAAACCAGCACTGGGTTTCCATAAAACAGAAAATGTTGTAGATGTTACAGAAGTAACCCATCAGGCCCGGTCATTGGACTCTGTGAATTTGACACAGTTTGTCTTTGGGAATAATTATATACACTAAATACTATTTTCTTTCTTGCTTGTTATGTTTTTAATATATATATATATATATTTAATGTATACACTGTATCAGTTTTATATTAAATTATATATTATTTGTTTTGTAATTTCAGGTTTATATATTATCTACTGTTCCTATTCTGCCGTGTATATATATGTATGTGTTTTCACACTAATATATTAATTTTCTTTCTTTTTATTAAATAATATACATAATTTCCGTTTTTCTTTTTTTCTGTTTAGCTAGCTTTTTAATTTTATGTTGGAATTACATATTTTGCTTTTCTTTATTTTTACATTCTTTATTTTTTATTCTTTGATGTTTTGATGGGTTTTTAGCATAATATAATAATGACATTTATGTTTGTAATCATGTTAATGTTTTTGCATTATATATATATATATTTTTTTTTATATATTTTTTTTCCTTTTCGCAAAATTTCGCAAAATTTCTTTCTCATTATTTTGTTTAATTTTTATGTTCAATTTTACTTTGCATGCTTTTTAATTTTTTTTAGTTTTTAAAATTAAGTATTCTTTTATTTCTGATCATTTTTCACTTTTATTTGTATGACTTAATTATTGTTATAGCAATCTAGCATTATTAGCCATCATGCTCATAACCTGTAACCTGAAAATAAAGCATCTATGTATGGTTTATGGAGTTTCATAGCCCAACAAACTAGCGTTTACGCACAAAACCATCCACACTCTCACTCCTCTGTGTGTTCATTTACTTTTCCCAGAGTTGTATTTGCTTCCCTGTGTGTTTAGCTCACGGAACACAGGAAAACAAGCAGCGCTAATGTTTCCGCTGCAAATCCGCACATAGGTAAATATTAGAGCTTATCCTCCGCATCAGTACACCCTGCTCACAATCATTCACTGCTCCAGTGTTTGCCCATCGCTTTTCATATGTTTGAAGCTGAGCGCCGAAATACTAAAGAAGCCATAAAGAAAGAGATGCTGTCTTCTCAATCATCTCCCTCTATTTCTCTTCCTATGTCTTTCCCTCCTTCCCTCAATTTCCCAAGGCTTTTTCAAGAAATGAATGTTTACAGAAGCTCCTGCTGGTAAACTTGGCTTTTTTTCCCCTTCTTTCTTATTTTTCATGGTTCGCACACAACGAGGCCTTGCCTTCAGGCCAAAAGCCTGTTATTTTGCTGCAGTGGCTGCTGCTGAATCACCAAATACCTCCACATGTTCTCCAGTCTGTCAGGATCTTCCTCTTAAAACCTACCAGAAACAACCTTAACTCGAACCTTAATGAATAATGCAGTAGAGCTTATTTGGGATATGTTTTTCCAAGGAGTGCTTTAAGGATGGCAGACCATTTACTATGTTTACATGGTTCAGTACTGGTCTCCTAGTCTGCTGCTATTAACTGCTAGTATAACTGACACACTAGTTATAACTCAGTCTGGGTCAGCAACCCAAATGTTAGAAAAGCCATTTTGTGTCACACCACCTTGGAAGTCATGACATTTCATGTCCATTTAATTGCTTTGATGTCTTATATTTCTAGTATATGCTAACGTATAGGCTAAAACATGCCATCACGTTTATGTAGTTAGTTATATCGGGTATGGCTAAGATGGGTTTTGACAAGAACTCATGTTTTAAAGGGTCAGAAGATGGGGGTGGCGGTGGAGTTTTTCCTGAGCAGGAGAAGCTAGTGAGTTTGTGAGTTAGCTTTGAGATAAGGATGGCTGTGTTTTTAGCCTAGCCTGCAAATAGTTTGGGAAGTGGGACCCAGCAGTGAGTGCGCCTGTCCTTTTGTGTAGCTATGTTCTTGTGTTCTGAGTTTGGAAATATAGCCGAGGATGATTTGACGGAATTGCTCATGATACAATACAAATAATATTTTTCGCCACACACACACACACACATATATATATATATATAGATAGATAGATAGATAGATATAGATATATATATATATATAGATGTGTGTGTATATATATATATATATAGGCAAAAACCTGACATCATTTGAATGTAAGTCAATGGAATCAGACTTCTTTCCAACCAATTTTGTGCCACTTCTGTTGGTCCATTCATCATGAAATTTGTACGTAATGTAAGCAGCAGCTGCTGTGTTCAAATGATGCATACATGTTTTACTTTGGTGAGCGACGATATTTTACTGCAAAAGAGAATTATCATATTTTGATTCTGCTGTGGAGCCATAAGGTGTCGGTAAAAGAGTTGCATGAGCCGGTGAAGCCAACCCCTGGTCTAAGTATTCGAAACCCCCCATCAGTGCTAGCAAAGGCAGTGTCTGATAGCTGATGTAACAGAATTTGCGGGATTAGTATGTGCATGTAAATACAGTTACTGCTTTAAAAGCGTGCATGAACACTTACAGTTCTGAAACATCGACATTGTGAAAATTTGAATATATGCTGATGGGAGCATTAGCCTGCGGGTAGTGTCTAAGGAGACTGTGGCAGAAGGAAGATAGAGATCATGCTGTCTGAAACCCTGAAGAAAGCTCCTTCTGATGGACCATGATGCTAAACCAGCCAGATATGGCCTCACGAGCATGCTTTGATCTCATGGAAGAGACTGTCAAGCATCCTACATTGATGGCAAATGGGAACTTATAGTTTTCCTACTTCTTATTTTTCATCTCAAATGGTTCAGACAACCTCAGCTGCTTTACGTCAGGGGAAAAAAAAAATGATGTTCGCAGTAAGCAAGCGCAAAGAGAACAAAAAGCTCTCTGATCACTTTGGCTTGAAAAGACTGGAAATGTTTGTTACGTTTATTTATTCTGAAAGTGAATGGGTGCTAATAGCACTGAAAATGACATGAAAGCACACAACTTGATCAAAAATCTAAATCTGAACTCCTTGACCTTCCAGTTATCTAAGCGTCGGCCTGTATTTTGCAGTCTTAAAGCATATCAAACTCATAACTCGCGTATCAAAATGGATTGTCAAATCTCTGCTTAAAAAACAAAACATGCTATTTTATGTACTATGCAGTAGTGGACGAAGTTTAACTTGAGTTCAAGTTGAGATACCCAAGGTAATATATCCATCCAGTGTCAGTAGAAGTTCCTCCACTGGAGTAAAAGTACTAAAGTATTTACCTTGAAAAGGACTTAAGTATGGGGAGTAACATGATTTAGCATGATTAAATCAGTAGCATGATTTATTATGGCTATTTCTGGAGCAAGAAATGAGAAAATGCTGCATCAGCTCATTTTAGGTGAAGAGGCTCTAGTGTCTCTCAGTCCACCAGTCTGTAATAGAAGGTCATTAGTTAGTCGGACACTGATGTCTGTTCAAATGATCATAAGCACAGAACACTGAAGGAGAACAGTTTCCATTAGCTAGAACTATAAAATAACTTTTTGCAAACAAGCAAAGTTTCACTTTAAGATTTATTTGCCACTTAGTTTAAGTTTAAGTTTAATAAGAACTTGTTTTAAACAGGATCACTGAGTTTTACTATAATTTACTATAACAGGAAATTGTGTTTTTATAAATGCAGAAAAAGACGCTCGCCAGTCACAAGTGCATGTGTCCATATTTCTATATTGTGGTCTATTTACCCACAAAGTCAGGAACAGTGTGTTTGATCTGTTCACTGATGCTTTGATGTGTGATTGTCGATCAGTATTTGCATTGACCCCATCCTGCTTTACCTGCCTTCCTCCAGGCGGTCCTTGATGTAGGCCAGGCCTGGAATGGACATTTCCAAGGATGCTAAGAATCCATGAACAAGCTTGTTTCATTTGGACAAGTTAGATTTTTACGTGCACATATTAGCCGAAAGGAACAACAAATTTCGCATGATGTAGTGGAGTAAACAGTGAGATATTAGACTCTGAAATGTCGTGGAGTTAAAATAAAAAGTTGTCCAAAATGGAAATATTGCAGTACAGATACATGAAAAAAAACTCCTTAACTGGAGTAACTATTTACATTTACTTCCTTACTGTCCACCACTGGTACTATGAGCACCTTGATTCGTGTGAATTACAATCTAGAGAGGCTGGAGCTCTTGAGAACCTCAAAGGGACTCCTCAAAGGGAAGGGCCGTTTAAATAAGTTCTCCTACTTGGATGTTGGAAACTTCCCATTTCTAATTTGGTCATGAATGCAAAAAAACTAGAGTTAAATACGGTTAGATTTGGAATTACAGAGGAACTGAGGCTTTCAAGGCAGCATTCTGTAACATTCAGCATCATTCTGAGGGAATAGTCCAACCTCAGAACAACTGAATATTGGATGAGGAGTTGATCTGGGAGGGTCCCTGTATCCAGATCACTTATAGAAGGATTCTATAAAGAGGTGGCTGTAGATACAGCATGCATTTTGAAGTTTAGCTGATCCTCCAAGACCACTGTGATATTCTTGGCAATAATAAAAAATATTATTGTAGGAGAACAGTAGTGGTCCAAGAATGAATCCTTTTGAGACACCAGTTGTAAGGTCATATGCTGCATATATTTTTGTAGCATTAAGAAAATAAATAAATATATATGTGCATGGAGAATAGGAGTGGTCCAAGAATTGATCCTTGAGGGACACCAGTTGTAAAGTCATATACTGTTTATTTTTACCGTTAATAAAAAAAATATATTATTACAGGTCAACAACAGTGGTAAAAGAATTGATCCTTAAGGAACACTATCTGTACAACTTATTTTTTACAATTGAGATAATTATTATTCATTAATTGTGTAATATTAAACTTTGTAAAATGCTCCTGGTTTAATTTAAAGGACAATATCTGTTGATAAAATGCAACTAAAAGTGACAGAAATGTCAAAGCCATGACCAGGATTGATTGTACTGTACTGTGTCACTTGAGCGCTGAAACAGATGGCATATTGGGATTTGTTGTTTTATTAAACAGATGGTTATCACACAAATAAGACAATTGCAAAAGTTGCAACCTGTTCTCCTGTTAAAACAGTTGTGAAATATTCCCCTAACTTAGGAGTGCTGTTCTAGAAACTGCATCCATCACGATTAGCTTGATGATGAGTTGGATGGGATCTAGAGCTGCCCGTCAGCAATTTCCTCGTGTAATTACGTGGCGTGAGTCTGTTTGGCTGCACATGCAAAAGACGGAGGCGTTTACTCGAAAATCATTGACTTGCATTTGGAACGCTTTCTGATGGTCCCTAAATTCCACTGTGATGCTGCTAGCTATCCAAGCGATACAGCCGTCAGAAAATTGCAGCCTGATGGCCTCTGACACAATTACTGGCAATGAAAGATCCTTTGGAGCGAAAACTCTCAGTCTTGGCTGAGCAATGCAGCTTTTCATATCTTGACTAAACCAAGACTTGCCTGTTGCCAGCGTGTTTCGAGCAGCCACAGGCAAAAGCTCATGCTGTCTGCCGATTGCTCACAGTGTGTACTCTGCACTAGCCGTAACGAGTACGTTTTTGTATGCATGGTGTCGAGACAGCATCGATTCAGTCAACAATTTTTTTTTTTTTTTAATCTCTCCACTGCCACATAATTCAAATCCCAGAATCTCAGATACAGAGACATGGAGAGATGGTGCAGAGGAGAACATCTTTTTATGATTCCAGTTCCTCAAAGTTCTAATATAAAAGATGGAAAAAGATAGAAAGAAATATGTCGAGGGATGGGATAGTCACACTCGCTGACTTGCTTATCTGTATTTGCTCACAGATAGGGGTCTCTGTCGGGTGCTTGGACCAGAAGATCTGTCACTGAGGTAAAAGGAGGCTAGCAAACATGATTTCAGATGTACGGCTTGTCACTCTTACTGAGACATGGAGCATTACTGGTGAGGCACCTAAAGTCTCACATGAAAACTCTCTTTGAGGAAAAAGATGGAAATCTCCGTGTGGCTCTCTCAGCTTTAGCCACATCCCGAAAAACCTTTAAAAAGTGGTTCAGGAAGTTTCCAAGAAATACTCTAATCCCTCTCCAGGCTCCTCTTCTCTTTCTCTCTTTCTGTCTCACCCTCCATCCTCATCCTTCACAGGTGTGGTTCTGCCTTAACCTTCCTCCTGCCGCATCTAAAATGAGGTTCCTCAGGCCTCCGTGCTTCCATGCCCCGTTTTCCCGGATGCCTCGCATGGGGCACGGGCCTTTGATCTGTCAGGGTTTCTCCCCAGGCACCAGAGCGTTGCCTTGCCAGGGCCTTTGAAGCTTCAGGGGGGAGCCAGAGAAGAAAAGCTAATATGTGGAGAAAGTACTGGGAGCCTTTGTAGAGTAACAGCAATGCATAGATTGCTGCAGAACATAACCCCCTCCTCCCTTCTCTCCCCCTCACTCTCTCTCTCTCTCTCTCTCTCTCTCTTATACATTATATATATATAGATATACAGATCGATAGATAGATAGCTAGATAGATAGATAGATAGATAGATTGATAGATAGATAGATAGATAGATAGATAGATCCATATTGCCAAAAGTATTCACTCACCCATCCAAACCATTGAATTCAAGTGTTCCAGTCACTTCCATGGCCACAGGTGTATAAAACCAAGCACCTAGGCATGCAGACTGCTTCTACAGACATGGGGTGTAAAGCACACCGCCACTGGACTCTAGAGCAGTGGAGACGTGTTCTCTGGAGTGGCGAATCACGCTTCTCCAGTTGCCAGGAGAGCGGTACTTGTCTATCTGCATTGTGTGCCAAGTGTTAATGCATCAGCAGACCAAGAGACTTTGGACAATTTAATGCTCCCAGCTGTGTGGGAACAGTTTGGAGACGGCCCCTTCCTGTTCCAATATGACTGCACACCAAGTGCACAAAGCAAGATCCATAAAGACATGGATGAGCGAGTTTGGTGTGGAAGAACTGGACTGCACAGAGTCCTGACCTCAACCCGATAGATCAGCTTTGGGATGAATTAGAGAGTGCGAGCCAGGCCTTCTTGTCCAACATCAGTGTCTGACCTCACAAATGTGCTTCTGGAAGAATGGTCAAAAATTCCCATAAACACATTCCTAAACCCTGCGGAAAGCCTTCCCAGAGGAGTTGAAGCTGTTATAGCTGCAAAGGGTGGGCCGACATCATATTAAACCCTATGGATTAAGAATGGGATGTCACTCAAGTTCATATGAGTGTGAAGGCAGACGAGCGAATACTTTTGGCAATATAGTATAGATAGATTGATCGATAGATATAGATATATAGACACACCACACCACAGACCACAGGTACACCGCATTCTGCTTAACAAGGTATGGATAAGTTCATCACTTGAACCAATTGTAGTTGTAATCAAAACTATTAACTACAGACCATGCAGAAAAACTGGAAAAGAAAAGATCTGAATGAAGGAAAAAAGAGGGTTCAGTTCTGGCTTTACTGGCAGAGAGATACAGTGAGCATCAGGTTGCTTCCATCCTTCAAATTTCAAAGCCAACAGTCCATAAGAACAAGGTCAAGCAGCAAAAAATGGGGACATCAGATCAGAAGATTTACAAAAAAACACAATGGTTGGACCACAGAGGACTAGAGTAAGGTCATTCTCTCTGATTAGTCCAATTTTCAGCTTTGTCCAACACCTGGTCATCTAATGGTTAGATAGAGACCTGGGGAGGCCTACAAGTCTCAGTGTCTTGCACCCACTGTGAAAGTCCGTGCAGGATCAGTGATGATCTTGGGGTGTTTGAGCAAGGCTGGAATTGGGCGGATTTGTCATTGTGAAGGACACATGAATCAAGTCATATACAAGGTTGTCTCAAAAAGAAAACCTGCTTCCTTCTGCTCTGACAGTGTTCCCCAACCCTGAGGACTGTTTTTGTTCCAGCAAGACAATGCACCATGCGACATAGCCAGACCAATCAAGGTGCGGATCACCAGATCAAAACCCTGTCAAAGCCATCCCAATCTCCAGACCTATACCTCTATTGACAACCTCTGGAATGTGGTCAAGAGGAAGATGGACAAGCCATCAAACAAAGCCATTAGGTCACCCAAGATCAGTGGGAAAGACTGGTGGAGAGCATGAAAGCTGTGATTAAAAAGCCGGGTTATTCCACCAAATATTGATTTCTGGAAACATTAGTACTGTGTTTTTTTAGTATAGCATTAGTACAGTATTGTGTTGAGCTTGTTTTTCTTTCATTATTTGAGGTCTACAAAAACAGCAGCTAGTTTGATGTTTTGACCAGTCATCATTTTCTGCAAATACATGCTCGAAATGACAATATTTTAATCTGGAATTTGGGAGGAATGTTGGCAGTGGTTTATAGAATAAAACAAAAACCAGAGAAACTGGTTCCAGAGCTGTATATATACACACACCAGCCACTTCATTAGGTACACCTGACTGTCATTTTTATCAGTTCCACTTACCATACAGTTTTACCATTACAGGCTGTAGTCCATCTGTTCCTCTGCATTACCCCCACAGGTATTATGTGGGTGATAGATCATTTTCAGCACTGCACTGACACTGATGTGGTGGTGATATGTTGTACTGTGTTGTGCTGGTGTGAGTGGATCAGACACAGCAGTGCTGCTGGAGTGTTTAAACACCTCAGTATCACTGCTGGACTGAGGATAGTTCACCAACCAGAAACACCTAGCCGGCAGCATCCTGTGGGCAGTGTAATGTGGGCAGCATCCTGTGGGCAGCTTCCTGTGGGCAGTGTCCTGTGGGCAGCATCCTGTAGGCAGTGTCATGTGGGCAGCATCCTGTGGGCCGTGTCCTGTGAGCAGCGTCCTGTGGGCAGCGTCCTGTGGTCCTGTGACCACTGATGAAGAAGTAGAGGACGACCAGCACACACTGTGCAGCAGCAGATGAGCTATTGTCTCTGACTGTACATATACAAGGTGGACCAGCAAGGTAGGAGTGTGTAATAGAGTGGACAGTGAGTTGTCCCGAACTCTACCTCCTTGGGAGATCTATTTTCCTGCAGAATCTGAGACATTTGCTTCAGCTATTGAAAATATTCAGTGTCTTAGAAGGCTGGATCAAGTGCTTGAGCATGTTTTACAGGAGGAGAGTTTGTGACCACTGGTCCGGACAGGTTAGCCACAGTCTCTATCCATGCACCAGCAGGGAGGAGCAAAATACGGGTTTCTAATAAAATGGACATGAAGGTTTCCTGGTTCTTTTGGTAATAGTTTGCTCGATTTACATTTAGCTGATGCAGCTTTGTCAGCCAACAGCAGCTGCAAATTCGGATTAAAACCACGCTAAGCTGCTAACACAGCTTTCGATGTACCATTTCACCCAAAGTAATCGATTAGCATTAGCTGAAAAAGGGATTAGCAAATGACTGTTAGCTGAAATAACGTTCTTTGGACATTAGCTAAAGACGGACTGCATCAATTCTAATAAACATAAGGTCATGCCAGGGAATTAATTTCCATTTAGTTCTGCTATACACTTGCATCCAGCATTAGTCACCTACACTCTTACTATGCTGTTAATTAACAGCTGCTATTCCTTTGCACAGTGATTTAAGGAGGCCGGTTAATCCTTAAAAATTTTTGCTGTGCTGCTGACCAAAACAGGCCAATGTGGGGCAAAAGGCCATTATACAGATCTCTTAGAGCAGCCTGCAGCCTCATGTTAGGCTAATGGGAGGCCGACCCTGATTAGAGCTCTGATTAGCGTTGTCGGGAGCAGAGCTCTCCTCCTCCTCCAGGTCTCTGGCTAAGGCCTTGGGTAATTGATGTTGGCTTTGTAGTGCTAATACTTTAATCTGACTGAGCTCACTGCTGCCTCCCGCCATGGTGCGGTTTATACACTCAGTGCACAGGGTTTAGCACGCTGGTGCTCCTGGTATGACTGCATTTTATTTTATGCAGTCACTAACGACGGCCACCAGTCATCAGTGAGCCTGTTCTCTTTTATTTTTCTCTGTCCAGCTATTCATGTTTGACACTGGCTCACAATTTGACTTCTCAGAGTGTGTGTTCTGATATAGAGTTAATTCTATTCATTAGAATAAGTGGGATCTGATCCTTCAGTACTATGTCCTAGTATGCCCTAGTAAATGTCCTGGTGATTACTGGTTTAACACCCAAATCTTGTGTCCCTGAAGTGATACATAACCCCAATTCCAAAAAAGCTGGAACGGTATGTAAAATGTAAATACATGTAAATTTTATTAATAATAGAACATAGAGTACATAGCAAATGGTGAAATTTAACTTGATGGCAGCAACACATCTCAAAAAGTTGGAACAGGGAAACAAAAGGCTAGACAGGTAAGTGGCACTAATTAAGAACAGCTTGAGGAGCAATCTGCAACAAAGTCACATGACTGGGTATAAAAAGGGCATTGTAGAGAGGCAGAGTCTCGGCAATCTGTGAAAAACTGCATCTAATATACATAGGATATCCCACCATCTACAATGCTGAACACTGTATAGAGGGTTTAGAACGACATATGCTCCCATCCAGACGATGTCTCTTTCAGGGAAGGCCTCGCATATTTCAGCAAGACAATGCTAAACAACACACCGCTTCCATCACAGCAGAAGAAGAGTCCAGGTGCTAAACTGGCCTGCCTGCAGTCCAGACCTTTCACCGGTAGAAAACATTTGGCGCATTATGGACTGAAAAATCCGGCAAAGAAGACCCAGCAGGACAAGAATGGGACAACATTTCTCTCCCAAAACTCCAGCAGTTGGTCTCTCTCTGCTGTTAAAAGAAGAGGGGGTGCTACACAATGGTAGACATGGCCCTGCACCAACTTTTTTAAGAGACGTTGCTACCACCAAGTTCTAAACTGAGTACATAATTTTCATGAAATGGTAAAATGTGTCACTTTCAACATTGTGATATGTGTTCTGTGTTCTATTGTGAATATATGTAAAAAAAAAAAAAAAAATTATGGATCTGTGAGATTAGAAAATCATTATATTCTGTTTTTATTTAGATTAATTTACGTTTTACACAGCAGCCCAACTTTTCTGGAATTGGGGTTGTATGATACTTGCATGGAAGTCAGTTGTGGTAGGATGATTTATCTCATGTCTCTCATGGCTTTAAACCCAAGTCCTTGATCATGTCCCTAAACCTTCATCTGTAACACCAACATGGAATTCATCTTGTGGCAGAACGATTGTTGGTTTGATGCCTATCCTACACCAGACAGACGTTGCTGAGTTCTTTGTAAATGTTTCTCTGGGCCAGTTAAATAAACCACCTAGTGCTCACTGGCTTAAAGCCAAGTCTTATGTTGCTAAACGCCATCTGTAACACTAGGAAGTTACTAAATTCTTTGTGAATGTCTGTGTTGACCAATAATATGGGTAAAACACTGGTGTGCATCCAGTAACTTGATGGGCATCTTTCATTAGAAGGAATTGTCTGGATTTTTTAGAATCTCTCTAGTGGTCAGTTCTTCTTTGGATCAGTAAAATAAGGGATTTGGTGGTTATCGGTTTTGAAACTCAAGAATGTGGTTGTGTCCCTAAGACTTGTGGTCTTTTACTTACAACACCAGCAGGATGGTTATTGATTTGATGCCCATATTTCGCCAGAAGCAGATGGTTGGGTTTTTTGTGAGCCTCTCTGTTGAGTCTGAGTGAGCTTCACCTGAATATGAATGGAAGCCCTTGGAGAGGAACTGCTCAAGTTGTACCTCTGTTTTTTGACGTCTGCAATATTCTTTCAAATGCATTTTTGATTTTTGAATAGAATGCTTAACAGTGCACAGTACTTCAGATCAGCTCCTGAAAGCACGCCTGGGGCAAACCAGCCTTCAGGGACAAACCTAACCTGTCTCGGGTCAAGGCAAACAATCTAATGGACAAATGTTCTCTATTGCTTCGTCTTAGACCAAGAGGCAATCTATCTCTCTCTCTCTCTTTCTTTCTCTCTTTCTTTCTTTCTTCCTCTGATCTGAAGGATGAATCTCTGCTATAGAAACTGACAGGTCTGTCTTGTAACCTTTAAAGGAAGCTAAGAATATATGTCCCTATAATGTTTGTGTGTGTGTAATAGTTCAGTGTCTGCTTGTCTGTAAGTTCCTAATAGCTCTGAGAACAGAAAAGTCATTGTTCACAGACATGTTATTTATTAAGCCCCATACTGCTAGACGTGTCCCCCTGCTTGCTCTTCCTTTAAAGTAAACTGAGAGCAGATAAAGCCCTTGTTGGCAGTTATCTCATTGGCACCAATAGTGAATGGCTGTGGTGCCATTCACTACTAGAAAGTGCCACTTTATTAGAAACAACAACAAACACCTCCCTTTTGCTTCCACTCACTGGCCACTTTATTAGAAACATCTACCTTGTGCTTCCACTCACTGACCACCATATTACAAACACCTCCCTTTTGCTTCCACTCACTGGCCACTTTATTAGAAACACCGACCTTTTGCTTCCACAAACTGGCCACTTTATTAGAAACATCTACCTTGTGCTTCCACTCCCTGACCACCATATTACAAACACCTCCCTTTTGCTTCCACTCACTGACCATCTACATCTACCTTGTGCTTCCACTCACTGGCCACTTTATTAGAAACACCTACCTTGTACTTCCACTCACTGGCCACTTTATTAGAAACACCTCCCTTTTGCTTCCACAAACTGGCCACTTTATTAGAAACACCTACCTTGTACTTCCACTCACTGGCCTCTTTTTTAGAAACACCTACCTTGTACTTCCACTCACTGGCCACTTTATTAGAAACACCTACCTTGTACTTCCACTCACTGACCACCATATTACAAACACCTCCCTTGTGCTTCCACAAACTGGCCTCTTTATTAGAAACACCTACCTTGTGCTTCCGCTCACTGGCCACTTTATTAGAAACATCTACTTTGTGCTTCCACTAACTGGACTCTTTGAGCTCCAATTAAATAGTTACAATTCATGTTTATAAACATATAACGCTACCTAAATGAGTGCACCCTGGAGAAGACCACCTGGCTAGTAGCCCCCAGGTAGTTGGAGTTTAAGAACCCTGGGCTGCAGTCTCAAACTGTACACCAGCAAGGTGGAGCTACAAGAGAGGGGTTTCTGATAAAGTAGCCGGGGAGGGTATAAACAGTCCTAAGTCAGTTAAATTGATGGCTGTGAGTTTTTGATTCAGGTGTGTTATTTATTGAGACATGCTGCTGTCTTAGTGTCAGTGAGAAGCTTCATTTACAATTCAAAGGAATGCCAACTGTCTGTTGCGTGTACGTGTGCATGCGTGCATGAAATTAAGTTGCAACTTTGATGCGAAATGGATGGCGGCAGCATATCTGCACATTTGCGTGTTTTACTGACGAAATATTCTCATAGGCTGCCATCATCTCTCTCTCTCTCTCTCCCTCTCTCTCTCTCTCTCTCTCTCTCTCTCTCTCTCTCACATATACTCAGAAACCGCTGCTTATGGTTACATCCATAAACCACCACATTGATTTCTCTTTGGCCCTGCAGTGGATTCAAGCCAGTTTGGATGGGTTATTTTCTGCATGAAGATCAATGTTTCTTTTTCATGATGGGTTCGAATCCATCTACTACGCCCCCCTAATCCGGCCAGGGTGTGTTGGCCTTGGTTGAGGGACATGTGACAGATTGCGGATTGTCTTTCTCTTTGTCTCTCTGTCCCATTCTTCTTCCTTGTTAGCTCAGTCGAAGGCCTCAGACAGGCGTCCCAGCAACAGCTTGGGTTTGGTGTCAGGGCTTCCACATGTCCTGGAACAAAATGGAATATAGGAAAATGGATAAAACTTGGAGACCACTTCAGTGTAGTATTTGTGGCATTTTGCACATGCTCCAGAGCGACTTCAAAATTGCTTAGTTGCCTACTTGGAGCTTTAATCTTAGCTAGAACAAATGTATATCATTGAGTGATATCCCATTCATAATCCATAGGGTTTAATATGACGTCGGCCCACCCTTTGCAGCTATAACAGCTTCAGCTCTTCTGGGAAAGCTTTCCACAAGGTTTAGGAATGAGTTTATGGGAATTTTTGACCATTCTTCCAGAAGCACATTTGTGAGGTGAGACACTGATGTTGGACAAGAAGGCCTGGCTCGCAGTCTCTGCTCTAATTCACTAAGTGAACTAAGGGGTCGAGCCCAACTCCTGAAAAACAACCCCACATCATAATGCCCCCTCCACCAAACTTACAAACTTACTTTACACTTGGTACAATGCAATCAGCGGAAAGTTGGCGACCTCTGTGCACTATGCGCCTCAACATCTGCTGACCCCGCTGTCATTTTACGTGACCTACCACTTCGTGGCTGAGTTGCTGTCCTTCCCAATGGCTTACACTTTGTTATAATACTGCTGACAGTTACTGTGGAGTATTTAGTAGTGAGGAAATTTCACAGCTGGACTTCTTGCACAGGTGGAATCCTATCAAGTCAAGTCAAGTGGCCTTTATTGTCATTTCAGCTCTGTACAAGTACACAGTGAAACGAAATTACGTTTTTCCAGAACAAGGGTGCCACATAGAACAAAACAAGAACAACAAACAATACAGTACAGACAAAATCAGTACAGTACAGGTCAGACTGCAGAGTTGAGTCGGGTTACAGCGACAGGAAATAAACAAAAAAACAACAAAAAGCACCACTTTGTTGTCCTGGAAACGGTTGCTGCAGCTACATGCAGCGCAACCGGAACTGTAGCTGCAGCAATGGTACCACGCTGGAATTCACTGAGCTCCTGAGAGCGACCCATTCTTTCACTAATGTGTGTAGGAGCAGTCTGCATGCCTGGGTGCTTGCTTTTATACACCTGTGGCCAAGGAAGTGATTGCAACAGCTGGATTCAATTATTTGGATGGGTGAGTGAATACTTTTGGCAATATAGTGTATTTAGACTCATTTAAGTGCTTTACAGAGAGGCGGATCTTCACTGTGCATTGGAAGACTGCCTCTCAGTGGACATCTGTTTTACCACCTGGGTGCCAAGACAGAGAAGAGTCTTGATGCTTGTCTTCAAAGCGTCTTGAAGGATCAAGTCAAGCTTTGCTTGAAGCTCAAAGGCTCCAAGGTACAAATAGACTTTTTAGTAGGGAGGGTCTGGTCCATTTTTTCCTTTGTAGGCAAACAGCAGGGGAGCTCCAGAAAGGCAGTAAAGGGAACTCAATAGTGGAGTGACATGAGTGAACTTGGGTAGATTGAAGGTAACCCAGGCTGCTGCATTCTGGATTAGTTGCAAGGACCTGATGGCCTGCAGAGAAAGACCAGGAGCGAGTTACAGTAGTCATGCCAGAGTGAGGAAAGGTTGAATCCTCCGGATGTCATAGAGGAGAAACCTGCATGACCGAGTCAGGTTTTGCGATATGAGCTAAGAATGAAAACTGTCATCCAGAATCACACCAAGCCTTCTTGCATCTTCAGATGGAATGAACAAGGAGAGCTGAGCAAAATCATGGTTAGGACCTTTTGGTTTCAGGAATGAATAGCAGCTCTCAGGGACGAATAGCAGTCTTGCTAGGTCTGAGCTTCAGGTGGTAGGCTGTTATCTGTTAAGACATGCCAGTCAGCTTGCTTGTCATCAGCCTAGCAGAGCTATGCCATGGGTGGGTATTACATCACCCAGCGAATGAATGCAGAGTGAAGAGAGAAGAGGACCAAGCACTGAGCCTTGTGGGACAGTGGCAGAGAGCCTACATGGAGAGCATGTGGACCCTCTCTATATTACCCGAAAGAGGCACCGCTCCAAAACCACTTCCATGAAGAAGGGTACACTGTAGTATAGGCTTTAGGATGCGGAATGTGTCACAGTTAGGGCACCAATATTTGTGTAAATTTAATTTTATGATGAATGGACTAAAAGAAATAGACTTGCTACATTAACTTTTACTTAAACATGATTTCTTACTAATTTAGTAGTAGGAGTAATTTAGAGTAGTGTGTTTACTTTCTTCCCAAGTATCAAGTAATGTAGTCTCATTATGTTTAATATTATATTCATTTTTTTCATTGTATACAGTATTAATGATGTTGACAGGTTTGTGTAATTTTGACCTTTTGTGAGCTCTAGGTGTTGTGTACGTAAGTGATGGAAACTGGCCTGGAAATCTCTTATAAAAGCATGGGAATCACAACCTATCAATCAATGAGTTGACATGCGCTTAATGACCAGATCATAAACATGTAAGCAGTATAGTCCGATTTCTTAGAATAGATTAAGGCCCAGAAATCAGATTAAGGAATCTCAGTATTCTCAGTAGCTCAGTATTCAGGTTTCTCAGTGTGTGTATACTCTTACTCTGATTTCTTTCAGACTTCTCAGTTTGCTCTGTGCAAAACCAGAGCATGGTACCGGAAATAAGCGATCAGCATTTAACACTGAAAGTACCGGTTTAACAAAATGAAGGATTTACATATTGTTCACTTTATATATGATTTACTGTGTTTATACATTATTTTTAGATAAAGTGACTTTTGATGTTTGAGTTCTCCCAAGTACCTGAATCATGTAGATCCAGAATTTCCCTATTATCTGATTGCCCAAGTGCATATAAACATGGTGAATGTATTATCAGATTATTTAGTGCCTGTAAATGTGCCAAGTCTTGCAATACACATTGCAATACCAGTCAAACTTTGGACGCACCTGCTTGTAGAAGGGTTTGCGCTATTTTTAACATTTTAGAATAATATGAGAGACATGCAAAAGATGAAATATGGAAGTCCTCCAAATAGAACTATGGACTTTCTACCGAATAGGGCTGAAAGCTGACTGACTAACACGTACACACACATACACATACAGTACACACACATACACATTCCTCTAATTAACTTTTTAACAAGGCACACATGGTACTTAGGATCATAAGACGTGTGTGTGTGTGTGTGTGTGTGAGTGAGAGAGAGAGAGAGAGAGAGAGAGAGAGAGAGAGAGAGATGTTTACAGTGGGATGGTGAGGAGTCAGCAGGCCATAGGGAGATGTCAGCGTGTGATCTCCTCTTGTAACATTTATTGATCCACATGTACATCCACAATCTCTATAGAGCTGTACACGTCCTGATTTGTGAGAGGAGAAGCTGGGATATGACTTCTCTTCTCTTCTCTTCTCTTCTCTTCTCTTCTCTTCTCTTCTCTTTTCTTCTCCAATTGACTTCTGAGTTCAGATTTTCTTTAACAGACTTTTATCTTTTAGTTAAGCAAAGCAGCCAACAAGCTGCCAGACTCCCATTGTAAAACTGTCTTCAGAAATGAGCACGGGCGAAAACTGTGTGTGTGTGTGTGTGTGTGTGTGTGTGTGTGTGTGTGTGTGTGTGTGTGTGTGTCTGTTTTGATGCGTCTGTGTTGTAAAGAGAGTAAAAGTGACACACTTTTCAATTTTCATAGCTTTTTGTAAGTCAGCCAAAGGAAATTAGAAAATGAGATTCAACCAGCCGGTGAACAGAATGCACTTCATGATTTTCTTAACAGTCTCTTTCTCTTTCTCTCTCTCTCTCTCACTCACTCACACCGTCTCTCTCCAGCTCTGCCAAATCTGCGAAGCTTCATTCATCTTTTTATTCATGAACATTCTGGATGTTTATATGATTTCTTGCCGTTTAGAATTGCGCCAGTGGATCGGGCCTAAACGAGAGGCTTTTCGATTCTCTCCAGAACCGAGCGATGGTTCATGCTTCAGGAACACTCTTCCCCTTCTGCTCGGAGGTGTGCCTGACTTGGAGGGGTTAGACTTTAGCCACAGGAGGACCAATATAACCATATAAATGTTCCATGTTTAACCCTTCTCTTGCCTTAGAAACTCTGTTTTGGTGTTTGTGAATAAATGCCATTTATGAATAGATCCCTTAAAAGTCTCCGATTTGGATTTGAGCATAATCTGCTGAAGGTGATGAAGGAAGAGGTCAGCTGTGCAAAAAGCTGGAAAGTTACATTCACAGTTATCATTCACACTCATGTAAAAAAGCTGAGAATGAGGATGAAAATGATTGATTGACAAGGTTGAGAATGAGGATGAGGTTGAGGATAATGATGCCGATGATGATGATGATGATTATGACAGTGATAAGGAGGCTGATCATGATGAGGATGAAGATGGTTGTAAAAGAGGATGAGGCTAATATGAAATGAAGATGTAGACATTGATAATGGTGAGAAGGTGGAGTATGATGGATAGTGCTGATGATAAAAATAATAATGATGAAGATGAGGATGCTGATCATGATGAGGATGAAGATAACGATGATGATGGTTGTGAAAGAGGATGATGACAATAATGAGAAGGAAGATGTAGACATTGATAAGATAATGGTGAGAAGGTGGAGTATGATGGAGGATGCTGATGATGAGAATAACGATGATGAAGATGAGGATGCTGATGCCAGGGATGATGGTGATGATCACAACAGAGGTGAGGATGCTGATCATGACGAGGATGAAGATAACAATATTGATGGTTATGAAAGAGGAGGATGATAATGAGATCAAAGATGTAGACATCAATAATGGCAAGAAGGTGGAGTATGATGGAGGATACTGATGATGAGAATAATAATGATGAAGATGAGGGTAATGATCAGGATGAGGATGGTGATGAGTACGACAGCAATAAGAATGTTAATCATGATGAGGATGAAGGTAACGATGATGGTTGTGAAAGAGAAGGATGATAATGAGAACAAAGATGTAGACATCGATAATGGCGAGAAGGTGGAGTATGATGGAGGATACTGATGCCAGCGATGATGGTGTTGATTACGATCATCAGTGATAAGGATGCTCATTATGACGAGGACGAAGATAACAATATTGATGGTTATGAAAGAGGAGGATGAAGATGTAGACATTGATAAGATAATGGTGAGAAGGTGGAGTATGATGGAGGGTGCTGATGATGAGAATAACGATGATGAAGATGAGGATACTGATCAGGATGAGGATGAGGATGATGACGGTGGTGCTAATATTGTTGATTATGATGATGATGATGTAGATGATAGAGTATGAGGATGATGATGATGGAGAGAATGATGGCTGTGATGATGATGACAGTGATGAGGCTGTAGATCATGATGAGAATGGAGATAATGATATCGTCTCCATGAAGACGAGAATGATGATGGAGACTTTAAGGACGGGGAGGTAGATTATGGGAAGAAGATGATTACGATGTGAATTACAACTATATGGATGATATAACAGTGCTGTTGCTGGATGCTGAACGTTTACAGTGTGCTGGGCAGGTTGCCAGATCCTGACTAAATCCAACAGCAATTTTTCATTCCAATTTGTGCTTTTGGTGGCGGATGAAATCCTGAAATCTGATTGTTTTTACTGAGGAATTGAATCCAATCGAATCAGCAAACGAACTCCAACTTATCTGTGCCGAAACGAATCAAACTGAGGATGAGTAGGGCGTGACCTGGCAACCTGTTACTGTTTGTAGCCACCTTTATACCACAGTAGTTTTATCATTACCTCAGTTTTAGCTATTGTGGCACACATACATGTAAAACACTCCACTTGTGTCCTCCTTTTAATCCTGCTTTTCGTCTACAACATTCTGTGTGCCTTGCCAAGGACTTTCATTTCCATCTTTCAGGCATTCCCATCTTTGTTTCCTTTCCAACACTTTCTCTCTCTTCCTCTCAACTGTCTTCCTCCTTAAATGCTCCCGTGCTGGCTTCCTTTCCGGTGAGTAAGCGCTCATCAGAGAGGCCTGTGTGACTCACCAAACCCAGCAGACGGCTGAGAGGAAAGCAGCTTGTGGCTCAGAGACGAGACGGGCGTCCGTCTTTTCCCTCCGCGTCCCAGAAATACACACACGTCTCTCAGGACAGGCTCCTTTCAGATCCTTTTAGTTTTGCATATCAACACCGCCTGGACCGCCGATCTGTAAGAATCCACGGCCTCCAGCTAGCGTAATAAAGAGGTCAGAGGCAGGTTTCTTATCGCTGCTTGGTGCCACGTCCAGCGGAATTGCCCTTGTTCATTATAATGCGTATCAGTTCTCTCTGAGATTGGGTTTGTACAGATGGATGAATCTTCAATAAGCCCAGCAGATCCGCACAGATTGTTTTGATCAAGGTTATTGATCAGATTGACTTGGATGTTGGTGATTAGGCTGACGTGTCTTCAATACTTGTTATCTCGGTGCTTGTAGGGAGGCGCAAATTGACTGGCTTCACAATAATAGCAACCCAGCCACACTTTTGTGGGAACACCTCACCTTTTGAGCCCGACCTCCCATAGACGAAGCTCAATTCCACGTTTAAAAGAACATTCCAAGGTCACTGGAAACAAAATTCACAGAAATCGCAGAATGTATTTCTGGTTCCGGGGGCAGACTGGTCATCAGGAAGTTGAGGGGCCTGGAATGTGCACCTGGAACCGGGATTTATAAAGAAATACTTGTCTGAAAATCGGGAGTACATTACGGACGTTTTTACCCAGGATTACGGCCTTGGTGTGAGAATTGGTGACACTCTGTGGTGAAATGGAGAATTGCAGCTAAAGGTGTAAACCATCCTCACCTGTACAAGTTCCTACCAAATTAAGCTCCATAATTAGACCACAAGGTCTTGATTGATGTCTTTATTTGGCTATATCAGTTATTAAGCCCGTTTGTATGTTTTGACATTTAATTACATGTTGCCACTCAATAAATTTGGCCCCTGATCTCCAAAACAAGAACATTCACCTTGCCTTCTTTGCCGCTGTCGCCACCATCCCGCTCAACAATGAGCACACACGCCCCCATATATAATCCTTAAGGAGGTCAGTTGCATGGACCATTTATGGATAATTGCGGGCGGTAAGAAAGCGGAACATGAGGCTCGTTCACCTGCACACATTTGTAAGAAGACTGCGAAACGCCATTAAGGCGTGCGGACTCAAGGTTTTATAGGTTTAAATTGTTTTGGGCGCATGCCATTTCCTGGGTTTTGTGTATGCACACACTTTCACTCTGGAGTCCACACAAAGTTTCATAAATGAGGCCCCTGGCCTTTTTCCTCAGCCCCGGCACTATAGAGCGTATATATTTATACAGATATTCAATGAGCCATATTAGCAGGTTTGACATGGTTGATGCAGTCTGTAATATCAGGTGGCAGTTGCCATCACGTCTGTATTGGACTGAGTTCAGAAAAATGGGGTAGATGGTAATTTGGGTTCATTTCTCCAGCATTATTAGCATCTGGGTTTATTTCTGGACAGACTAAACAAAGGAGAGCTAAGCTAACAGAGCTAAGCTAACAGTTCAGATATAGCTTGCAGAGGTTGTGTGTTTCCCTTTTCACACCGTTTCATTACATAACTTGCAAGTATATTGATTACCAGACCCCTGACTCTTGGGAGGTCCTTTGGGAAAACCACCCCTACATCACAGTATCTAGCATGTAGCATGTGGTTTTGCCAGAAGTATTCACTCACCCATCCAAATCATTGAATTCAGGTGTTCCAATCACTTCCATAAAAGCAAGCACCTAGGCATGCAGACTGCTTCTACACACATTAGTGAGAGAATGGGTCGCTCTCAGGAGCTCAGTGAATTCCAGCGTGGTACCGTGATAGGATGCCACCTGTGCAACAAGTCCAGTCGTGAAATTTCCTCACTACTAAATATTCCACAGTCGACTGTCAGTGGTATTATAACAAAGTGGAAGCGATTGGGAACGACATCATCTCAGCCACAAAGTGGTAGGCCATGTAAAACGACAGAGCGAGGTCAGCGCATGCTGAGGCGCATAGTGCGCAGAGGTCACCAACATTCTGCAGAGTTAATCGCTACAGACCTCCAAACTTCATCTGGCCTTACTACTCACTACTACATTCATGCTTTGCATTGCGCTTGGTGATGTAAGGATGCAGCTGCTCGGCCATGGAAACCCATTCCATGAAGCTCTCACTACCAAAACATGAAGAGAAGGTGGAAAAACAGCAGCCGGTGGTGCATCAGATTCAGTCCAGACTCGTTCATCAGATTGCCAGACAGAGAAGTGTGATTCGCCACTCTAGAGGACACATCTCCACTGCTCTTGAGTCCAGTGGAGGCGTGCTTTACACCACTGCATTCACACTTTGCATTGCACTTGGTGATGTGAGGCTTGGATGCAGCTGCTCGGCCATGGAAACTCATTCCATTAAGCTCTCTATGCACTGTTCTTGAGCTAATCTGAAGGCCACATGAAGTTTGGAGGTCTGTAGTGACTGACTCTGCAGAAAGTTGGCGAGCTCTGCACACTATGTTCCTCAGCATCCGCTGACCCTTCTCTGTCATTGTACGTAGCCTGTCACTTGACTGACTGAGTTGCTGTCGTTCCCAGTCGCTTCCACTTTGTTATAGTCCCACTGACAGTTGACCGGGGAATATTTAGTAGAGAGGAAATTTCACGACTCGGCTTGTTGCACAGGTGGCATCCTATCCTGGTACCACAATCATTTAGACCACAATCATTTATTAGTATGGTGTAGGGCCTCCTCCTCCTTTTGCGGCCAATACAGCGTCAGTTCGTCTTGGGAATGACATATACAAGTCCTGCACAGTGGTCAGAGGGATTTTAAGCCATTCTTCTTGCAGGATAGTGGCCAGGTCACTACGTGATGCTGGTGGAGGAAAACGTCCTTCTTGGTGGTATGCTGACATTACCCTGGATACCGTGGCTCTTGATACATCACAAAGACTTGCCGTCTTGGTCACTTATGCGCCAGCAAGACGTGCACCAACAATTTGTCCTCTTTTGAACTCTGGTATGTCACCCATAATGTTGTGTGCATTGCAATATTTTGAGCAAAACTGTAAAACTGTGCTCTTACCTGCTAATTGAACCTTCACACTCTGCTCTTACTGGTGCAATGTGCAATTAATGAAGATTGGCCACCAGGCTGGTCCAATTTAGCCATGAAACCTCCCACACTAAAATGACAGGTGTTTCAGTTTCATTGTCCAAACCCTGTGTATATATATAAACCAACAATAGCAGTAGCAATTTCTGTTGTTTGAATATTTCTGATAATAAAATAAGGATATTAAGTCTGAACTGGGGCTGCTGGACGGCAAATTGCAGGGTAGGTTTTTGTTGCCAGTCCGTTCCGCCTGGCTTTATTTGACACAAAAACCTGACACTAATAAACCCAATTCAGTGGGCAATTTCTGAAAGTGTGTGTTTCCAGACTTCCCCATGTTTCCCTGCTGATTTTCATTACCCTGCTAGCGCACCGGTTTGCCTCATTTATGCATTTTGACTAAGAACAACTCCTAGGCTGTATTTCTCCTACCCCCGCGGTGAAGCGAACATCTGCTCATTAACAGATACTCCAATACCTAAATCAGCCAGTAATACACGTCCCTCATACACATACAAGCACACACATGCCTACACATCATGGATGCACACACACGCCTGCGGCTGATTTAGGCACCTCAAACAATTGGCCTTCCCGATCAATACCCACCAGAGGCTTTGGGCTCTGTGTCTTTCTCTGAGAAAAGCCCAGATAACAGCAGACCCTTTCAACCCACCTGAACTCAGATATCAATTAAAGCTTGCTAACACAGCACCGAAACCATGCACTACTAGAACGCACGAAGCCCCCAGGGGGCCGAACTCTCACCTCCAGCCACAATTGATACTCTCCCCAGCTCTCCTGAAGGTGTGTGGCTGCAGCCGTTCCCGAAGGCACCTCGTAATATGAACACAATTAACTAAATAAAAAATTAATACAGTAAAAAAAATAGAACAAGCAAAGCCCCGCAGAAGCTCGTAGGAAAAGATAATGAAGTTATAACGATCCTGAGGAACCCAGTATCGATTCTGTTTTACACCAAAGATGAAAGGGTTTAATGGAGGATGGGGAAAAATCGTTTATCTTCATAAGCAATCCCATTCGGCCACAGAAACAACACGTAAATTCACATCACTGTGTATGGCCGTCATTAGACTGTTGCAGGATGAATCATTTCATAAGTGAATAGCTTCATACTTGATGCCATTATGCATGTGATTCAATAGTAACGACACTAGAGACTCTCGGGCGGAGCAGTGTCTTCATGCAACGTAACGCTATGTCAATTCTGTTTATTTAGTGATAAAATAGAGATAAAATGAAAATTAAAACTACCACAAGTTTTGGTCTTAAATGTCATGAAAGTCGGTATGCTAGAAACTCACATTAGCCAAGTAACTTAACGTCTTTTCAACATTTCACACTGCTCACCTTTTCAAAAATCTCCTCATCCTCCTTAACACGCGCTTTCATACCCTGGGCTTCTGCAGTTCCTGTTGCTCCTGTTCTTCTTCACATAATTCCTGTATGTGAATAGTGAAAACAGTAGGTTAGTAAACTCTGTGGAGCTCGGCCTGTCTGTCTGTCTGTCTGTCTGTCTGTCTATGTTAGCCAGCACTACATCATCACACTGAATCTGATAATCCACCAAAGATAGTTTTAGCTTCTTCCTGAAATCTCCGTTCCACCTTAAATAAGGCCGCTTTTACATGGTAACACCAGAACAGGCATCTGAAGTGCTACATCATTTAAGTTGGACCGGGAACTAAGAATAAGGACTTCAGCTTCATCTAATGCCTATATCTCTATCCACTGTACGAAGAGTTACACTCAGTAAAGCTGTAGCACTTGAAGTGAGGGGGGTCATTAGTTTATATATATATATATGTATATATATGTATATATATGTATGTGTGTGTATATTACACACACTACACGTACAGAAGTAGTGTCTCTCATGGCGTCGGGCCACACTGTTTGCTAATGCGATATGCCAGACGTCTCGGCATGGAGTTGTAGAGGTTCCTAATGGTGTCCTGTGATGATCCATCCCATGCAGTTTGAATATTCTCTCACAGTTCCTGCAGATTGTGCGGTAGGGATGGAGGTGGAGTGACACCAGGCCTTCTGGAGGTGTGACGCGTAACAACAAACCATTCATCTTGGCGCTGACCACGGTGCCTCCACACAACGTCTCTCAAACATCCTGCTTCAGTCTAGCCTGTGAAGGTGGACTTGTTCTTTCTGACTTTCAGGATTGGACCATTGTAAGAACAGCCACGGTGGTATGGGGGCGGCACAGGAGCTCAAACTGATCATTTCAGAAAAAGGATGAATATAGACGTACAGTATGAGAACAATGTTGTGTTTTGGGAAACTGAGGCATGCAAGTCTATTCTAGTAGACCCCAAAAATACTATTATGGAAAATGTAAATGAGTAAAATAGACCCCCTTTAACAGGGATTTACAGACCTGTTAACGTTCTCCCTGCCTTTCCACAATGCAGTGATTCAAATACCCGAATAGTGAGCTCAGAATTCACATACTGGAACCTGACTGACTGTGCTTAGGCACATATCTGCTTCTGTATGTGTGTATCTGTGTGTAGATGTACAGATATTTGTTTATGTGTGTGTGTGTGTGTGTGTGTGTGTGTGTGTTCTGTGGGCTTCTCTCTGTATCATAGTTGACGTGTTTGCTTGTGACAGCACGCCTCTGGGGTTTCACAGCTGCTCGATTATTGATGAATATTTTGTCCTTCCTCTTCCGCTCCATTGACTCGATCCTGTCTTCCCGTCCATCTCCCCACCTAAAAACAACACGGTCTATAAAAATATCCCCATCCACACGCTCAGGACTCCTGGCCTTGGTTCCATGATGAGCCAGCATGGACGAGCCATTCTATGTTCATTACAGTTTCTCTCTCTCTCTCTCTCTCTCTCTCTCTCTCTGTCTCTTTATCTCTCTCTCACTGTCTGTGTCTGTTATTCAGGAAAAGTGAGCGAATCTGAACAGCAGAGCTCAATCCAGGTCATTGTATGTGAGAGAAATGTAGCAAATAGAAAAGCTTTTTTTATTAAAAGTCATTTCATTTTGGTGCATTGCGACGGTCTTTGTCTGTTTATCCTGCTGAGGTGTGTTAACTTATTTTCACTTTTTTTTATTTTCATACATTTAGTGTCATTTGACCAGGTGTGCACAAACGTTTACTGACTGCGTGTACGTACCATGCAAGTCTTAGACCAGCTGAGAAAATTAAACTTGAAGCTGTTTCTCTGGCCATTCATCTATTTGAGAAAACACAACCTTCAGAATACAATCCAAAAATAAACAAACAATTAATTGTGAAGGCTCCCCTTCAATGAAGTCCTGCATGTACTGTTAACGTTAAATATGTTCTACCCAATAAACGCTTCTAAATACTATTTAGAAAGGACGTGTAGCTGTTCAAGAAGCTCCTCACTGAGAAACGGAGACAGACCCAACAAACAAAGAAGCTGCTGGTGTTCTCAGAACAATGGACTGACCACCTCAGAGTCCAGACCTGAACATCACTCCGTGTCCTGCATGTGGAATTACCATTAAATATGTGCTACCTTATAAACGCTTCATTAAATGAAACCAAATTCAGATTCAAATTTAATTGAATTAAAAATTATTAAAAAAAACAGAAAAAATGGGGATCCTAACAACCACCTGAAAGACCTGGCAGATCACCAGCACTGTCCCCATCAGATAAACAGCACTTACAGTCTTGATCTTTGAGAGGGAGAGGAGAACATCAAGCTCCACTCTTGCTTCAGATCTGAAGACATCTGTCCATCCTTCTACTGTGAGAAGACACCTCAATGCTGTGGAGGTCTGAAAGGATGTGCAGCTGCTCAAGAAGCTCCTCACTAAGTAATGGAGATGCTAAACCAGCTTCTAAGACTGAACTTTGGAGGCGTGTCTGCAGATTTAAGAGTCTCCTTACAAGGCCGAAAGCTGTTCTGAAATTGAAAAGCGGACCAAACACTGTAGATCTGCTGATTCTTTCCTGATGCCGGAAAGTGAGTAGCTTGTACTTGGCTGTTTTGACTGTAAATGAAGTAACCCAAAGTCGGTCTCTGACTTCTGAACTCTCTCTCGCTCTCTTTGTTTCTTAGAAGTGTGTCTGTTAGTTCAAGCCATCCTAAATCCATCTCCTAATTGGCCTTTCCGATCCTCCAAACCTTTTGAAAGCTTGCAAGGCCTTGAGCACCTTTCTCGCTGTGACACAGGGCAAGGCTTTTAGCAGTCTCCATGTGCACACGTATAGACTGAGATGGTTGAGGATCTGCTCTCTCTCTTGGTCTTTCTGCTGTTTTCTCCTAATCTTATTTGCCCTGCATACCGTACAAGTGAATGAACGTCCCTCTCTCTCTCTCTCTCTCTCTCTCTCTTTCTCCTCTCTCTCTCTTTCCGCTTGTAAATAGAAACCTCTGCTTTAAGGATCATTAGTTTTGCTCTAAAGAGTAAGTGTCATTGTTTTCCCAACACTGTTTATCAATTATTCACACTTGATTAATAGCGCCTGCAAACAGTGGAGGGAATACGCCAATATGAGCGACTGCGGGGATCAGCGGCAGACAAAGCAAATCATTCAAAACACCACGCTGGAGGGGGAAAAATTGCCCGTAATTGCTGCACGACTTTGAAATGAGTTATTATTCTCGTACAGCCACCTTTTATACAGACGTCGAAAGCGGCGCTGCGCAAGATTTAAATAAGCACTCCCCTCCCATCGTTCGGCTTTGATGGCGACACATGAAAGGAACGTGCCGCTGAGGATTATGGGAGAGCAGAAGCCACAGCGGGGCTGTTTTATGAAGAGGGGAAAAAAAAGAACGTCATTTTTCTGTGTGTGTGTGTGAATGTGTGTGTGTGTGTGTGTGTGTGTGTGTGTGTGTGTGTGTGTGTGTGTGTGGCTGCATATAAGAGGAAATGAAAGATGCTGTAGGATAGGCGAGATGCATTAGTGCTGACACTATAGCAGCTGCTGGTGATGATGATATGGACTGCAGATGTATGGAAGCTGAACACTTTGGTCACTTTTGGTTTGGTGACGTGTGAAGAAGGATTGTGCTTCATGCTTCATGTATGACAAAGCTATCCATGCCGATGAACAGTAGTTTATAGCTTCTTAATCTAATAACCGGTGGCTCCCAGAGGGGCTCTCTCTACTGGGTTCCCGACAGCAGTCTCTGGTGGATGGAGAAACGTATTGCTTGAGTGGGATTACTGAATATCATATCCACTCCACATGCAGTTTTGATAGAAACTCCAGCCATTAAGAGCTTAAGCTTCAGTCTGAATCTAAATATGGGCTGACAACATTCTGTCCATGCTTGACCAAGCCCCAGTACAAAGATTTGGCCCAACAGCTCAACAAAATGATGTTCCAGCTTTCTGTAGCCTTACATCATTTCGTCCCAGTTTGACTGTAACCCACCAGAATTCTGCCCCAACCCGACTGTAGCCTGAAGCCATAGTCCACTGTTTTGAACCAACTGCAGCCCAACAAAGCTCTAGTCTGAAAAGTAATGATCTCCCTAAGCGACTATAAAGTGACAAAACTGTGTCCCAACTCAACTGTAGTCTGGCCAATTTGTGTCTGCAGCCCAACAGACTTAAACACAACTGCACCCCCATGAAATTCTGTCTCTCCTCACTCAACTACAGGCCAGCAGAATAAACCCAGTATAACCTAATAAAACTCTCAACTGAATCCAAACCAAAGTTCCTGAAGTACTTATCTGCAGCCGTATGGAAATCTCAATAAAATGTGAACCTGACTGTAGCCCAGCAGACTCAAACCCAACCTCACCCCCATGGAATTCTGTTCCAACCCAAATACAGCCCAGCAAAAAAGTAGCCAACAAATTTCAGTCTTAACCTACAACAAAATTCTTTCTAATCCTGACTGGAGCAAACACATTGATGTCTCAATGCAACTGTGTCAGAACAAAATTCTGTCTTACTCACTTCCCAAATTAGCTAGAGCCCAACAAAGTTCTGTCTAAACCTGACTGTAGCCTGAACAAAATTCTGTAAAAAAGAAAATTCTGTCTGAGCTCGACTGTTGCCCAACAAATTTCTGTCAATGAACTGTAAATGAAACCTGAAAATGAATCTACAGCCCGGTGAGGTATGATGGGGCGGGTCGGCACCAAACTGGAACAGAATTAAAATCATCACCTAACGTATATAACACATAAATGATGCTTTACTCGCCTAGTTGGGTGAAATGGATGACGTTTGTGAGTCAGACGGGAGCTTACTAATTGACTAGCATTTAGAGGGCTGACCTGTGGTTAGCCGAGTTAGCGAGTCACAACGTCACATGGCCTTGTTAAATCAATGAACTGCAAGGCATGTCTTTTGACACGGACGTGAACCAGTGGCACACATTATATTGTTGGTGAGTGAACATTTGCAATAGTTCATGCCGAAAAGAGGACTAATAGGCGTCCGTCCAGGTATTGCGCTGGACGAAGGACTGGGAGTTGAAAAAACGGACGTGTGGCCTAAAACTGCACGTGTGGCCACCCTAGTTAAAAGCAATTTGCTGTGACTCTTAACTTGGATGAACTCACTAAGCTGAAACAGGCAGTCAAAGTATGTGTGCATGTTTCCAAAAGTTGTCATCCTGGATTAACATTTACATTAAACTTCTTCTCACCTGGCTCCACTTGCTCTGGTCCACAGTTCTACCTGTGCCTCACTAGTTACTCTTGCTCGGATCTACAGGTCTTTCTGTGGTCAACTGGT
Organism: Semaprochilodus insignis; assembly: GCA_034552555.1. Taxonomy (NCBI): domain Eukaryota; kingdom Metazoa; phylum Chordata; class Actinopteri; order Characiformes; family Prochilodontidae; genus Semaprochilodus; species Semaprochilodus insignis. Next base: position 6,275,948 of record CM067487.1, on the reverse strand, counting down.
TCCGCTTGCTCTGATTTACGGTTCTATTTAGTCTCAACTGGGTCCCCTTGTTCTGATTAAGTGTTCTATCTGTAGTCAAATGGTTCCCCTTGCTCTACAGTTCTGTCTATGCTTGACTGGTTGCCCATGCTCCGCTGGTTCCGCTTGCTCTGATTTACAGTTCTATTTAGTCTCAACTGGTTCTGCTTGCTCTGAATTACGGTTCTATTTAGTCTCAACTGGTTCCGCTTGCTCTGATTTACGGTTCTATTTAGTCTCAACTGGTTCTGCTTGCTCTGATTTACGGTTCTATTTAGTCTCAACTGATTCCGCTTGCTCTGATTTACGGTTCTATTTAGTCTCAACTGGGTCCCCTTGTTCTGATTGAGTGTTCTATCTGTAGTCAAATGGTTCCCCTTGCTCTACAGTTCTGTCTATGCTTGACTGGTTGCCCATGCTCCGCTGGTTCCGCTTGCTCTGATTTACGGTTCTATTTAGTCTCAACTGATTACGCTTGCTCTGATTTACGGTTCTATTTAGTCTCAACTGGTTCCGCTTGCTCTGATTTGCGGTTCTATTTAGTCTCTACTGGTTCTGCTTGCTCTGAATTACGGTTCTATTTAGTCTCAACTGGTTCCGGCTTGCTCTGATTTACGGTTCTATTTAGTCTCAACTGGTTACTCTTGCTCTGATCTACAGGTCTTTCTGTGGTCAACTGGGTCCCCTTGTTCTGACTTACAGTTCTATTTAGTCTCAACTGGGTCCCCTTGTTCTGATCGAGTGTTCTATCTGTAGTCAAATGGTTCCCCTTGCTCTACAGTTCTGTCTATGCTTGACTGGTTGCCCATGCTCTGATGTTCAGATCTATCTGTGATCAGCTGGTTCCCCTTGCTCTGACTGACAGAATAGAGTGGAAGGGGAACACTCGGTTTTTGCTGTCCTCTTGAAAAGCAAGTAAAGAAAACTGGGAGGACGAGAAATAGAAATAGAATAGAGAGCAAAAAAGCAAGAGAGACAGTGGTCTAAAGTAACAGGAGAAGGGGAGAGATGAGGAGAGGCTGGCTGAGAAAATCAGGGAGAGGAAGAGAGAGAAAGAAAGACAAACATGACAAAAGAGCCCCCTGTGTGATATTTGATTTATTTTCTGAGTAAAGCACAGTGAAGGTCACAAACTGCAGCCCCATAACCACACAAAGAGCTGCCCTCAACTCTCCCACTGCAGCTATTTATCTGTTTGGCCCGTAACACCGGCCTGCTGGGGTTGTTTAAAGCAGGCTAGACTGGCTGTTTGCATGTAGTTGTACTTAAGAGCGCATTATGAAATGGCACACATGGCCTTGTCTATCCTTCTTTCATCTGACACAGTTAACCAATAAACCGTGGATCTCCAGCTTCTGTCATAGAAGTCGACTCCGCTTAACAAGTTACTGGTTTTGCTCTGACACACCCGATTCGGCTTGTGAAGGGCTTGATGATTATCTAATAAAGGTGCCAAAAGCAATAAACTCGACTGCTGCCTAGGCACAAACCTACAAACTCCGGCCACTTTATTAGAAACCCCTCTCTTACTGTTGTACAGTCAGAGACTATACCTCAACTGTTGATTCACAGTTTGTGTTAGCCACCCTCTAGCTTTTCGTCAGAGGTCAGTTTCTGGCTATAAGAGCACAGATGACCAGAACAATGATGAATGAGAGAGACTGATAAACAGAGGACACTGATAAAATAGATGGGCTGCAGTGTGTAACTGTACACATATATGGTGAACATACAAAGTAGGTGTTTCTAATAAAGTGGCCAGTGAGTAGAAGTACAAGGTTGGTGTTTCCGATAAAGTGACCAGTGAGTGGAAGTACGTGGTTGGTGTTTCTAATAAAGTGGCCAGTTAGTGGAAAGTACAAGGTTAGTGTTTCCAATAAAGTGGCCAGTTAGTGGAAAGTACAAGGTTAGTGTTTCCAATAAAGTGGCCAGTGAGTGGAAGTACAAGATGGGTGCTTCTAGTAAAGTGGCCAGTGAGTAAAAAAACAAGTGGAAGTACAAGGTTGGTGTTTCTGATAAAGCGGCCAGTGAGTGGAACTACAAGGCCGGTGTTTCCAATAAAGTGGCCAGTGAGTGTAAGCACAAGGTGGTGTTTCTGATAAAGCAGCCAGTGAGTGGAACTACAAGGCCAGTATTTACAATAAAGTGGCCAGTGAGTGTAAGCACAAGGTGGGTGTATCTAATAAAGTGGCTAGTGACTGTAAGCACAAGGTGGGTGTTTCTGATAAAGCGGCCAGTGAGTGGAACTACAAGGCCTGTGTTTCCGATAAACTGGTCAGTGAGTGGAAGTACAAGGTCAGTGTTTCTGATTAAGTGAGCAGTTAGTGAAAGTACAAGGAAGGTGTTTCTAATAAAGGGACCAGTGAGTGGAGGTCCAAGGTTGGTGTTTCCGATAAAGTGGCCAGTGAGTGAAGGTACAAGGTGGGTGGCCAGCAACAGAGGGACACTGACATGCACATACATGTATTATTTCTCCTTGACATGTCACCAATGTCTCATGTAAATTAAACAGCTTTTCCCCTCACCAGTTTCTCAGTTTTGATGTTTCTTCCTCTGGTTCCCCTTCTCCAGTAACCCGTATCTCTGTGTCCCCTGTGATAGAGTGCCTACGGGCTGGGGGGAGCACACAAGATAAAGCGCTGGAGCTGTACTGCCTGCTATTTTGGGACAAAGCCACAAAACAGGAGCTGTTTTTTTTTTATTTTTATTTATTTATTTTTCTCTTACTATGGCAAATGACATGGGACAAATCCTAGGGAGCCCAGGCTGTTTATTTTTTTAGCTATGGCAAGTGACAGGGGACAAATTCAGCTATTCAGAGTTCAAAGGGCCTCATGACTTATTCAAACTGGGGTTTGCGTGTCAGTCATTGCTGGAAAGAGTTCTGTGGTGTGTGCCTGTGTGTGAGATAATAAGATGCTCTGTGTAGGTTGATGCATTTGAAACCATCCGGGATAAAATAGCGCCAAGTCTGCACCAGCTGTGGGACTTTGGTTTCTGCAAATCTCTGGCGCCAACCAGAAGCTCACAGCTTTAACACTCTTACTCACAGTGGCTTTTCCAAGGTTATGAAAGGGGGACCAGGCACATCTGTACGGTGGCCGAGAAAGCCCAACGCACTGCAAGTTAAAAACGCGCTGCAAAGTCTCAAAACACAAGCATCAAAATGACACGACTTGCACAACATTAGCCAAACGCGCTGCAAGATCTGAAAACACAAGCATCAAAATGAGACCGCTTGCAAACCATTAACCGAACGCGCTG